>CM033719.1:27315281-27827376 GCA_019671005.1 Hibiscus mutabilis | reverse complement strand
ATGCCAAAATTGTCTTAGGGCTTGTAGTTCATATTCTTTGTATAGAAAACACTTGCGAGCTTTAATTGTTATATTTTCTCAAGTGTTTAGGTTTGGGTGAGTGAGCTTAATTGTGCAAACATCTACCTTGTGAGGATTTCTTGTTTGCTTTCTTTTCTTTCTCTTGTAAAGAGGGTTTACTCAAGCTTTGGGGTAGAAGCTTTGAGTGTGTAAAGGGTTGCCTCCTAAGCCTAGAAAAGAGGAAGAAATTCAAGAGTGAATTTGGAAATCCTTAGTGGGGAAGCTAAGGTAGTGGATGTAGGCTTTGGTTAGAAAGCCGAACCACTCTAAATCTTTGTACAAATTTTTCTATCTTTTTGCTTCCACCACCATCACCCAAGAAATCACTTCTCCACCACTTGGCAAGTAATTTCGGTTGATTCATCGAGCCCAACAAAGTAGGTTTCATATTCTCATATCGAAAATCAGCTCGACTCGATTATCCAAACTCAATCAATTGCATCCACAACAATCAGGGACCAAAACGCAAGGGAACATAACTTCACTTCCATGACATTAACTAAAATAACAGACAACCGTACCGATACGTGTGCCACCGTATCGATATGGTGCCTTATACAAGCCAGTACTATTTCGATACACTGCGACCCATTTCGGTACGCCTAGCTGGTAGGTCGTAAATATTTGGCACCCGTACCGATACGGTATGATAATGTTTCGGTATGCGGGTTTTGTCCCAAAAAGTGGATTCCAGTAAAGAAAATCTATACCGGTACACCCAAGCCCGTATCGAAACACCATGCTTGATTTTGCCTAGCCGTACCGATCTGGGCCCCCGCGTATCGGTATGCCTGGGCCTGCAAAGTCATATTTAGCTGGTTTAAAAAGCTCTTAGCCTATCCAAAACACCCTAACATGCTTCTAACACACATCCAACATATTCAGGATACAATTCACAGCATAGCATCACAGATTCAACATTAATTCATGGCATTTTGTCGTAAATCTATAGGCATGCAACCTAGAAACCATTGAAGTAAAACATGAAACTCCAAACCATCACCAAAATCAAACCATAAAGGCCATTTACAACTTTAGAGCAATCAAACAAACTTTTTTAAACATGGAGTTTATCAAAACATCTCCTAAAACCAAAACTAGTACCCCATTGCCCTTATTACTTATAGTCTAATCCAAACATACTTTGGTAAACAAGTCTTGCTAGGACTCCTTGCTCCTTGATGCCTCTAAAGCTCTCAATTCTCTGCATTGATGGACAATAAGAGTAAGCACACAAGGCTTAGTGAAGCGCTCACAAACAAACACCAACAATGTATTTAAAATCACATCTTAATAACTCATTGAAATCCCATTTCAAAATCGTGTTTCAACAACATTTAAAACATCATCATGCCTTTTAACCATGCACTTAACATCCTTAAAACCAGCATAATAAACCGTACGCAACATGTATCATTAACCAACAAAAAGTTACATTGCTCAACCTCAATTTAAGCCTTCCCATGCATAACAACCATATGCAAAGCTTAAAGAGCAAACATTTATAAATCACATTATACAACATAAACTTTCCAATGATACATCAACAATTATATTGGCTTACAAGTGCACATTAAACAAGTCCATTAACAAAAGAGTTCATCGGATACGGATTCAACAAGTGTTCAACCAACACTTCAAGCCATCTCAACCGGAATAGCGATACAATACAATCGCGGTACATTATCAACCGAGTACACATTTCAACCCACAGAACACCAACCCCAATCATCGGTTAGGCGGCAATCCACTAATGGGAGTCTATGATACTATTTAACCCCTCAACCATTAGGGTACTCGGATGGAGTTTTCGGTACATAGATCTAAACCCTTCAACATCCAAGGCAACTTATTATAGTGCACTCAATCCTATGGCCAGCCAACTATATCCGATAAAAATTTAAAACCACATCACTTTCCAATATAATTAACCATTTAGCATTTACCTCACTGTTTATAACAAGCATTAACCAAACCATTTTTTCGAAGCAACAACCATGCTTTAAACCACAAGTATAATCCATATATCTTCAAGGACCACTTACCATGTGCATCCCTCAGCATTTCATGCTCAAAAGCAGTATATCAAATACTTTAAAAATGCTTAAACAGTAGGTAACATGTAAATCAAAACAAGTGCATAAAACCATTTAACACAAGTACGACCGAGAGAGAAAATCCATTTTTACTTACTTTCAAGTTTAAACCAGTGTATCAATATAAGTTTAAACTCCCATAAACCACCTTTAAACATTCCAATGCTAGAAATCCATGTTCTCACTCACCGATACACGAAGCCTTGATTTGCCGACGCGAAATCAAGCATCCGAAGCCTCCAATGCTACACTGTGCACTTCCAAAACAACCTCCCATGTGTAAACCACATAAAAACATAGGATTAATGCATCTTCATGCATTTACAACACTACAACAATAGATCCTTATAGATTCTTGCATTCACCTCACAATTACCCAACCACAACAACCGAAAACCTCAACTAATCCTTTCCAAACACTGTGACCACAAACTAACAAACTAACACCACTTTTATCATCAATTAACATCTAGAAACAGAATCAAATCAACCTAACACCTCCAACAAACACACAACAACCATAACACCTCAAAACACAAATCTAGCAATCTAAACAATTAGAGATTCAAGAGTTTCGGGATTCCATTGATAAAATTGACTTATCAACATCATTAAACATCCAAAATATTTTCAAAAACAATCCATAACACTGGAAATCATATTCAATTCGAATCTTTCATCATTTCATCAATTTTACCCAATTAAATCTATATAAAAACACAAAATCAGATTATAAACCATAAATCAAGGATCAAATACTTGGGAATATCAATAAAGAACCATTTAACAGAGGATATCACGGACCTTACCCCTGTTATGTGATTTCTCCCTCAATTGGCTTGTTTAAAGCTAAGAAAACATAAGATTTCAATGAGATTTTGTAAAACAAAGTTAAAGAATCAAGTTAGAATCAATAATCTGAGTGAAAAGAATCTTTCACCTCTAGATTTTGATGAAATTCTTAGTATTTGGCAGAAAAGAAGTTGAGAGAAAAGGTTTAGGAAAAAGTTACGTAAATTTTCTTTAAAAGCAAATAACTAACTTAGATATTTTAATCCCTCTTAATCACCCTTTAAAAACATGTTTAAAATGATTTAATTGAAGGGAGAAACCACCAGCAAAACTTGGTAAAATTAGCTCTTAAGGATTCTAAGAATTTGACCCTTTTCATTTTAGTCACTTTAAAACAGTTTTCAAAAATCGCATTTTGGTCACTAACCAAAATGTCACATTTCAAATTCCATTTTCCAAAATTGATTCTACCAAAAATCAATATAGGATCATGAATTTGACTCAAATCTCTAACCCGGTCCACTTAGACCGTCTAATAAACCTCAAAACGCTAAGCCCTAAAACTAGAGCGTTATAAGAACAACAATGCACCGTCAGGTTTCAACAGAATGCGATGCCAGAGAGTACAAAATAATTTCCATCTTGGGTAGAGATCGATCCAGGGAATACTCTAACGGAGTATATAGAGTGAAATGATATAAGCTGTCTAGAGTTTAACAAGCATCTATCTGAAACTTAGAGGTCCCAGCTAGGATATATTGCCAATGCACTCAATACAGACCCAAGGAACTTTCCAAGTGATACAGAGGATGCCGAACAAAGGGGATAGAACAATGCAAAGCTATCACTCTCATGATGGCAAACAAGTTGAGAATGAAACACCAGACCAAGTAGTTGATTGTTTGCCAGGAAGAGAAATCAGCGCTAGTGGATGAACCCAAAGAAGTTTAGAAAGGGGAGGTGATCGCTTGTAATGCCCTAGTTTTGGGCCTATGAGGGTTTCAATTGGTTTAGGCGGTCCGATGAATCAGATTAAAGGATTCAAGTTAGTTTTGGGGGTTTAAATTGGATTAAATATTTTTGGAAGGGTTACAAATATGGAAAATTATCTAAATACATTATTTATTATGGGAATGATTTTGGTGAAATCAATTTTACAAAACGGGCTCTTGAAAGTGGATATTTTGGTTGGTGACCAAAATGTAAAGTTTTAAAACTATTTTAGTGTCTGTTTTGAAAAAGGGTCAAAACTTTGAATCTTTAAGGAGCTATTTACCCAAGGGTCTAATATCAGGTTTTTCACCTTAATTAACTATTTTAAATAGTTTTAAAATAAAATAAAAAGCTTGGGAAAATAATTGGATAATTAAATCTTTAAAACAAACTTCTTACCTTTTTACAAAAAGTTTTCTCTCCAATTCTCTTCAGCCAAACATCTTTTCTCTCTTCAAAATCTTTAGGTAAAATCCACTTTTAATTAATATTTTGATTTCAATTGAGGTTATAATGGCTTTTTAACAAAATAAACTTGATTCCTTATTGTTTTGGCTTTGGAAATCACCTAATTAAGGGAGAAAGCTGCCATTAAAGGTGATGTTCGTTCTTCTCCTCTAATACATGGTTCTTATTGAAATTCCCAAGTTATTGATCCTTTACTCATGTTTTCTAACTTGATTTGATGATTTAATTGTGGAAAATTGATTAAATTATGGTTTAATTGATTTAATTGAAGGATTTTCGTATAGGTTCTGTTTTGTTGGATTCTTGATTGATTTTAATCATAATTTTGATGTTGAATAATGTTAATAGATGGGTTTTAACATTGGAATCCCGAAACTATGTGAATCTCTAATTTTCTAGGTTGCTAGTTATGTGTTTTTAGGAGTTATGGTGGTTAATTGAATGCTGGAGATATAAGGATGTTAGAGATGTGTTTTTAGGTGTTGATTGATGTTAATTGATGTGTTTAAACATTAGGTTGTGGCTGGGTTAAGTTTGGAAAAGGTTTGTTGTTAGTTTTGGGTGTTGTGGAGGGAAATTGAATAAAGGATGATAAGGCTTAGTGTTGTTATGATGTTGATTGCATTTTGATGCAATGTACCTCTTTTTGTGTGGATAAAAGCAGGGGAAGTTGGCCCTCAAGTTTGAGCGTTGGTTCCGGAAGCTTTAGAGGTGCGATTGTAGCATCGGCAAGCGAGGCTTTGCAAGTCGGTGAGTGGAAACGTGTTTTCAACTTTGCAAAGGTTTGAAAATTGTGTTTAGGAGTTTAGATCGAGCTTGAAATGCTGGTCTAAGCTCGAAAGTAAGTAAAGGATGAATTCTCTCTCTCGAACTTGATTTGGCTAATAGTTTGATGTACGTGTTTTACATGGTTTAATTACTCACTGTATATGCATGTTTTAAGTATAGTTTAATGCTGGAAATTGGTTACAAAATGATGATGTTGCATTTGGAAGTATTTCATATTGTTAATGTTTATGAACTTTGGTTAATGCAAGGTTTAATGCATTGGTTAAATGATCATGATGATGTATATGAAAACAGTGAGTTGTTGATGTTAAAATGAATTATATTGGCAAGTGATACTATGAAAAGGTTTGTAAATGAAATCGGATATAGTTGGATGGCCATAGAATTGATAATGCACTATAAAAAGGTACCTTGATTGTTGAGGGGTTTATATGGTGTACCAAATACTCTATCCAAGTACCCTAACGGTCAAGGGGTTTATGTGTACCAAAAACTCCCGTTAGTGGATTAAACATTATGCCAATGAGTGGTGTTGAAGGGTTTATGTGTATCGAATACTCTACCACGGGTGTCACAATTGTGGTGGGGTTTATATGTACCGAATACTCCCGTATGTGAGCCTTGTGTTACCTGGGTAGATTGTTTATTAAGGGTTGAGAGAATACTTGTTGAATCCGTGTATCCAATGTTACGGTTTGTAAAGTGGGACTTAGTTAACGATCACTTGTAAGCCAATATAATTGTTTATGTATCATGAGATGGATTGTGATGTTTAATGTGATTTAAACATGTTTTACTCTTTAAGCCTTGCTTTGGTAGTATGCATGGGAAAGCTTAAATTAAGGGTAGCAAATGGGACTTTCTTTGTAGAATTCGTGATACATGTTGCATATGGTTTAATATCTTGTTTTTGGTAATGTTAAGTGCATGGTTTTGATAAGAGATGATGTTGCAATGATGTTTTAAAGAGTTTTGAAGCGTTTTCAATAGAGAAGTGAAATGATTTAACTTGCATTGATGGTTGTTGTTGTTTGAGCATTCCTCACTAAGCCTAGTGTGCTTACACTCTCTTTTCCATCAATGCAGAGAATGATGATTGAGACAGCGAGGAAGCAAGGAAAGGAATTCCAAAAACTTGTTTTCAAAGTACGGTTTAGAACGTTAAAGTAGTAATAATAGTAATGTGTCATTTAGGGTTTTGGAAGAATTTTTTATGAACTCCATGTTGCTGCAAGTTTTGATGGCTGTTTTGGACTTGTAATATATTTTAAGTGGTTAAGTTGTGATTGGTTTAATATTTTGAAAGTGGTTTAGGAAGCATGCCTCTAGATTTGGTGTTGAGTTGTTAGATAAGCTAGGTTGGCTTAATATGTTGATATGTTGATGTGCAAGCATGTTGGTGATGTTAGATGATGATTTGTTAAGTATTAAAGTTGATTGAAATGAGCCAAAATGTCATATGTTGGACCTAGAGGTCGTTCTGAGGCCTCTGCATACCAAGTATGGGTACCTCGGGATCGATGACGTGGAGTCTGTTGGGGCTTAATTTGTTGAATTATAGCTACGGATACTGGTACACCTAGCCATCGTATCGATCGCCTTAAGGAAAAAGAATGCATGTTTCGATACACAAGTTTGAGGATCAGTAAGACTCATTCGATTTTGACATACTGTACCGGTACGCGGGGTACCGTATCGGTACGCATTTTGGTTACTGGAATCATGAGTTTTGAGAAAATGAGAAGGGGATCAGTACGAGTCAAAGCAGTACCGGTACGAGTTGGTCAATACACCATATCAGTACAAGCCTTAGTATATTGGTACGCTTATATCGTTATGTCTGTTATACCATATTGGTGCGGGACTCTCATGTATCGGTATGCCTTGAAGAATTTATGTTATTTTGTCTTTGAAGTTTAGAAATCTTGCAATTTGGTCCCTGATTGTTACGAAAGCAATGGTTTGAGATTGAATGATTGATTTGGATTAGAATTTAACTTGCAAGCATGTAATCGGATTAATCATGTTTTGGTAATCATAATTGAGTCAAATGCCTGTAATTTGCAGTGTTTATGTTTTGGTCCCTTATATGAATTCTCAATCAATTGGACCATGAATTGTAATTCGATTTAAATGTGATACTACCGATGAAGCATGTACACATAGGACATTAATAAAATACATCTAGACAAGATAAAAAAAAAAAAATAGGGCTTGATTTAGGGTTTTAGCTTAGGTTTGCTTCGACAAACCTAATGTGGCTCATTTAGTCTGGTTTCGACTAGGCCGAGCTAAGGGGTTACATTTGGTGGTATAAGAGCCAGGTTTTGCAAAAATTGGGATCTTTGTTGGTGTTTGTATCACGATGTTTGCTATGCACGATGATTGATTACAGTGATGTATGAACTATGCTATGTTTAGGTATTTTAGGGACAATTTCTTATTACTATGTTTATGAAATGATTTTGGCTTGAAATAGAAGTCTTGGATCCTTTCTTAAAAGCTGGCTTTGATTATTTTTGTTTGGTGTAATTATCATGCCTTAGATACGATTTAGACCATGCCTTTGAGGAGAGAGTTACGATCTAGCAAAAATGCTATTGCATGATGGGGAGTCGAGGGTGAGATTGTACACCCTGAGAATTTGTCCCCTTCTCCGGCTAATCCTCCTGAGGGAGTGGAACAAGTACCACCTGCACCATCTAGTCCGGTGTTTGGTGATATGGCGCCATTGGTTTAGGCGATGACGGGATCATTCGGACCGCGATGGCTGGAGTTAATGTACCTACTTGGGCACCTATTGCTACTAATCCCGGGTTGCCCGTCGGGCGTCTGCACAATCTTAGAGGAGTTAAATTTAGAGGGTTGAGACCCGAGGCATCCAGGAGTGGATGGCTAGTACAAAGCGTATCCTAGTTCATATGGGATGTAATGATGAGCGTAAGCTAGGGTGTGTAATGTCCTTGTTACTGGGAAGATGCATACAGTTGGTGGACCACCTGCGATTGTGAATATGGAACCCGGTGAAGTAACGTGGGAATTCTTCCATTTGCCTTCAAGAAGAAGTATCTAGGAGTGAGATAAGTGGATGCGAAGAAATATGAGTTTATGGCCTTGGTCCAGGCTGTATGACAATGTCGAGTATGAGGTGTAATTCGTGAGGTGAGCTAGTATGCACCTAAGTGAGTGCTTAGGATCGAGGCGAGGGCAACGCTATGAGCATTTTCGATATGGATTGGCGCAAGATGTTAAGACGTATATGCGGCCACCGACTATACTAATTTTGACGTGTTGGTTACATGGGTAAATGATATTGTGCAGAACTTGGGTTTAAGTCACCGTTCTGGAGGTTTTGGCTCCGGAAAGATGGCAGTAGACTTTGGTTCTAGTGGTGGTCAGTCTAAGAGGCACCGTGATCGGAGGTTTCGATTGGATGCAAGACGTGAAGATGGTACAAGACCAGGATCTCATGGATAGAGTGCTCAGGTCCATTTTGTGCATAATGGTTATTGGGGTTGTAGTTTGAGAGAACATTTGGGGCGAGATTGCTTGTGTTTGGCCAGAAATGGGCACACTCATGCATTTGGGGCTGCGAATTCGTGTTAGAGTTGTGGGTCAGCAGATCACATGAGATGTGATTGTCCTTTGCTTGTTAGAGGTAGGCAGGCACCTGCACCTGTTGCTGCACCACCTAAGGGCCGTGAGCACGGCCGAGGTACCTTTCAACGGAGGGATGAGGGACATAGGACTGTAGCATACACCGTGGCGATTCGTCTTGAGGATGGGGGACCGACGAGGATCTATGCTCACCGCAAATGGAGGAATGACACAGATGTAATAGTATGTACCTTTAACTTGTAGTCTATGTCATTGTTATCTTTGATAGATTCTGGTTCTACATATTCATATGTATTGTATGAGCATGCAAATTTGTGCGGTATACCGGTAGAAATGCATGTTGTTAGTATGCAAGTGACGAGTTCTTTCAGAGAAACGGTCATTACGAGAAAGTTATATCGAAAATGTCCTCTAATGGTACAAGGTCATGTATTTGCAGCTAATTTGATGGAGCTGCCATTCTATGGTTTCGATGTGATCTTGGGAATGGACTAGTTGTTCGAGCATCGGGCTGTGGTGGATTTTGAGACCAAACGGGTTTTGTTGAAGCTCGTTGATGATTATGAGGTAGTAGTTGTGGGTGAAAATGTTAAGTTCTTATCCAATATGGTCTCAGTCATAGAAGCGCGTAAGTTGCTTGATGGTGGATGTCAGGAGTATCTAGCTTATGTGAGGAACCCAAATGTGGAAGAAGTACAAACTAAGGATATTCGTACTGTTTGTGACTTTCCGAGTGTGTTTCTGAAAGAGTTACCTGGCTTGCCACCGGACAGGGAGGTGGAATTTTGTATCGTGACGTATGCTAATTCGGCTCTAGTGTCGATTGCACCATATCGTATGGCGCTCAATAAGTTAAAGGAGTTGAAGACGCAACTCCAAGAGCTGTCGGATCATCGTTTTAGTCGGTCTAGAGTTTCTTTGTGAGGAGCACCAGTGTTTTTTGTAAAGAAGAAGGATGGCACCATGAAGATGTGTATTGACTATCGGCAACTGAACAAGTTGATGATAACGAACAAGTATCCCTTTTCGCGAATTAATAATTTGTTTGATAAATTTCGAGGTGCTACGGTGTTTTCCAAGATCGATTTGAGATCTGGATATTACCAGTTGAAGGTCAAGGATAAGGATGTGTTGAAAGATCGCCGTATGCGGTAAGGCCATTATTAGTTTTCTTTGATCTGTTTTGTTTTTGGGCTGCCCGCGCGCTGCAGCATTCATGGATATGATGAATCGGGTGTTCCATGAATTTTTGGATTAGTTCGTGGTAGTGTTTATTGATGATATTCTTGTGTACTCTTATATCGAGGAGGATCATAATCGACACTTGCTGATTGTATTGCAGACCTTGTTGGATAATCAGCTTTATGCCAAGTTAAGCAAGTGTGAATTCTAGATTAGGGATGTGGTTTTCCTTGGACATGTGGTTTCATTTGAAGGTATTCAGGTTGATCTAAAAAGGTTGAAGAAGTTGTGAGTTGAAAGCAACCGAAGTCGATGATCGGAGGTCGTAGTTTCATGGGTTTGGCGGGTTATTACCATTGTTTTGTGGATGAATTTTTGAGAGTTGATGTTCTATTGACTAAGCTCTTGCAGAAGGATGTGTGGTTCGAATAGACAGAAACTAGATAACAGGCTTTTGGAAAATTGAAGGAAGCTTTGACCCAAGCTCCAATCTTGATTCAACCTGAGTCAGGGAATGAGTTTGTGGTGTATAGAGACGCATCTTACGTTAGGTTGAGGTGTGTATTGATGCAAGATGGGAAAGTTGTAGCATATGCATCGAGGTAGTTGAAGGTGCATGAACGTAACTACCCTACGCATGATCTTGCTGAGGTAGTGTTTGCGTTGAAGATTTAGAGACATTACCTCTATGGTGAAAAATGTGTTGTATACACTAATCATAAGAGTGAAATATTTGATGTCGCAAAAAGAATTGAATCTCAAGCAGCGTAGATAGTTGCAGCCGTTGAAGGATAATGATTTGACCATTGAGTACCATCCGGGCAAAACCAATGTTGTGGCTGATGCTTTGAGTAAAAAGGTCGTTATGGAGTTGAGATCCATGTTTACGAGGTTGAGTGTGACTCGTGAAGGAGGATTGTTGGCAGAGTTACAAGTGAAACCGTCACTGTCGCAGTTGATTAAGGAAAAGCAACCGTATGATGAAGCGTTTGTACCGCATGTCAAAGATATCACAGATGGAAATCATACAGATTTTCACTTCAATAATGGTGGGGTATTTTTTTTATGGAGCAGATAGTGGTTCCTAGTGACGGGGAGTTGAGACAGATGATTTTGACTGAGACACATGCTAGTCCTTTTGCTATACATCCCGGTAGTACTAAAATGTATCAGGGGTTGAGGAAATAGTACTATTGGGTGGGTTTGAAAAGGGATGTGGCTGATTTTGTTGCCAAGTGTATGGTATGTCAGCGTGTGAAAGCTGAGCATCAGTTTCCTTCCGAGTTATTGCAACCGTTGAAAATTCCAAAGTGGAAGCAGGAGAAGATCACCATGGATTTTATGTAGGGATTGCCTTTGACACCGACTAAAAAGGATTCCATTTGGGTGATTGTTGATCGTTTTACGAAGTGTGCACATTTTCAGCTAGTGCATACGACGTATTCTTTGGATAGACTGGTAGATTTGTACGTTGCTGAAATTGCACGGGGTACCTAAGTTGATTGTTTCGGATAGAGATCTGATTTACAGCGAGGTTTTGGGGATGTTTGCATCGAGCTTTGGGTACTCACTTGAATTTCAGTACATCGCATCATCCTCAGATGGATGGCCAGTCTGAGCGTGTTATTCAGATTTTGAAGGATATGTTGAGATGCTGTATCATTGAGTTCCAAGGAACCTGGGAAAGGCAGTTGCCTCTGGTTGCATTTGCGTATAATAATAGCTTCAATTTATATTTTTTAAATTAAATTTACTACCTTTTCAATTTAGCCCATCATCTTTGAATGATTTCCTATTTCTTTAATTCCTCTTTCGTTTTAAGTCTATTTTGACCAAAATTAAACCACATGATTCACTAACACTATATAATATCTATATAACTTCAATTCATATTTTTAACAAATATATTATTTTTGCAATTTAATCCTTTAAATTTACATTTTATTAAATTTGATCATTCAACTAAAAATTTTTGTAAAGTTTTTTTCTTCACATCAATTCATTGACTCATTAATACTCCCATCAATACTTTATCCCCAAAAGTTCCTTATTTAAAAATAATATTATAAATATATTTTTAGAAGTTTATGATATTTTTTTATTAAATAACGTTACAAATCTTACTTATACATGTGAAAAATAACATGAAGAAATATATATGCATATCTTATATGATTAGAGAAAGTCATTTAAATTGAAATCAAACCATGCTGTAACATGATAAATAATTACAATTAAATTTGTATAGGAATTCAAAAAATCGACTCGACTCGAATCGAAAAAAATTCAAATTAAGTATGACGCATCAACTCGAATAACTCAAAATTTTTGACTCGAGTCGACTTGATCGAACGCTCAACCCTAGGAAAAGCTGCCATGCGGCATCTGCTGCCAAGAAGCCCAAGGCAGAACCTTCCACACAAATGCCGGTTGATGCGATGGCATTGCTTTCTCAAATCTATCAATGCCAGGAATTTATTCTGCAAAAGTTAGAGAAGGCTGAGGAATAAAACTTGGTGGTTTGGAAATATGTTAGAGCTAGATATTGTGCCCTGAAGACGACTCTTGAGGGCATGTCCACCAATCCTTCGCCGCTGTATCCAGAGTTCCCAATAGAGCTTCATGCACCAGAAGGAATGCCAGCCAACCCCAGTCTGCCCATACTATAACCCAACAATTTGATGCCATAGTACCAGTATCATCTATCTACGTAGAATATGCCAGAACTGAGACTCAACAGGAGTCTGATGATGACGTACATGCCAAGACTGGTTTGCCACTAGTAGCTTCGAATTCTGTAGCCGCTTTTGTAGCTCATGTCACATCTGAGCCAGTAAAGGTAATTGAGGAGGTCCTGCAAAACGTAAAGGCCTCTACTACTGCCTCAAGGCCACAACAGAAAAGGAAGAAGTCGTTGGCACCAAATTGAGAAAGCTTCATAAAAAAGAAGACCAGCGTCACTCGTATCGAGCATTCCAAAAGGGAGTTCTGTAGACTCTCTAGATGAATGCTGGTAAAAGTGGCAGAAAATATGTATTAGAAAATATAAGAATATGCCAAAATGAGTCTTTTGTGTGCAAGTATACACGGTCTGCAAGTAATACAGCTGGTAAGCTGAGTATCGATCCCACAGAGATTGACTTAGAATTCAATTTCCTTAATTGTTACTTGCCTTAAGAAAAGTTGATTTGATTTGAAATTAGTTTTGGAAAATAATTAAAAAGTAAAGAAATGAAAGTAAAGTAAAGATGTTGGCAAGGAAGGTGTTTAAATGAATGATGACTGTTGGCAGGGAATGCCTGGTTTTCACGCTATTCATGTCGTCCCAGCCCTTAATAACAACCTGTCTTGGCATTGGTTGCCGAGCAGATTCAAAATTAGCAAAGCCTCTCTCGATGGTCATTGCCCTAAATTGATCATGTAAAAACCCATATATCTCTGTAGTGTTTGTTTTTAAATAAACCAATTTGATTAAGATCCAATCTATACTCCTGAGAGGTAGATTTCACTCCCGAAGTAAGTTCATCTACTTGAACGACTTCTCTCGAAGCTTCTCTCCTCAGTATTCAACAACTTAATCGTTGCCACCCTAAGTCTGTTAAGATATTAAGGCGCAATAGGCCAACAATGCCAGCTCTCGCTTGGCATAGTATTTAGGAAATATTAAAGTTTGCCGAATAGATAAAACTTTGCCAAGGCAGATTTATTATTAAAAACTAAAACATGAAAATAGCATAAAACCCAAACATCCCCCACCAACTATTAAATTAGTTCATGGTAAGGGATTTAACCAACATTCCACAAACGTTTTCGAAATACATCATCCTTAAAAACAAGATAAAATAACTTAAAAGAGATAATGGGCTAGAAGGGGTCTCTCGATGCAGCCCTTCAAGATCTAGGCCTCTCGTCCAAGTTGGTCGGACCACCCTTCCACGGTGCAGCCGATTCTCAGTCATCACACACCAACTCCTCACGATCCAATCTTCTTCGCCCTTCTAATGCTAGCTTGGATGGTGTTTAAATAGGTGTGCGAGGAAGGGATATGATTAGCTCTTCAAATTTTGAACTTCAACTGCTCACAGGATAAAGGATTATCTTTTTATCCAGATTTGAATGAGAGCTGATCAGGCTAAGGCTGACGTCATCCAAGCTGCCCTGTCATTTAAGCTTGGCGTGAATCTGCCAACAAGTCTTGGCACCATCTTATCCGCTATTTTTTCGGAGATTGTTCCAATTGCTATTTTCTCAGAGCCTGATCATTTCCTATTTTTTCAGGGTCCAACAGCTTCTTGGCGGGGCATCAAGTTCACTCATTTGCCAACCGGCGCTTGGCATTGTTCGGTCTATCTGTCCAACAGCGCTCGGCATTATCTTTGGCGTTTCTTCCTGTGTTGCTTTTCTGGGCCAAATCCTATGCCAAACCTACAAAATTGCCAACAAAACAACCCTTCACACTGGCATTGACAAAACTCTAAACTCTTTATGCAAATGCATGATTCTAACATCATAATGCAACTAAATGTACCTAAAAACAAGAAAAAACATTATAAGATTGACATTAAAAACAGTACTTTTGGAGAGGTAACACACCCCCAAACCTAACTCATTGTTTGTCCTCAAGTAATGCAATCAAAATAAAAACAAAAACTGTGAAAAAGTTATCTCTACAAAATTTTGGTTGAATGCCAACACGTGCTGGCAAGCAGAATTTTAGCTTTATTTTTGTCCTCAGTATCTCAGTGCAATAATGCCAATCAGGTAGTAATTCAAGTGCAGCAATTTAACCACAGTCTAAGTTCATGAAGAGTGCATGATGTGTAGGCAATATGCATCTAGCTTCCTTTCACTCCCATAGAAAAATTTTACTATCTAAACTCATATATATATATATATATATTCATCATTTTTTGTTTCATTTCATTTTTTTTCTTTGCCAAGGGTTTCTGCTGGCATTCGTTTAAGCTTTCTTCGTGCTACTATTTAGCGTGAGAGATAAGAGGGAGCATACCACGAATCCCCACCTTAATCTAGACATCACTAGGCTTTCTCTTCAACTCATACCCTAAGGTTTTGGACTTGAGAACTAAGAGGGAGCAAACCACGAAGCCCTAAGTAGCTTATTATCCTATGGTAGAGGAGAGTTATATTTTTTTCTTGCCTTGGAAGAACATTGTTGCCTTATTTATTTCTTTTTACCCGGCATCATCATTTTTTTCTTTTTTTATAAATCTGAGCATAGTTTCAAAAAGTCTAAGCTTGCTAAGGGACTAGATACATACTACGTGTTACGTATAAGTTCAATTCCCTAAACTAAAGATCAATTGCCAAGCTAACCTGGCATACAACTCTACTGGCATGGCATGACAACTAAATATTAAAGTTTCCTCATTGGACAGACACCTAGATCAAATTAAGCTTCCCTAACAATTGTTAACATTTTTCAAAATTAAACCAAGGCAAAATTTTCTTTTTTTTTGTGATTAGGTATGTATCTATTCTAAATGACCTAAATGGCATGGCAACAGAAATTAAACATGAAATGCATGTCATAAATGTGAAGAAATGCACACCCCCAAACCCAAGATGTACATTGTCCCCAATGCATGAAACAACACATATATACAAGAAAAATAGAATAAAATAAAATAAAATGCATGATCATGTAAATGCAATGCAATGAAATGTAAAAGGAGTTTAGGAAGAAGAAGACTCCCATTTGGAGACTATTCGCCGTGTGACACGAGTCTTCCTTCTCATATACAGCCCACAATCAGGGGCCATGTGTTTATTTCTTTTCAGGCTCGGTTTTGAAGCGGCAGTGGAGGCTCTAACTTCCTCCTTTTCCTTGGCAGGCTCCGATGCAGTAGGTGCATCGGTGGCATCATATGGCATATGGACAGCAGGTGTTACTGGCGACTTGTCTTTGGCAGACTTGGATTTGGTTTCCTTCGATTCAGATGAAGAATCAGAACTGGCAGACTCAACTTCAACTAGGGACAACGAGACTGTGGCATCAGACGGGGTATGAACTGGACTAGCTGGCATGGCATTGTCACTGGCAGAGAGCTCGGTAGGGAAGTCTGGAAATTTTGGCACAAAATCAGTTGATAATTTTGTAAGAGCCTCCTTGATCACCGCATCCCTGGCCTGGATTTAGTGTCTCAGCTTGACATTGAGCTCCTCAGCCTTTTTCAGCTTTTGTAGAATAATCTCTTGGCGTTGGTAAATTTGGGACAGCATTACCAGTGGACTGTCTGGCACAGTTTCTGGCATGGTTGTTGGCGTGGCCCTTGACTCCTTGGGCTTTGGCGTGGGTGCCCTTGCCTTTCCCTTGCCCTTGTCTTTGGCCTCGGCAGCAACTAAATTCCTCTATATAGCCGCAATAATCGTTGTTCCTTTGATCGTTTGCCCCTTTTTCGTATCCAACCTTGGCACATCATGGGGCATACAAACGTTAGAAATCAACAAAGGAAAAAACAAGATGCCAGTACCTTTCGCTGAGCACTTGTAGGTTTCCTCAATAATAAGCTTGCCAACATTGATCTTGCGCCCCATAACAATGGAGTGCAACAAAATCATCCCCTCTTCTGACAGGGTCTCGTTATAGCCTTGAGGAAGTGATTCTATCCCCTCCATTGGGGTTTCAATGCCAGCCTCTTCACCGTACGGTGCCCCTTGGATGACACTGTCCATGCCGTGCCAGGTTCACACAGATCTGCCAGCAGTCTCTTTCTCTTGGCAGCGTTCATTGAATCAGCATACTCGAAATAATCATCCTCTACACCATCTAACTCAAACATATTATTGATATACCCTTGATCGAAACGGACACATTTACCTCTATTCATCAAGAATGGCGAATCTTTGGTCACAAGGTGCGCATAGAATTCTTGGACGATTATGGTATAAACCTCCCCTTTTTGTTGGCAAAACTGAGTCCATTTGTGCAAGTTAATTGTAGACATGGCTTTCGGAGGGAAGCCATTGTTCGTCTCTGTGTTGAGGTAGCAAAAACTCCTTGGGGCAAAGTTGGATTCGAACTTTTCTCAATCTCCTCGATGAAGAATCGCTTGAAGGGAGTAGAAGATGAAGCCATTAAAACTCATCGAAGAAACTTGAAACGGTGATGAAGAAAAAGGACGATTTGGATTTACTTGCTTATCGAAAAGAAAGTAAAAAGTGAGAGAGTTGTTTGGGTTTCTTTTTACCGGCTAGGTAAGAAAGTGAAAGGTTTTGGGTTGGTTGATTGTTTTAATGTGAGTAGTAATTAGGGATAATGATGGGAGGGAAAAAGAATTAATTTAAAAAAAAATGATGGAGTGATAAGGTTGAAGTGATAAGGTGATAAGTGATAAGATAGGGTAAATATTGGAGTGATAAGGTGATTGATTTGAAGTTTAATTTACAATCAAAATTTTGGGCGGCTAGGGTTTAAATTCAAATAAAAATAACTCTCTCTTATTTTACTGCGCCGATAAAACTAGGGTTTTTTTCTCTTTCTTCCATCTTTTGCACCGTTACATGCCAAGCTACTCTGGCATTGAGTCTGACAGATTTTTCTATTGAAGCGTTAGCCTCTGCCAGCGATTCTGGCAGTGTTCCTGGCATAATGAATCTGCATAACTCAAAGGAAACCTTTCAACACATTAAAGGAATAAAAGCACAAAACTTAAAAAGAAAGAGAAACAATTAAAATCCTAAAAATCTAAAAACAAAGAAAAACACTAACCTAATATTTACAAAAGTTCAAACCTGATGGAGTTTTCATGTTACCTCTGCCAAGAGGATCATCTCTTTAGAATTGTTCTGATCACCTTCCAAGTAGTACTTTAAACGTTGGCCATTCACCTTAAAGATTTCGCCCGTCTTCAAATTCTTGATGTCCACAGCTCCATATGCATAGGGCTTCACAACTTCATAAGGGCCCTTCCATCTTGATCTAAGTTTCCCTGGAAACAACTTAAGCCGTGAGTTGAATAACAAAACACGTTGACCTACCTCAAACTGTCTTGGCATTATCCTACTGTCATGCCAACGTTTTGCTTTTTCCTTGTAGATCCTGGCATTCTCATAGGCTTGTGTTCTGAATCCTCCAACTTATTTAGGTCTAGTAACCTCTTTTCTCCAGCAGCTCTCCATGCCATGCCAAGTGTTCTGATGGCCCAGTAGGCTTTATGCTCAAGCTCTACTGGCAGATGGCATGGTTTTCCGAAAACAAGTCTGAACGATAAAGTACCCAAAGGAGTTTTAAACACAGTCCTGTAAGCCCACAAGGACTCATCTAGTCTGAGGGACCAGTCATTCCTTGATAGATTAACAGTCTTCTCTAAGATGTTTTTGATCTCCTTATTTGAAATCTCAGCTTGCCCGTTTGTTTGTGGATGATATGCCATGGTAATTCTCTGCTGTATACCATACCTGCACAAGGCTTTAGAAATTAGATTACATTTAAAATGAGTGCCCTCATCATGAATAATCACTCCAGGGGCACCAAATCTAGTAAAAATGTGTTTGTGCAAGAACTTGGCAACGACCTTGGCATCGTTTGTTGGTAGAGCAACAACTTCTACCCATTTAGATACGTAGTCAACAGCCACAAAAATGTATACATTACCAAATGAGGGTGGAAAAGGACCCATAAAGTCTATCCCTCATACATCAAATAAATCTATAGGCATAATGTTTTGAAGCGGCAGTTGGTGTTTGCCAGAGATGTTTCCTATCCGTTGGCATCGATCACATGCCTTGGCATACTCGTGGGCATCCTATATAGTGTGGGCCAAAAGAATCCTAACTGTAGTACCTTGGCAGCAGTCTTTACCCCAGCAAAGTGACCTCCATATGGTGCGGCATGGCATAGATACAATATGTTATGTTGTTCATCCTCAGGTATACACCGGCGAATCACTTGGTCGACACATTGTTTGAATAATATTGGCTCGTCCTAATAGTATTGCCTTACTTCCCGTAAGAACCCTTTTTGGCATTGTATGCCAAGTCTGGTGGCAAAATGTTATTTACCAAGTAGTTGACAATATCGGCATACCATGGCTTGGCATGAACTGCAAGCAAATACTCGTCAAGAAATTCATCTCTTATCGAATTGGTCTTACCATCTTCAAGATGATGCTCCAAACGTGAGAGATGGTCAGCTACTAGGTTTTCACTACCCTTTTTGTCTCAAATTTCAAGGTCAAATTCTTGAAGTAGGAGTGTCTATCGGATTAGTCTGGGCTTGGCATCCTTCTTTTCCAAAAGATACTTCAATGCCGAATGATCTGTAAAAACCACAACTTTGTTACCAATTAAATAAGATCTAAATTTGTCAAAATCAAATACAACCACAAGAAATTTTTTCTCAGTCGTAGAGTAATTCAGTTGTGCTTCGTTCAAGGTTCGACTGGTGTAGTAGATGGCATGAAAAACTTTGCCATGCCTTTTTCCCAATACTGCTCCAACGGCATAGTCCCTGGCATTACACATGAGCTCGAAGGGCTTATTCCAGTCCGGTTCCATAACTATAGGGGCATTGATTAACTTCTCTTTAAGCTCTTGAAATGCTCTCAAACAAGAATCGTTAAATGCAAAAGTGGCATTATGTTCTAACAACAAGCATAAAGGTTTAGCAATTTTTGAAAAATCCTTAATAAAACGCCGATAAAAACCAGCATGTCCTAAAAAACTCCTTATACCTTTAACAGACATTGGAGGTGGTAGGTGCTTAATTACCTCAACTTTTGCTTGATCCACTTCTAATCCCCCCTCAGTTACCTTGTGCTCGAGAACAATGCCTCATTCACCATGAAGTGGCATTTTCCTAGTTCAACACTAGGTTTGTCTCTATGCATCTCTTCAAGACTTGCTCCAAACTCAGAAGGCATTCCTCAAATGTTTTGCCAGATACTGAGAAATCATCCATGAACACTTTCGTGTTGTGCTCGATCATATCGAAAAAAATAGACATAATGCAACGTTGAAATGTTGTCGGTGCATTACATAGGCCGAATGACATCATTCTAAACGCAAATGTCCCATATGGGCACGTGAACCTAGTCTTCTCTTGATCATCAAGGGCGATAGCAATCTGATTATAACCTGAATAACCATCCAAAAAATAATAGAAAACTTTACCTACCAACCTGTCTAACATCTGATCGATGAATGGCAATGGGAAGTGGTCCTTCCTCGTGGCATTGTTCAGCCTCCTATAGTCCATGCACACTTTCCACCCTGTGATAGTTCTGGAGGGGATTAGCTCAGTTGCACTATTTTGTACCACGTTCATGCCACCCTTCTTTGGTACGCATTGCACCGGGCTAACCCAAGAGCTATCAGAAATGGGATATATAATCCCGACATCAAGCCATTTTATGATCTATTTTTTCACTACCTCTTTCTTCCTTGGGTTTAGCCTTCTTTGGCCTTCAATGGTTTTGCCATGATACTCCTCCAAGATAATCTTATGCATGCAAATAGTTGGGCTAATACCTCTGATATCTGCCAAAGGCCACCATAATGCCTGCTTATAGCCACGTAATATTGCCAACAATCTTTCTTCCTGATCATTAGTGAGACCAGTGGAAATGATCACTGGCAGAGTTGTGTGTTCGCCTAAATAATCATACTTCAAGTGATCTGGCAGTGGTTTCAGTTCCAACGATGGTGGCTCCTCAATTGATGGTTTCGGTGCCTTGATTTCTCTACCGGCCAACTGTAATGGCTCAAAATAACTCGCCTCTTCAGCCTCCAAGACTGGTTCTTCTGGCTCCTCAAACAGGTCGGCTATGCCATCTAAATTGTTGGCATCAAATTCTGTATCCTGGCATAACTCTGTCGTATCCAAAGTATAAATGGACTTCATCATCTCCTATGCTTGGCACTCATCAGGTTCATCTGCACATTTCAAAGCTTGAAACACATTAAATGTAACTTGCTGGTCATTCATGCGCATTGTTATTTCCCCTTTATGAACATCAATCAAAGCCCTACCTGTGGCAAGAAAAGGTCTCCCCAAAATAATCAGGACATTAATATCAACCTTATAATCCAAAATGATAAAATCAGCTGGAAAAATAAATTTGCCTACCTTTACCAACATATCCTCAATCTTACCCTTGGGATGTACATAAGATCAGTCTGCCAGCTGAAGTGTCACCGTGGTAGGTCTTACTTCTATGCCAAGCTTCCGAAAAACTGACGTTGGCATCAAGTTGATGCTGGCTCGTAGGTCACACAGTGCTTTGCCCATAAATTTGTTGCCAATGGTGCAGGGAATAGTGAAACTTCCCGGATCTTTCAGCTTTGGTGGCAATCAGTTTAGGATCATGGCACTGCATCCTTCGGTTAGAGCAACAGTTTCAAAGTCTCCCAACTTCCTCTTTTTGGACAGAATGTTCTTCATAAATTTGACATAGTTGGGCATTTGTTCAAGGGCTTCTACCAATGGCATGTTGATTTGTAATTCCTCTTTTTGGACAGAAAGAAGCGCTTGAACTACTGGTCTTGCTTATATTTTTGAAGACTTGCAGAAAATGGTGGTGCCAGACAAACATATGCCGGCGTGGCTAGCTTTGCCAAGGCAGTGCTGGCATCAGTCTGTTTGGCATCGGTGCTGGCATTAGTGTGCTGTCTAGCATCAGTGCTGGCATCAGTGTGCTGTCTGGCATCGTCTGTTTTTGTTTTCTCTTTCTCTGCTTCCTTGAGATCATCTGCTAGCACAGGCTTCTCATCTTGGAAATTAATCGGCTACTCATCAACCTTCTCCATCTTGTACTGCTTACCACTCCGTAGAGTTATAGCTTTGCACTGCTCATTGTCTCTGCGCTGAGCATCTTCTGTGTCACTTGGCAATGCTCCCTGAGGTCGATTGCTAAGTGCACTGGCAAGCTGGACTTCCAAGTTTCTCATTGATGCTGCCAAACTCTAGACTGTGGCATCATTCCTTTCCATGTACTCTGTGAGAGTGCCTCATTGGTTGAGTCTCTGCCCTTGCTGAAAATTGTTTTGGGCTTTCTGTGGCATGGCATTCTGATAAAATGCTGACATGGCATTGTTATTCCGCCTCTGAGTATTCTGGTGTTGGGCATTGTACTGGTTACCTTCTTGATTTCCCCATGCTAAATTAGGGTGTTGTCTCTAACCTGCATTGTAAGTATTGGGGTTAGGATTGTAGTAATGATTAACATTGTCAACAAAATTTACTGATTCAGGGTTGGCAGGGCATTCATTCACATGATGATTCTCTCCACAGATTGTACAAAATGAGTCTAATGCTTTAACTTCTTGGGACTCATTGTTCTTTTGCAACGTTCTTACCATGCTAGTAAGACTAGAAATCTCAGCATGAATAGATGTTAGTTCATCAACCTGAAATCTCCTATTAGTTTTAGTTCTGGTCCCAAGTCTTTCAACATGATATTCAAAATCATTGATTACAATCATCTTTAGAATGTCAACAGCCTCGGTATATGTCTTATCAAGCAATGAGCCAGCTGCTGAAGCGTCAACAACAATCCTTGTTTGTGCGTTCAATCCATTGTAAAAAGTTTGAATCTGATTCTAATTCGGGAATCCATGCATAAGACATCTCCTCAACAAGTCTTTGAATCTTTCCCATGCATCATATAAGATTTCATCCTCAGCCTGCCTGAATGTAATAATCTCACCCCGCAGCTTGGCAGTGAGTGTTGGCGGCTGGAATCTTGTCAAGAACTTCTGGCATAGGTCTGCCCATGAAGTAACTGAGCCAGGTGGCAAGGAATTAAGCCAAGTCTTTGCTCTGTCTCTCAAAGAAAAAGTAAATAACTTCAGCTTCACGATATCTTCAGGTACTCCATTTTGTTGGAATAGCTGGAAAATCTCCATGAACTATTTCAGATATTGCCTCGGATCTCTAGTGAGTGCTCCATCAAACTGACCTACATTCAAAAGAGTTGGATCATTACCGGCTTAAGTTCGAAATTGACAGCGTTTACCTCTGTGCCAACAAGTCCTAGCATCAAATTGTTAATGGTTGGTGCCGAATGTTCTCTAATAGGCCTCTCATTAACAACTGGGACAACAAGTGGTGGTGGTATCTCATTGTTAAGTGGATTTCCTCCATTGTTCACCACACCATTCTCTCCATTACCATGGTTCATCTCTCAAAATCTTCTTTTTAACCTCCGCAAGGTTTTTTCAATTTTCAGATCGTATGGCCACTCGTCCACCACATGATGGCTTCTGGTCATATACCGACAAATGAAATAAAAAATAAAAACAAAAGGAAGACAAGTAAAAATTTAAAAATAATCAATTTCGTTGTAATCCCCGGCAACGTCGCCAAAAACTTGTAGACTCTCTAGGTGAATGCTGGCAAAAGTGGCAGAAAATATGTATTAGAAAATATAAGAATATGCCAAAAGGAGTCTTTTGCATGCAAGTATACATGGTCTCCAAGTAATACAACTGGTAAGCTGAGTATCAATCCCACGGAGATTGATTTGGAATTCAATTGCCTTGATTGTTACTTGCCTTAAGAAAAAGTTGGTTTGATTTGAAATTGGTTTTAGAAAATAATTAAAAAGTAAAGATGTTGGCAAGGAAGGTGTTTTAATGAATAATGAGCGTTGGCAGGGAATGCCTGGTTTTCACGCTATTCATGTCGTGCCAGCCCTTAATAACAACCTATCTTGGCATTGGTTACCGAACAGATTCAAAATTAGCAAAGCCTCTCTCGATGGTCATTGCCCTAAATTGATCATGTAAAAACCCTATATCTCTATATTGTTTGTTTTTAAATAAACCAATTTGATTAAGATCCAATCTATACTCCCGAGGGTTAGATTTCACTCCCGAAGTAAGTTCATCTACCTGAACGACTTCTCTCGAAGCTTTTCTCCTCAGTATTCAACAACTTAATCGTTGCCACCCCAAGTCTGTTAAGATATTGAGGCACAATAGGCCAACAATGCCAGCTCTCGCTTGGCATAGCATTTAGGAAATATTAAAGTTTGTCGAATAGATAAAACTTTGCCAAGGCAGATTTATTATTAAAAACTAAAGCATGAAAATAACATAAAACCCAAACATCCCCCACCAACTATTAAATTAGTTCATGGTGAGGGACTTAACCAACAATCCACAAACGTTTTCGAAATACACCATCCTTAATTAAAGATAAAATAACTTAAAAGAGAGAATGGGCTAGAAGGGGTCTCTCGATGGAGCCCTTCAAGATCCAGATCTCTCATCCAAGTTGGTCGGACCACCCTTCCATGGTGCAGCCGATTGTCAGTCGTCGTGCACCAACTCCTCACGATCCAATCTTCTTCGCCCCTCTAATGCTAGCTTGGTTGGTGTTTAAATAGGCGTGCGAGGAAGGGATAGGATTAGCTCTTCAAATTTTCAACTTCAACTGCCCACGGGATAATGGATTATCTTCTTATCCAGATTTGAATGAGAGCTGATCATGCTAAGACTGACGTCATCCCACCGACGCTGCCCTGGCATCCAAGCTTGGCATGAATCGGCCAACAAGTCTTGGCACCATCTTATCCGCTATTTTTTTGGAGAATGTTCCAATTGCTATTTTCTTAGACCCTGATCATTTCCTATTTTTTCGGGGCCAATAGCTTCTTGGTGTGGCATCAAGTTCACTCATCTTCCAACCGGCGCTTGGCATTGTTCGGTCCATCTGTGCCAACAGCGCTCGGCATTCTCTCTGGCGCTCCTTCCTGTGTTGCTTTTTTGGGCCAAATCCTATGCCAAACCTGCAAAATTGCTAACAAAACAACCCTTCACACTGGAATAGACAAAACTCTAAAGTCCTTATGCAAATGCATGATTCTAACATCCTAATGCAACTAAATGTACCTAAAAACAAGCAAAAGCATTGTAAGATTAACATTAAAAATAGTACTTTTGGAGAGGTAACAAGTTCTCATCCCTTAACTCCTTAGTTTAATATTTTTAATTTTTAACATGCATTTTATTTATATATATGTGTTTACATGCATTAAGGATAATGTTCACCTCAGGTTTGAGTGTGTGTGTGTGTTGCCTTACATTTATTGCCGTGACATTCATTCATTTTTATGTTTCTGTTCGCATCATGTTATTGGCATGTAGATTAGGTTGAACCATGCATACCAAACCATTAAAAAAAGAGTTTTTGCCATGGATTGATTTTGAACTGATAATTTTGCCAATACATTGCTAGCATAGTTAGAATTTGTACTAGTATGCCCTGTCCGATGATAAAATTAGAATCTCTAGTTTAGCATGAGCCGGTAGAATTTGCACCAGGTTGCTTGGCAATTGGTCTCTAGCTTAGGGAAATTTAGTTTCACTTAAACACATAGTATGCATCTAGTTTCAGTTAAACACATAGTATGCATCTAGTTTCATTTAAACAATGTTTTACCAAAGGCAAGAAAAAATTTAAGAACACTCCTCTGCCTTAGAGATAATAAGTAACTTGGGCTTCATGGTTTGCTCCCTCTTAGTTCTTAGGCCAACAAGAACTTTAGGGTATAAGTGTAATAGGTTAGCTTAGTGATGAAGTCTGGATTAACGTGGGGGTTCGTGATGCTCCCTCTTACTCTCACGCCAAACAACATTATGAAGCGAGCCTAAAAATATTTCCAAAAAAAACATTTGGTAAAAATAATAAAATAAAATAAAATTTCAAGTTTGGGTAGTAAAATTGACTAAGGGAGTTGAGGGAATCTTGATGCAAACCACCCGCACTTTATGCACACTTCATGACCCTAGGTTAGAGTTATATTGTTGCATCTAAATTTGTTGATCTATTGGCATTACTACTATGAGATATCTGAGGACAGAACTAGAGCCAGATTTTGCTTGCTAGCTTGTGTTGCTAATTAGAAAAATTTTGCCGAGGTACTTTACTTAACTGTATTTTATAGTTTTTAGTTGCATTACTTGAGGACAAGCAATGAGCTAGGTTTGGGGGAGTGTTAACTCCTCAAATGTTCTATTTTTCTTGCATATATTGCCATGTTATTGCTCAACTTTAGGTACGTATTTGTGCATTTTGGCAGTAGATTCATACATTTGTATCTAGGAGTTAAGGAATGTATAGTTTTTCAATGCTAGAGTGAAAGGGTGTTTTCTTGCTGTGGTGGGCAGGTTTGGCAAGTTAGGAGCAGGTGGAGAAGAAGACAAATGTCTAGCGCAATTGGAAAAAGCATAAAGGAAGAATGCCAAGCTTAGTTGACAAAAGAAGAACGATCGATGCCCAGTCAGATAGTTGTTAGTCAGAGCTAGGTCAGCCCTAATTCAAAGAGAGGATAACTACAATAGTGCGTAACAAACTTTCAAAAATCAAGCTCTAATTAGGGTTTCTACGAGAGCCTATATAATGAAGCCCATCGATTGAGCAAATGAGGTTGTACCGTGAGGAAGAAGAGAGGGTAGAGGGCAGACCAAGGTTTGACTAGGCAGTCTAGCCGAGAGCTCTAGATTCATTGAAGGGCTGCATAGACGAATCTCTTTGTCTTGTATATTTCTCTTAGTTTTATTTCAGATTTGATGTTTAAAAACGATAATATTTTGTTGGTTTCCCCAGCCATGAACTAATCTTTTAAGTTGGCTAGGGGTGTTTTGTGATGAACGCTTAGTTTAGGTTTTAATAATTCAATGCCTTGGCATTATTGTTTATTTTGCTTGCGTTTAAATTTATTATATTTTATGCCATACTACAGTTGCCATTGAATGCTCATTATCCCATAATATCTTAATAGACTTAGGAGATAAGGATTAATTGCCAAATACTAAGGAGAGAAGCTTCGGTAGTTAAAACTCTACCAAGTTAATTATTTGAAAACATCACTATAGACATATAGGTGTTAAACGTAATTAACTTAAAGTATTGTCATAAACGGAGGCAATGCTAATTTAAAATCTACTCGTCAATAAAATCAAGGTTGAACATTATTAATTGCTG
The DNA here is from genome assembly GCA_019671005.1 of Hibiscus mutabilis. Lineage (NCBI taxonomy): Eukaryota > Viridiplantae > Streptophyta > Magnoliopsida > Malvales > Malvaceae > Hibiscus > Hibiscus mutabilis. The sequence continues at coordinate 27,800,427 of CM033719.1, read as the reverse complement.
TCTTCGTTAGCGTAAAATCCAAACATCCCTTGCCAAGTTCATCAATCATCTTGACACAAGTGTTTGCCAATCTGCCTGAATCTTTACTTTATTTTCCTTTAATCATTTTCTTATTTTAAAATCCAAAATCAATTTCTATCTTATTTGTTCTATTTCACAAGTAACTATCGTGGTATTTAATTCCTAGACAATCCCCGTGGATATGATACTCAGCTTACTGCTATATTATTTGCTGACTGTGTATACTTGCACAAAAAAGACCTATTCTTGGCATTATTTACTTACATTATTACATTAAATCATTAATCATTTGCCAAGCATTAGTCGGTTGACATACATCATATCATATAAGGGCATTATATTGGAATATTTAATTATGACTTCTCATAAATTCAAAAATCATCGGATACAATGATCAAACTTTATCAAAATGTGGGCTTAAGTCCTCACCCCCATCAAAACAAACTATACATCCCATAGCCATTAGTCACCCGACCTTACGATTCATATTCGAAAAATGAATGTAGTTACCCGACTTTGAGAATCAATGACTATAGTCACCCGACCTTACAGAATTTATACACATGTAAGGACGATCGGCCGATTAGACTATAAGTTCATCACAAACTTTCAAAAATGTATAGAGTGCTCTTATCCTATGGCATGCCAACTATATCCGATCTTAGTTTTTCATTGTCACAATCCAATATAATCAAATAATTCACATTTACTTACTGTTTTCATATGCAAACAACAAACCGAAACATACACGGACATCATTGCCCAAGGCAACTTAAACACAAATTAGGAAACTTACTTTCGAGCTTGAATAAGCTTGTTAAGCTTAAACCAAACTCTCAAAATGTCAATTTAAACCTTGTTTGAAAGCTGAAATACATTTGCACTCACCAACTCGCTTTAGCTTTATTGCCAAAGCCTTGCCGGTAATTATTTGCAATTGCCAATGTAACGACCCAAATTTTGGGTTAACAAATCGGGTTGCGGACCAAGGTATTGGGCCTTTATGTTGAGAGTCTAAATTAAGGAAATTTAAATATGGGCCATGTGGCAAAGGAAAAGAATAAGAAAATGGGTATTTATTAAATATTTTTATCCAAGTTGGATGATGAGTTTTTGAAATTTAAAATGGTTATGGGTGTTGAAAAAAAGGAAAAGGATGGAGGATGGGATATTTGGAAAGAGAGAGAAAAGTGGGAGAAAAGTAAGGGTGAGGGAGGGCTTGGACCCTAATCTACTGTTGTCTGAGCCATTATTATCGATGCTACCACCATTATCGGGTAGAGCTCGCTGAAAAGCATCCGTCGGTGGCCGCCATATTACCATCGCCACCTTCACTCGCTGGAGTGGGAAGGATAAAGAATAAAAAATGCTCAAGTTCCCTCTTTCGTCATCTATCATCATGAGTCATTACCACTGTTAGACTTATCGATCAAAGACAAGTTGGTCTAGAGCCCACCGATTGTGTCCAGCAATCGAAAGTAGTTGCACAAGATATATGCGCCACCGCATGGTGTGCTCCAGTAGCTGAAGAGAATTATCTAGCCGATTGGGCCAAGCCGCTAGGCCAGCCACCAAACTGATCTGCTGAGTTAACCCAAGCCGAGGACCGAGCTGGTCTGCCAAGTCGAGCTGCCAGCCGAGTCGCAAGCTGAGCTGCCAGCTGAGTTGAGCGAGTTGACCGAGCTGTTGATCGCGTTGATTGAGCAGTTGAATTTTTTTGGGGACCTTATCCGAGGGTTTCTCGATGTTCTGAGTCCGTTGGCACAGTCTACTTCGCCAAATTCAAACATGGTAAGCTATTTTTATGCATTTGATCTTGTAGATTAGTTAGTGAATGAAGTTAATCAATAATTATGGTATTTGTATATTGATGAGGTTTGTTCAGGCTTGAATACCGGATCAAGAGGAGCATTTAAGAAGCTTGAGTAAGTATTTATTAATAATCGCTTAAGGTTACTACACCTCGGACTCCTATTACTTCATAAGCATCATAAATGTGATTGCATTGCATGTTAGTATCTGCAAAAAAGGTAGACGATAAATATGTGTGTTGTGGAAACCGATGGTATGAGATTGATATCTGTGTGAGGCATGATGATGCTATGATTATGAATTGACTCATATAGACTTGAAGATCGTATAAGGTTGCTCTGACATTCGTATATCTATGTTATGCATGTTTGAATTGTGTGTTGTGTTGATTGGGTACTAGAGTGTGGATATTGATGTATTCGGTGGAAATTGTATGTAAGGGATAATTAATGGTAATATTCAAATAAATGGTCATGAAGCCAGTAATTAATATTAATTGATTGAATGCGTTAGTAAACCAACCCTAATGTCTTTTATAAGCTTTAAGGATCGAATAAGTGTTATAATATCATAATCTGAGGAGATGGTACGAACCTGTGAATAGGGTATCGGTACGAGCTTTGGTCGTACCGATACACGATTGGGGGTTATATCGGTACAGGTCGACTCGTACTGGTACTTATGGAAATTAAAAATTTCCAGTAAGCTATACTAGTATAGGTACATGTGTATGTACCGGTACCCATGGGTACCATAGCGATACTCATGTTCGAGTACCGATACCCACTAAACGAGATAATCTTAATGCTAATAAAAAGATAAGAAATTGACGTGGGATGTAAATGAGATGACATGAATTAATAAGATAATTAATATGGATGCTTTGTGTACTCTTCCATAATGTATTAACAAGTTGGTAAACTTAATTGGGTGGCTTGTGGTAATAGCAACTGTAGGAGATCCTTGGTGGATCGAGTAATGTTGTGTATTGTATGGTAATCGTGTCAATGTTGTGTGTGGTTTGGACACTTAGTTGGTTGAGTCACCTTTGATTGATGGGATCTGAATACCCAGAGAAAAATTGTTGCAAAATCATAGTTAGAGATGTCGAATGTACATTCCCTAAGCTGTGTGACACCGAGCCTTATTCGATGATACTCGAAGAGAGATGCCGAATATAGGTGTACGTTCTTGAGGCTGTGTTATACCAGGTCTCACCTAGAGAGAGTGTACATTTTCAAGGTTGTGTGACACCGGGATCACTCAGAGTGCTCATTCCCGAGGCTGTGTGATATCGGGCCTCACTCTAGGTTTGTGGTTATGACATTGTGTGTTTAGCTCGAATGATCCGGTGGGATCTTGAGTATGGTTGGCCTTGTGTGCAATGTATGATGAGAACATGTGTTTAGGGGACCAATGGTAGTACCACGTGTTTATTTATCTCTCCTTATTGCATTTACTAGCTTGCATGCTTATGTTTATGATTAGCATGAAGTATAGTAGAGTAGATGTGTACCATTAAGCTTTGTAAGCTCAGCGCTCGGAATCATTATTTTCGTACGTAGGTTGATCGTCCAATCATGAGATCGATGAGCAATATCGGTACAAGATTCTAGAATGTGGTGATCTCCAGAGTACAGTACTTGTGTTCAGTGGGCTATGTATTCATAGGACCTTACGTGGTGGAGTCTATAATTCTTATTTTTGAAATTGTATTAATCAAATCGTATGTTCAAATGTTTTAAATTTAAATTGGAGCTGATTTGTACCGTTTTGATTATTTATCTATATTTTCAACTGTTGGCTTTAAATGTTTTTGAGAAATACCTTGTTAGGCCAAACCCAGATTGAGAAATTTTATGGTTTTGGGTTGGCTTGAGACCCGAATATGACATCCGAGTCGAGGGTGTTACAGCTAAAATCAATGTGAAGCCTCCAAAACCAACTCTAATTGCTCTACAACTCAATCCACAATATAATTCCACATCAAAATCAATACAAATACTCTAGTATTCATTTACTAAATTGAATGTTAACTTACTCGATTCCGAAAATACCAAAATTCAATCTGAAACACCACATAACCACATCTAAACTTCAACCCAGCTTATAATCCTAAATCTTCATCATTCTAAACTTCAAATATCATCCAAAAGCTTCCTAAAATAACAGCTAATACTTAAGAATCCATATCATTAAAATAAATATTTAGGAATACTTAGCATGTGAAATATCAATAAAAAATCTTATCATACCTTGATTTTGATAGGAAAATAGCTTTGGAGATGATTGTAAGAAATTGACATAACTTTCCAAAATGTACAAAAATAGGATTTCAACGAAATAGATTTTAGGAAACGGAAATCAATGGAATATGAAAAGATTTAGGAAGAAAATGATTTAGTTCTGTTTAAGAAATCATGAAATTTTGGAAATCAAGAGAAATGAGTTTTGAGAGAAAAATGAAGAATTCATTCTTCCATTGAAAAGAATTTAACCATCAATTGGTTTTTATTAAAATGATTTTATTAAATCCATTTAATATTAACTAAACCCAAAACAATATAATAAATTTCCCATTGGTATAATAGCTCCTTAAAGATTTATAGCTTTCTTTCCTTTCATTTTAATCACTAAAATCACATGTCTAAATATTTTTACTTAATTAAAGTCATTCGAATATAAAATCCTTTATTTAATATAATAATTAAATAAATCCAATTTATCTCAAAATTATCATATCCTACCAAATTTATTTCAATCCTTTTTAATAAACCCGAAATTCGTTAATTAACCAATTTTCTCATTTAATACTAAACTAACCCGGTCCACACACCCTGTTCTTTTAGCCTGAATTTCAAGATGTTACTCAAGTGACCGGTGGCGACTCCAATTTTCAAATCTAAAGTTGGGTTTCCAAATAAATCCATTTTTTTAAAAAAGGCCAGTACAAATAAAATGGTCAAGCCTAATACCACTTTATTATAGTTTGGCGATTCCATTGGAGAAAAAATTTGCTTTTACAAAAAAAGAGTCAAGCCACAAGTCGATTACCCTTTGTCTTAATAATTGGAAATTGCGAGTTCAAGTTTTATTTAATTTAATATCCATTTATGAATGCGACTTTATTTTAACGCATTTTAAAATTTGGCATAACATAAGTTATATACGCAAGCTTCGACCCGTCCGTTTAAATGGGGGAAAATGCTATTGCTTTTGTGAGAATATTGATTCTTAATCTAGCAAGTACCTTTGGGGCTCATATGTCTTATGTTTTTGTGAGAATGTTGATTCTCCATTTAGACAAAGAAAAATGGGTCCCCCTAAATTAAACTCGATTCAAACGAGCCTATAATGAGTAAGGATCGGGGGCCTTACTACCTAAGTAGGGGACAACAAGGATAGTTTGGGATAGATTTACAACCTAGCAAACCATGCAAACTTTAACAAATTTCTCGAGACAAACGCTTAAGTCAATATGAAAACACTCTTCGTAAGATCAAACTCTTCGTAGGCACTAAAAAGCCAAAGGCTTTCAAAGAGAAAACAAACGAAAAAGAACGAATAAAAAATAACACGAAAAACAAAACAAGAACACAAGAGAGAATTTAGAGTAAATGCATTGATTACTCAAAAATGGATGATACAAATGATGTGGGAAAAGCCTCTATTTATAGTTGAGTCCCCATACATCCGATGGTCTCTACTGATTTACATCAATAGCTAAGATCAAAACCCACCAACCAAAAATGGTACAAAATCTGCATATTCCACAGATTACAATCTCTATATAAGGAAAGAATCTATGATGTTTACATGGTGTGTTCATATAAGTGTGAATGAATGAGTCTTCTAGAATCATTCATGGATCGAGCTAAGTCTGGTGGTCTTTTCAAGCCCAAAATCCCCTCAAGAACCTCTTGGACAACTATGTGTGCATGTGACTCGAACTGGAACTTGCAGCCTGTGACAAAGAGTTTGGGTTATTATTCAGGAAAATTTTGGCACTTGGATAATATGTATTTTTTTTCTCATTCAATAGGTTTATTTTATAAATATCAAATGTTGGTAACAACCAACTTCATGGAAATACATAAAAACTAGCTTCACACTCCCTACTAAAACGAACAATACACTTACACCAGAAAAAACCCTACTATCAATAAAAAAAGTGTAACCATGAAATAAGTGCTCAAAATATACCCTTGAAGTATTTTTGGCCCAAATTAGTGTCTAACGTTTCATTTCGTAATCCAAATTAAGTTTTTCTATCAACATCCGTTAAAAAAATCCGTCATCCAATTATAACATGACACGTGGTTTTTTATTTATTTAATTTCTAAATTTCTTTAAAAATCTCAAAGTTTTAATTTCTTTCAATCAAACCTTCAAATCACATCTCCCTCACCGTCTAACATCCCCACACATCGGTGGTTCATCGTCCAAGCGTCGCGTACCTCACCGTTTGACATTCCCACCCTCTAGCCGTTGGTCAAAAACCCAATCGGCTTCTTTTTTCTTCATAGTTGGATATCCATCGATGGTGCAATGGATATTTCATTCGTCGGTTTTCAACGATAGGATGATGAAGTTTCTGTCATGGGGTCCGACGAAGGCAAGGGTGGTCGGTGGTGGTTGAACTGATGGTCGAATGGGGGAAATTTAGGTATTTAGGATTAGGGTTTGAGGGCTTTTTAGAGAAATTAAAGGGCTTGTGGTTTTTTATAAAATTAAAGATTTTCTAATTTTTTGAAAAATAAAAAATAAAGAAAATAACAGAAGTATGCCATGTTTCACGTTTTTATTGGATAAGAAAATTTGTATCATCTGCCACGTAAAAATCTTATTTGGTTACAGAATGAAACATTAGACACCTATTTGGGCAAAAAAATAGTTTAGGCACTTAATTGAAAAAAGTATAGTTTAGGTACATATTTGAAGGTTAAGCCATAAAAAATACCAAAACACAACGATCTTGTTAGAATCAAAACACTGATAAGGCACTTGGAAGCAAACACAATTCGAATAACTTCGCCAACATCAGCTACCTTGCAGTTGCCACCAAGCTATAAGACTCTTCTGTCAAACACATTCCTCCCTTGGCATTCCAGTTGCTACTAGCATACAAGCCAAACTTTGGGTCCTTAAGGGTTGGTCCATAGTATTAAATTGCAGTTGCACGTCGTGGGTGTGGATGTGATTGCAACGGCGCGGCGTGAATTTTCTCTAAAAATTAATTATAATTTTAAATGTGATTGCGGTTTGAGGTGTTGCGATGACCTTTAAAACTATTACATTGCGTTGCAGCCGCAATTTAATATTATGGGCTGGTCTAATCTTAGCTCAAGAAAATACCATTGCTTTTTGTTGTCATTATCCTTGTACTTACACTATGATTAATTTTTTATGTGCTTGTTCCTTGACTGTCTAATATGAATATAAACCTTCACAGCCAAATGGTTCCTAGGCTCAAGCAGTTGCTTAAAGAGTTCAAGCATGGAAGATCGGACTTTAGTTTTATTTTATTTAAAAGAAGAAGAACAAATTGGTACTATACAAGGAGAGTTGATTTTTTTTTTGTTTAAGCACTGATATACAACCCATTGACTGACTAATCCGGATCGGGTACTGCAGAAGCCTATTATGGGGTGACCCTCCCAACCAAATTTACTTCATTCACAACGTTAGGATTCAAACCTCTGACTTTACTTAAGATCTAACAAGTTGTTGGTGATTTCCTTTTTTTTAATAGCTTAAATCCTTTAGTTGGAATTTTGTCATCGTAAAAGTGGGGATTAGTTGGGTTCTAATTCAAAAATTATAATGAAATTAGGAGGGATTGATGTTTCATAATGTACCTTTGAAAGGCCAAACGAGTAGGGGTGAACATTCGATCGAGTCGAGTCCAATAAAAAATTTGAGTTGGTCGAATTCATGAGTCTTAGTTTATAACTTAAACTTTATTTAAAAATTTTCTAGTCGAATCAAGTTTATGAAATTCAAGTCGAGTTGAGTTGTTCGAGTTTTTGTTCAAATTTAAATTTAGATATTTATAATGTTATGATAGCAATTAGTTCTAATTAAAATAACTTTCTATAACCATATACGATATACATATATATTTCTTCATATTTTTTTCATAAGCGATATACATATATGATATCAGACAATGTAGAGGAATTCGAATCGAACTTGAAAATTAATCCACTGATTACTAAAATTTTTCGAGTTAATCAAAGTATAATTTTATTACTCAAATTTTATTTAAATTTTTTCGAGTTGAGTTTTCCGCCCTAAAAACGAGTGATATTGGTAGTTTGATTCCCCAAGTCCACATAGAGAAAGTAGTTTGACATTTTAAAATTCTACTTACCTAATACCAACCATATTGAAATTTAAAAGTTGCGGCTCAAGTAAAACACCCTTTTAAGTACAACAAACACACCCTACAAATTTGACTATAAATTTGCTAAAACTATTCCCTCCTTGTCTGGTTGAAATTCTGAAGTGCATTTTGTCCAAATAAATTTAAAAAGTTTATTTTTCACATTTTTTTTGAACAATCATTTATATTTTGGGTAAAATACACCATTTGTCAACAAACTACAAAGATTAATCGTTTCAGTTATTGACCTTTCAAAATTTATAAAATGCTCATTAAATTTATCGAATTGTTATAAAATGATCATTGAATGTTATAAAATAGTGTAACAATTTAATTAATTTAATGTCTATTTTGTAACAATTCGATAATATTTAATGAACACATTATAATAGTTTGATAAATTTAAGGATCATTTTACAACTATTTTTTTGATAAATCCTAAATTTAATCTTAATCCTATCTAGAGGGGAGGGGGAGAGAGACTTTAGGGGAATGATGAGGGGTGCTCTTAGTGGGTTTAGAACCCATGACCTAAGGGAATATGAGAAAATAAAGATAAACAGCTTAACTAACTGGCCAAATATACTTACTCTACCACTATTAAAAATTCAATGATCAGAATAATCACTTTTCATAAACTATGTCATCATCTCTGGGAACCATCATGAAAGGCTCGATGTCTTCAACTGAAATTAGCGTCGATGAAGGGTGTAGATGTTTCTTTTGAAATTGGGAAAACAAAAGCCAAAAAAGAAAATAGACTTTTTGACACATTCGATTTTAGAGTGGTAGACCTTCTAACCAAGATCTACATCCACTACCTTGGCATCCACACTAAGGATTTCTCAATTCACTAACAATGAATTCTTCCTTTTTTCTCGGGTTCAAGGGGTAACATTTACAACCCTATCTTTTCAATGACTAAGATAGAACCACTCTAGTTTTTCCTTAGGCTAAACTAGAACCTCTCCTTTTTATAAGTTTTGTTTGGTAAACTAAATACCTCTCAAGGTGGGTATTTACACAAATGTTTAAGTTCACAAGAGTACAAAAGATAAAAATAATTAAGCACTCTCTATACACTATATACAAGAGAAATAAAGAAATAAGACTTAAAGACAATTTCTCTTGATCATGAAGCTTGAATATGTTCTCTAATCTTCTTCAAGTGTCCTTGTGGTGTTTATATAGTGTGGAATGAGTTTCTAGCCGTTTATGGTTGTTGAGATGAGTCATAGCCGTTGGGGATGCAAAATAGTCGTTACCTATAAAATTTTCTAGCATTTATAACTAAAGGGATCGATCCTTTTTTAAAAAATATGATCGTTACACCAAAGGGATCGATCCCTTAAACCAGGGGATCAATCCTTTTGCACTTGGTGGCAAGAATAAAAAGATTGAGACATTCTGTCCACAAAGGGATCATCCCTTGATATAGGAAATCAATCCTTTTTACCTTGAGGTCTGGAAATGACCTTTTTAAAGTGCAAAAATATATCATATTGATTTTGAAAAAGTTCGACTAAGTTGAAAAACATTCGAAACAAATTTTTTAAGTTTAGACTTTAAATTATTTTTAATATATTTAAACAAGTCCAAAACATTTTTAACTTAATTTGTTATATCAAAATATTAGTGCAACCCATCATAAGGATAATTAACAAAATATTATATTTATACTCCTCTATCCAAAGTCAACCCTTTTATAATAAGGCGTTTGCCAATCAATTACGATTAAAATATTCACGATGTTCCTATTAATATATATTAATAACTAATTAATTAAATGTGTAAATTCTTATAGCCATTGTTGCTAAAATTCCGGTTCCCGTACTGAACCGTGCTGTCACATCTACTCATGCTCCAGTTGTTTCTTAGCACATAATTAAAATGACAAATTCGTATATTAATCCATGTAATATATTTAAGGTGTGCATTTGGTTCATATACTCTAATTTAGTGTTTTTAGTAATATACTTTTAAATTTTAAAATTTTAATCTTGATTCGAACAATAATTGTTACATCTATTACGTGAGATTCGAGAAATACATAGAATAAATTGACCAAATGAGAGTAGATATATTAAATCTATAACTTATATTGTACGGAGACCAAGGATAAAATTTGACCTAATAAAAATCAACAATAAACTGTTTGCATGTTAATCCATAGACTACATTTTAGCATTGTTTTTTAATCACCGTATCTAATTCACTGGCCAACTAATTCAAATTAGGTTTTGTATATATTTAATATATGAGCAATCCTCCCAGCCCAGTTTTTTGTATTAACAAGATTAAGATTCGAACCCATAAGCCCTAACCTTGATTAGGGCATGTAGACCAACTTATTGTGGGTTATTTTATCATTGTTTAATCCCTAAGTATGGAAGTTTACCCGTCTATAGAAAGTAGAAACATCCCAAAATTAAATTAAATTGAAATAAACAAATAAAAGGAGAGATCCAATCTCAATAATATATCTCAATTATATGGTTTATGGGCAATGAACTAGTATGGAGTTCATACAAATTAACAATTTCATATGACACATTACACATTCTTCTTCTTCTTCCTTTACCGTGAGAAGAAAACGAATAAGATACCATACAAGAGGAAAGGAAAAGAAAACCTCAATGATGCAATGGATTAGGACCAGTAGGAACAAGCCGCTTCTCGATGCTGTAGCGTGGGTCGATCTCGTTGCCGGAAGGTTCAGGCCCTGTGATCGGAACGTATCCGTGTCTCTCACGATTTTGCCGGGAAGCTTGTGATGTCGAAATGGACTGAAGTCAAATTTGGTAGCCAAGACTTTCCTGTTGCTCCCGAAAGTGTGGTGCTGAGAAATGGATACTTGGTGGCTAACATTGAAGTCAAATAAATTGCACCACCCAAAGAAGAAAAGCAACAAAGAGAGCAAAAGACTGATACCAAGAAGAAGATGTAGGGTTTTTTTCATTGCCATGGCTGCCGGCTAGGGAGAGAAGAGCTTGCATGGAGAGAAAGAAATGGAGTATTTATTAATTATAAGACAAATTAAAAATGCAGAAAGAGTACCAACAACCAGTTGGTCTAGCAGGAAGAGGCGCTAAATCCCTTAAGCAAGATTATTGATTCGAATCTTAACGTTGTGAATAGAGAAAGCTGGGTTGGAAGAGTTGCTTATGCCTTTACAAAAACCGATTCAAATTAGTCGTCCGATGAGTCAGATACAGGTAGTTAAACAAAAAAATGCAGAAAGAGTGGTGTGGAGATCAATGACAACTTAAAATTGTGAGATATAGGGTGGGAGAGTGAGAGGTGGTAGCTGGCATGTTGCTTCCATTGTCAATTTGATGGTAGTTTATTAGAGGAAGAAAGGATCAAAGGAGGAAAGAATTGGGAAGGTCCAGGTCCAGCAGATGAAGCGGAGAGCATGGTATAAGGCAAACTTGTCGACCATTCTTCATTTGTTTTACCGATGGAACTTTCTTTGCGTTCAAGGAACAGAAGGCCATTAAATGCACAGATTGTCAAACCCTTCAACTATTACTAGGATGGCCAATCATCAGGAAACGTACGTGAGAGTGAGTCCACTCTTATGTAATTAATAATACACATGCACCCATTCCTCAATATTAAATTAAGCCAATTACCAACCTATTGAGTGGTCTCGTGTTAAACGATGATGTTGTTCTTTTAAGGTGATCTAAGTTCAAGCAATGTAGTCTACATGATATATGTGCGTTTTCAAAAGACTAGGAGTAAAAAACAAATACCACCAAGGACAGGGGCTCATGTCTTTATGTTAGGAGGGGTGAACCTATAAAATTATAGGGGCGAACTTATAAAATTTTAGGGTGCGAAAATAAATTTGCAATAGAAAATACATAAAAAAAAATTATATCATAAACAAATTTCAAATTTTCAGGGGGGACGACCGCCTCCTCCAACCCCTTGGTCCATATAGCACCGTGTAATCACACTAGAATATAAAAAAAATTAAGTTAATTACTTCAAAAGTTTCTTCTCTAAGAATTTTGGGACCAAGTCCACCAAGAAAACCCAACAATAATCATCATGAAATCTCTATGTTTCTTGCAGCTAGACACTATATTAAAATATGAGTGATGATCGAAAAAATCAATCTTGCAAATTTCTCTGCTAATAATTCTGATTGCATTGGTAAACTACCACAAAAGGGGATCAAACTATATTAGCCATCGGCCTTCTCTGATTAGAGGGTGTGATGTGATGTTGTTATACGAAAGCTAGACTACTATAAAGATAGATAAAAATTATGCTACAGGACAACCAAAAATTGTACTACAAAGACAAACAAACAAACAAACAAAGCAATATATGCTAATTATTACTATAGGTAATAATTCTTTTGATTTTATCATGTTGCAGACCTGCAGAATGTGACAGTTGGATTTCATCAATAAAAGCAATATAAAGAATTAGAAAACAAAGATACGAAGAAAAATTAAATCTTCCTTTGAGAGTGACATCCAACATCAAAAGAACCCAGTAACCTTCATAAATTCTTTGTCTTTGTCGAACGAGACGCTTTACGAAGTAATAAAGGAGTGGTGAGCGAACCAAACTATACATGTCTGATAAGTGCTATATTATGTTCAGAAAAACATACCAAAGCCATAAGGATTGTACCACAAGAGTAGAGAGAAAGTGTGCCACAAGAGCAGAGAGAAAGTGTGCCACAAAGAAAGATTCTTATTCAAAATTGAAAAAAAACTCAATAAAAAAGAAAACAAAGGACGTAGTATGAAAAAATATAAAAAATAACAAACACCGGCGGTCGACAATCCACATTAAGATCGTTGTCATCACAGGCTAAGAAAAAATTAACGAAAAGAAGAAGGCGACACAAAAATATTGAGAGAAAACTTAGGTTAAGAAAAGAGGGAGGCAACTAGAGTTTTGCAAACCCGTAAAATGTTATCTCTAGGTAAAATGAAAATTATAATATTATGTTTCTACAATATTATTATTTCATATTTTGTTGCAACATTATGAACGACATTCTATGTAAAATATATCTCAATGCAATAAATTTGACTAGTATATATTACGATAGATCTTTATTTAAAAAGATTGTTGACTGAGATGATTGGGGGTTATTATCTAGCTATTTGGGATGGGATAGGAACTGTGCTAGGAGTCTTTTTAAGGAACCCTCTTCCACCTTATTGGTGAATTCAGAAACATATTGTCATTCCTTCGGTAAGAGAGGTTTAGTGTTCGATTGAATTCACTTGGGTGTGCCAAATTAAGGTCACAACAATCCTTGGTTTCGTTGAGGTTAAACTGGTGCTTGCATTGAGTTTTAATTATGTGCATGGTCTCATTGACATAGCTGGTTCATCGAACTTCATAAACTTTTTTGGTGTTCTTTAATTCCTTATTTGATGTACATTGCTACATATATACGTCGTGCATGTCAGTAGATTGATCCACGTAGTCTACAAAATCGATTTAATTAGTAATTTTTCACGGAACTCAACTAAATTAAATAGATGATCAAATTGAAATGATTATTAATATGTATGCAAAGTCCTAGAAAATAATTAATATATTAATTGGATGAACTTCTATGTTCATATTGGTTATTCTATGGATTGTCCTATGATGAACATAGAGTAATGGATGTGATAATTATCATTGCAAATGTTATATTTTTCATAAAGGTTTTCATGTAAGTAAATATGATTACATACATGTTTATTATATCTGCTAAATGAAAAATGTAATATTTGTTTGTGCAAAAGTAGATAAATCTTCAAAATTTATTTGTATTCTAGTTAATATGACACCAACACCTTTAATCAATATTCTCAACGAAAACAAGTTAATCACTAATAATTATAAAAACTACAAAAGAACCTTGCACATCGTCTTAAGTTACGAGAAACACAAATTTGTGTTGGATGAACCTTGTCCGAATGATAAGCATGTTCAAACTAAAAATCGTTGGAAAAATCCAATGAAATAGCTCGTTGATACGTCTTCGCAAGTGTTTCGAATACTTTGTAGAGCATCGCGTGAGCTATAAAACAACCAAACAACCAAACATATCATGGACAAATCGAAAGATATGCTCGAAGGCTAAGATACATGTAACGACCCAATTTATGGGTTAATAAATTGGGCCTCGAATCCAGGTTCGGATCTTTTAAGTTGATAAATTAATTAGGGAGAATTAAGGTTGAAGCTCGGTTTAAGGGAGCTAAAGACTAAAATTTGAGATGTATAAAAATGTGGAGCTTAAAGTGAAAACAAGGAGGAATATAAATGCTCAATTAATTGGTTTACCCATGTTGTTTGGGGTTGGTGTATTTAAATTAAATGGGGCTGAAAAGTAGGATATGGATAGGAGGAAAGGATATTTTAGATAGAGAGAGAAAAACAAGGGAAAAAGTAAAGGGGGAGACTTTGAACTCCAATCTATCGCCGACGAAGACATTGTGAGGGGCATCGCCAGCACTATTGGAGAGAGCTTGTTAAGAGAAGTCGGCCGGTGGTCGTCGTATCATCACCGCCGTTGCCGTTCGCCAGGGTGAGAGGAAACAAGTTATGAGTTGTTGAGTGGAGGTAGTTTCGGTGGTCAAAATCGGATTTTGAGGCCACCAGCGTGCCCTCCGACGTCGGGATAGCGAGGCTAGTGTTCGTCGCCTTCGTTCAACCACCGAAAAACCCTCTACACACCACCGCCGAGGGTGGGAATGCGTCTACCGAGGGGGTGCACCATGCTACGTGCACCATGCCACACTAGATTGGGCTACGCAGGTGCACATGGTCCCTGTCGTACCAGATTATTGCCTGCGGGTGCACCTTAGCTGCCATGCGCCTACGCTGCACTAGGTCACCAGGCCGTTGATCAGTCGTTGACCGGTGTTGACTTTTTGGGGACCCTACCTGCGGGTTTCTCGACATTCTGAGTCTGTTGGCGCAGTCCGTTTTACCAAATTCGAACCCTATAAGCTATTTTTATGTAACACCCCAGTTTTGGGCCTAGAAGTTTTGGGGTGGTTTAGTCAGTCTGGTGGATCGGGATTAGAGATTCGAGTCGGATTCAGGATTTAAATTGAATTAAATATTTTTTATGGGAGATAAAAATATGAAAAAATAGTTTAAAATCATTATTAAATATATATATATGATTTTGGTGAAAACAATTTTGGAAAATGAAATTCGTAAATATGACATTTTGATTTAGTGACCAAAATGCAAAGTTTGAAAAACTGTTTTTAGTGACTGTTTTGTAAATGGATATAAACTTTGAATCTTTAAGGAGCTAATTATCCTAAAGGTTTTCATCAGATTTCTCCCTTTAATTAACTATTTTAAATGGGTTTTTAAGAGCTATAAATAGTGGAGAGAATTAATTAATCTTAATTAAGCTTTTAAATAAAATTCACGTAACAAACTTTGTAACTTCTTTCTCTCAAATTCTATCCAGCCAAACACATTTCCAACTTCAATTTCTTCAGGTAAAAATCAAGATTTCAGAGATTTTTTTATTTCTAATTGATTTCCTAAAGCTTTTACATCAAATACTTATTATTTCTATCTTGATTTTCATGTTTTATCAAGCAATTAAGGGAGAAATCACCATTGGAGGTAAGGATTCGTTCTTCTCCTCTAATGAAAGGTTCTTTATTGAAATTCCTAAGTTCTTGATCCATTTTATATGATTTTCATTGGGTTTTAATTAATTAAACTCGGATTTATGGTTTAATTGGTGATTTATGATGAAAATTGAGGAAATTGTAGTTGATCTATTTTTGTTCAGTTAAGGATTGATTTACAACTTGATTTTGATGTTTAATATGTTAATGAAGTGAGTTTTAATGATAGAATCCCGAAATCTAGAGAATCTTTAATTTGTTAGATTGATAGTTAAGAGATTTTGAGGTGTTGTGGTTGATTATTGTTTGCTGGTGGTATGAGGTTGATTTGGGTTGTTGTTAGATGTTATTTGATGCTATTTGAAGGTTGAGATTCGTAGTTGTTGGCTGGGTTGAGGTTTTTGATGAATCGATACTGTTTTCGGTTGATAGGATGTGGTGTTGTGGAGGATTATAGTTGGATAATGTTATTTGTTTTTTGTAGTGAGTATGGATGCATTATAATGCATTGGATCCTCTGTTGTAATGTGTTTGAAACAGGGGAAAATAATCTGGAAGTGAACCTTGGTGTTGAGGAGTTTCCAAAAGCTTGATTTGACATCGGCAAGAGATGCGTTACTTTGTCGGTGAGTGAAACGGATAAGAATGGCTTTTCAAAGGTTTGAAAATGTTTAATGGGAGTCTAAACTAGGCTTGATGCGTTGGTCTAAGACTCGAAAGTAAGTAAAGTGGTTTTCTTTCTCGATTCCGGTTGGCAAATGATTTATGAAATGTACTTGTTAAATGATTGTTTACCTCCTGTTTTATGCATGAAATGAGCACGATTTAATGCTGAAATTTGATATGAAATGATGTTAGATGCATTTGGAAAGTAATGCATGGTTTTAAAGAATGTTTATTGGCAAATAATTTATTAAATACACTTGTTAAATGATTGTTTACCTCCTGTTTTATGCATGAAATAAGCACAGTTTAATGTTGGAAATTGATATGAAATGATGTTAGATGCATATGGAAAGTAATGCATGGTTTTAAAGAATGTTTATGAACATGGCTTATGCATGGTTTAATGCACGATGAAATAATTTGAATGGTGCATATGAAAACAGTGAGGTATGTTTATAAAAGTGGATTGTATTGGCAAGTGATGGATTAAAAATGTCATGGAAATGTTATCGAATATAATTGGTCGGCCATAGAATTTAAAGTGCACTATAATAAGTCTCCCGTGGTTGTAGAGGTAGTACGATAGGTACTTACTATGATCATGTGAACCCCAATGTTGTTGAGGTAACACTTAGATGGCTTTTACTCCAGCCATTGGCTGTAGAGGTTGATGCATTGAGTGTGTGTACTCCAAATTGGAGGATTAGCCTTGGTAGTGTAAAGGTGGTGCATGTGCTGCACAACTCCATGCCATTGAGCTGTAGGAGATTGGGAAATCTCTTGGGAAATCCATGTATTCGATGTTAAAGTTGATTTATGGAAATGATGTAGATGGTAATGGATCACTTGGCCAATATAATATTTTAAATGTATCATATTGATGGATTGGATTGTATAATATGATTTATACATGTTTTACTCCTTAAGCTTTGCATATGAGATGTTATGCATGGGAAGTCTTAAGTAGAGGGAATTGCATATGGGATTATGCTGTGGAATCCATGATACATGTGCATATGGTTTAATATGTTGTTTTTGGAAAGATTAAGTACATGTTTTGAAAGAATGGCATGATGGTTTTGAAATAGTTTTAATTTACATTGGATGATGCTTTGTGTTTTGAGCGCTCCTCACTAAGCAATGATTGCTTACGCTCTCTTTTATCATCAATGCAGATTAACTGAGTGCAAGTGGGCCTAGCAAGCAAGGAGTGGACTTCCAAGACTTGGTTTTGCAAAGTATGTTGAGTTTTAAAGTAGTAATAAAGGCAATGTGGCTTAAATGTTGTTGGGAGAGTTTGAGTGTTTAATTCTCTGTTTGAGCAAGTTTATATTGTTGTTTTGGACTTGAAATAAGCTTGGTTTGTTGGATTTTGCATATGGTATATGTTTTGGTACTTTTAGTAATGTGGTTTTAGGAAGCATGCCTATAGTTTACCTTTAAAGCATGATTGCCATGAGTTGAGGAAGGTTCTGTGATATTATGGTTAGGATCGATCTTTGGTAATGTTGTATAAATGTTAGCAGCATGTTTAAGTGTTTTGGAATCCATAAATGTATGTTAAACCAGCAAATTTGAACTATATAGGCCAGGGCGTATTGATACACGTATTGACCGTATTGATCACTTAAGACCGTATCGATACGGGTCAGTGTTTTTAGGCATAGCGTATCGATACGGGCTGGTGTTTGCAAGCATAGCGTATTGATACTCGAAGAAGTGTATCGATACGGGTTTAAACTACTAGAATCTGGAATTTTGAAAATGCAAAGGTGTACCGATACACTTGCCTGTGTATCGATACAGGTAGCTGTTAATTCAGTTAAAGTGTGTTTTAAAGGTTCTGTTTTCTTATGTTTTAGTCCCTCAATGTTGTACATACAATGAAATGGGTTTGAATGGTCGTTTGAACTGAGAATTGACATGCAAGCATGTAATCTGACTAATTGAGGATTGGTAACCCTAATTTTAGTAATGGATCTTTGATTTACCAGTTTTATGTTTTAGTCTCTAAAATGTATTGTATGCAATTGGTTGCCTTTTCGAGGTCCGTTTCCTTTGTAACTTCACCCGCTCCAAGCATGATCACTTATGATTAATAATATGCATCTAGACAAGATAAAAGGAAAAAAATAGACCAATTTTCGTAATCTTTCTTCGATTTGTTTCGGCAAACCTAATGTAGCTCGCTCAGTTCGGTCGAGCGTCTAGGCCGGGTCGAGGGGGTTACATTTTACACGTTTGAGCTTTTGAATTGAATAGGGGATGCAATAAATTAATGTATTTTCGTATTCGTTTTTATATGAAGATTATTCAGGATTGGATATCGGACCAAGTAGAGTAATCGAGAAACTTATATGAGGATTTATCGCTAATGCTTGAGGTTTGTACACCTCAAATTCTGAAATACTTCATGGGCATCATAAGTGTAATTGCATTGCTTGTTAGTGGTTTCAAAATAGGTTGATGATAGATAAGCATGTGTTAAGACCGGTATTATGAGACTTGTATGTATGAGATGCATGGGAAGTTTGGGAATATTTCAAGACTCTTATGAGCTTTATAGACTGTGTAGGGTTGTTTAAATATTCGTATAATTGTCTGATTGGTTGATTTACATGTTGTGTTGCTTGAGTGATATATGAATTGACATGTTCGATGAAGATTATACTAAATGGACTGATAATTGGTAATATTCGAATAAATGATTATGAAGTTGATAATTAATATTAATTAATTAAATGTGTTAGTAAACAAACCCTAATAACTTTCATAAGCTTTAGGGACCGAATAAAGTGTTGTAAAATTGTAATTTAAGGAAATGGTGCAAACCTGGGTGTAGGTTATCGGTACGAGCTTCGACTGTACCGGTACGCGATTGGGGGCCATATCGGTACGGGTCGACCCGTATCGGTACTTGTTGAAAACTAGGATTTCTAGTAAGTACTATTGTATCAGTATGTGTTTGAGTATCGATACCCAAGGGTATCGTAGAGATACTCGTGTTCGAGTACCGTACCCATAGAACAGAATAATCTATAATGCTAATAAAAAGATAAAAATCGATGTGAGATATTAAAGGAGATAATTAATTAGAATGATTAATGTACTCTTCCATAATATACTAATAAGTTGGTAAACTTAAATGATGGATTGATAATTGATAGAAACCATAGAGATTGGTAATTGGTTGAGTCATCTTTGATTGTTAGGATTTGGATACCCAGAGAAAGAGTATTGCAACACCATGGTTAGAGATGCCAAATATACGTTCTCGAAGCTGTGTGGAATCGGGTCTCATTCGAAGATGCTAGACGAGAGATTTTGAGCATGGGTGTACGTTCATAAAGTTGTGTGGTACTGGGCCTCACCTAGAAAGTGTACGTCCTGAAGCTGTGTGGCACTGGGCCTTACTCCAGGTTTGTGATATGACTTTGTGTGCTTTTGCTCGGGTGATCTGGTAAGATCCTAAGTATGGTTGGGCCTTGTATGACATGTATGGTGTTTTGCTATGATGAGAGCATATGTTTAGGCCAGTAGTGGTATCCCCACGTGTTTATTTATCTCTCATTATTGCTCGATGATTAACATAAAGTATAGTAGAGTAGTTGTGTACTACTGAGCTTTGTAACTCAGCACTCAGAATCATTATTTTCGTGTGTAGGTTGATCGTTAGATAGTGGGATCGAGTAGCACTACTAGTACGTGATTCAAGCATTTGGTGGTTTTTAGAGTACGGTACTTGTATTTAGTGGGCTATGTATTCATAGGACCTTAAGTGGTGGAGTCTGTAATTATTATTTTTGAAATTGTATTAATCAAGTTGAATGTTTAAATATTTTAAATTAAAATAGAGCTCATTTGTAATGATTTAAATTGTTTATTTATGTTTTCAATTATTGGATTTAATGTTTTGGAAAATACCTTATTTGGGCTAAACTCAGTTAAGAATTTTTCTCTGAAACGGGTTGGGTTTAAGGAACAAATGTAATATCCGAGTTTAGAGTGTTACATTTAATGGTATCATAGCTTAGGTTTAGCCATATCCCGGAGCTAATATAGGTGGTTTAATAAGGTGTCTAGTGAATACAAGCCCTTAAATTATGTTCGTACTCCTTAGGATTAGAATCCTGATGGTGCGTTCAATGTTGCGACATCAAGATGGTTACGATCATGGCCGAGAGGGCCAAGTTAAGTGTTGAGCCACTCATGGGAAAGATTTCGAATGGGAGGTTGTCCTGGATTGTTGAGATGTGAGTTAGTTGAATGCTGTCGGAGTTAAGGATGTGTCCTCCTTCTGCCACCTGAATGGTGTCTTCGTTGTATGTTGTAGTCGTTCTTAAGCCTTCAGATACGTTATGAGAGTTGGTGGCAAGGAATCTTTATCGTTATACGTGAATAACGTTTGTGTTACGGGCATATATAAAGTTTATGTTGCGGGTATGTATAACCCGCATTCAAAATCGTTGCTTGTGTTGATAAAAGCAATGAAACATGTACATATTATTTTGATGAATTGAATTTACAGTTTTAAAAGATTGTTTTTATGAACCTATATTTAGGAGAAATTTAATTTCTATACAATGTTTAGTAAATCGCAGTTAGTTCATGACATTTAATAAAAAATATTGTTATTCATTAGAATAAAACACATGCATATACTTCTTCAAACCAAAGATGTGCTTATTGTTGGATACTGCACTTGTGAATAAAATGCCCAAAACTTCTCACTCTAATAAAGTATACCTTTGAAATCTAAGACTTAGACATATTAATCAAGAAAAAAAACACAAGGCTTATAAAAGATAGACTTTTAAGCTTGCCTAATGAAGTTAATCATCTACAACATGGATCTTTCTTATAAGGTAAAATAACCAAAAGATCTTTTATACCAAAGGAACGGGGGCTACTGAACTCTTAAATGTAACCCCCTAGACCTGGCTATGCAACACACTTAAATCTAGGAGGTCACCGGAACGACCCATAGAAAAAAATGGAAGAAAACTCTTAGAAATACATTTAAAAGTGTAAAACAACATTTCTGTTAAATATATATATTAAAATTTCATGTATACAAACTGAAATCCATAAAATAAAATACGAACTCAATCATAAAATAAAACGTGACATATATGCCCACTAATACATAGGTACCATACTCCACGCGCAACGCCAAAGGAACTCCCAACTGATATCGGTCATAAATCTATAATCGAATTTCTTTAACCTGCAATGGTGAAACAAAGTGAGTTTGGGAAAAACTCAGTAATACAAAACTACCAAATGATGATGTAGACAAGTGCATGTAAGGTAAAACAGATACATGGTATAGGATAAAACTTTCACGGTGTTCCGGGTTTCCACAGTTCCAATTACGATTCATTTTAAATTTCTTATCTATCCTCCGTCTGAACTCCAATAGGCAGTTTTCCAAGACTGCATCTATAAGGCTTTTACCCAGGCCCATTGGGCGTAGGTGTTGACCTAAAGGGGTGTATTGGTCCAATAGAATCGTACTAACTGAAGCATAAAAGCCTAAATGCATAATGTATTACCCTAGCCAAAGCGTAGGAACCTGATACAGTAGTCATAAGAAATTACCCTAGTCGAAGCGTAGGAACCTGATACAGTAGTCATAAGGAATTACCCTATTCGAAGCGTAGGAACTTGATACAGTAGTCATAAGGAATTACCCTATCCGAAGCGTAGGAACCTGATACAGTAGTCATAAGGAATTACCCTAGCCGAAGCGTAGGAACCTGATAAAGTAGTTATAAGGAATTACCCTAGCCGAAGCGTAGGAACCTGATACAGTAGTCATAAGGAATTACCCTAGCCAAAGCATAGGAACCTGATACATTAGTCATAAGGAATTACTCTAGCCAAAGCGTATGAACCTGATACAGTAGTCATGGGGAATTACCCTAGCTGAAGCGTAGGAACCTGATACAGTAGTCATAAGGAATTACCTTAGCCGAAGCGTAGGAACCTGATACAGTAGTCATAAGGAATTACCCTAGCCGAAACGTAGGAACCTGATACTGCGGAATCACTCTAGCCGTAACTGAGGATCCGAGTACGTGCATTAACCCTGGCCATTAGATAAGGGTACCATCCTAAGGGCATACCTTAGGTCACAGGCGGAATTACCCCAGCCGAAGCATGAGAACCGAATACAGGCAGAATTACTCTAACCGAAGCTAAAAACCTAATACGGGCGGAATTACTAGCCGGATCAAGGCTGAACCTTCAGGCACTTCTCACTATACCCAAGTACCCAGTAATCAATTCAGGCATTTCCATAGTATGCAGTAACTAACAGGTATAACACTAATTCATCAACAGGCTTTCAATCAGATAACAGTAACCAGGGAAATATGCTGGACATAACGGGTACTAAGGCATAAATCATGCATAACAACGAATCATACTCAAGTTCAGAAAATAGATTATATATATAAAACCAGGTTTAACAGTCATGTCACATGATCAGTTTAATATAGCGTTCAAACCAGTAAATAATGCAGATGTAGCACATAGGGAACACACTAAATTACCATATTACGTCTCAGGTACATGATAGTTGCGGAACATGTGCACTGGCACTCTATAGATTTGAGTAGTTACAATATAAGATTCCTTAATAAGAAGCTCAATGAAAATCAACGCCATTAAGAAGTTTAAGAACTTAATATATATCAGGACCGTTTAGAAATCCAGAGTATACTATGATTCATTCATGAGTTCATATTCATCGAGATGAATTCCAAGATATAAATGGATCAAGACCCTTCAGTATTCTTGATACATTAGAAGATTCTATACAAATTTAATTCATAAGGGTATTTTGACCGTTTATCTTACAAGGGCATTTTGGTAATTTTATGCAATTAGTGAAAAACATAAATTTGTGATGTTTAAAACATCTGTCGTCTTATCCACCCTCCAAACAACTTGAACCGAACAGATCTCATTATAACACTATATACTAATATTCAAATAGGTACACATATGCGTACTCGGTACTTAATACCAACGACTTATATAGCTAAAAGCTTCACCACCAATTATCTTTTAACGAGTCTTAAATAGTTCAGATATACATCTATATGGTCTTCCTCCATTATTTAAGCAACACCGGAAACAAAAATAATTATACATATGGCATCTTCGAACCCGCATGGGCATTTCAGTCTTTTGAGCTCTATGGATTAATTTCAAGTTTTTCAGAACGTTCACTTATTTAAATTTACAATGATATTTCAATCGATTAATTATTTAACGACGTTTAGGTAATTCTGATCCACTTTTTGTTCTTTCACCAATTTTGATTATTTTTCGAATATTAGGGTAAATTCGTCATTTACACCTCAAGGGTATTTTTTGTCCTTAATAAAAATCCATATGTTCAGAAGTCAACTCCTTTATTAACCATAATTCATTTATGAGGTTGACATCATTATTATTAATTCTTACCGAACTTAGAGTTCTTCCATATCGTTAGACTACTTATTCGAGTATTTTAGGCTTTATCCGGTATATTATTCTTTTGTTCCGAAGTCGAAATGGCTTAGGCAATTTAATCAGTATACTCATTTAATGTCTTATATACTATAACTATATACTAATATTACATAAAGCATGAAGTAGGTAGCAATGTATTACCTTGGCTCCGAGCTACATCGACTGGCCCGATACTCCCTTCGATCACTCACAAACTCAAATTCGGCGTTCTTCAACCATCACGAATCCAATGGTGTGGGAATACCTTCCATTACACAATTTCCAAATCAGTCTTTATTCACAGTTCTCTTTAACTGAATACTTAAATACAAACTCAAATTTGGGTTCACGGCCCGATTTGAAGGCTTTCGGGTTTGAATTTCACAAAACCGACTTTAAAAATGGACTCAGGACATTGAAAAACATAAAACGGAAGTTTTCAAAAAAAATTAACTTTTTGGTCAAAAGTCAATGCTGACATGGCATGCTGACGTCAGCAGCCAATGCTGACGTGGCATTTAACAATTGACTCGGGTCAGGCCGAATCGGGTCAGACTCAGGTTAGGCTATCGGGTCGGGTCTAGGCCCAATAAGAACTGGTCTTGAACTAATGGGTTTGGGCCAGATAAGAAACTAGGCCAGTTCAACGGGTTTAGACCGGGTTTGGGATCTGTTACGGGTTGGGTATAACGGGTCAGGACGATTTATTTAAAAAAAATGGTTCTGGACCGGTTCTTAGCCGGTCACCATCCAGGGCGGCTGGATATTGCCCTGGGCGGCGCGTGTATTACACACGTGGCCCAAAACGGCCGGAAATGGCCCAAAATGTCATTTTCTCGCTGAAAATAACTCTAGAACACGTATTCGGCGCAGAAACGCTTGAATAGATTCGAAAAACCTTAAAACTTACCCAACTTACCTCAAACTGTTCGATCTCCGACGATGGTCTAAACGGCGGCGGTTGCCAGCTGGCGGCTAGGGATTCTGATCGCCTCACCGTGCCACTGCTTCCTCTAACGGGTGGTGCAACAGGCCGAAATCAGCGGTGATTCGAACGGGTTTAAAACCCAGGTTCGTCGAACCCTTGAACCATGATTACCGATGAACGAAAAAGTGATTATGCGAGTAACCATAGGGGTTTTGGTCAGGGTTTAACGGCAAACACACCGACGTCGGCAGTGCACGTCACGGACAGACGGTGGCGACGAAACGAACGGCAGCTGAGGGTTAGGCGAGGGAGAAGATCTGGAATTTTGGGGTATATCCGGTTCGAATGCCAGGCGAGAGGCCAATAGCTCAGCTTTTATCATTTGATCAATAACCAACTAGGATAGAGTTAAATTTTATTTTTGTAACTCATATCGAAAATGAGCCTTAGCTCAACCGGTTACTCATCCCGCTTATGCAGCTAAGGTCACGGGTTTGAACCCTCTTGGCTAAAACACCCCAAATTCATTTTTTTCCAAACTAAGGTGTTGCACTTTGAACTTACCCATGAACATTAGTGTTAGGGGATGTCTAGAGGAAATCCAGACAACTCTACAAGAAACACATCTTTAAACTCTATAATTGTCTAAAAACCCTCCAATATCAAACTCAGAACCCTTGAGTTCACTACATAGCCTTTGTATGTCTCAAAACCCCACTACATCATCTTTTAAGTCATCTTCGTGGAAATAACATTGGGCAAACAAACTTTCTGCTCACCCATCACTAGCAATTTAGTTTATTTGGCCCTTAGAGCTTAAGACATTTTGCCCAACATATAAAGATAGCATAATGCTCAAATAACCAATTTATATCTAGGATCATATTAAAAATTTTGTAGGAAAATTTCATCAAATTTAGTGAAAATAACTGCCTTTAAATCTTAACCGAACACTAACAATAAATCTTGTCTGTTAAAACATCAAGTCCTAATGGAAGAGATATGTAAACCCCACATCTAAGTCCTCAACTGGAATAATTTTGAGATTCTCATATGATATCACTATAGATATCGTAATGAGTAGACCAAGAATTCACTAATGCGAGAAGGTAGCTGAAATCACATCGATGGTATTGTATACTCTGACGATAGATCTAAAGGTAGTTTTACTCTGTTAGCCTGATATGGCATTACTTACCTCTGAAAATTTTTTGTCCATGTTAAACAGTAGAAGTCGTTCTCTGAAATTATGGTAGAGTAGCACGAAAAATGTCTGAACAATCCCTCATAAGTTGTTCTAACAAAACATATTCATGTCAAGCTCTAGATCTTGAGTAGTATGCTCCTCAATATATCTAAAAACACTACTCACATACTAGTATGAATGATGCATGAGTTGAATCACAATTGCTCATCATCGAACTAGAAGTCAAAGGTTTCTTACAAGATCTAAATCAAATCTTAGTTTTGATCTTTAATACTGGACTAGTGCAACTCTCATGAATCCTCTCAAATCTCGACTCTGTTGGTTGATCCCTAAGAAAGTCATATTGTTTCCTAAGTCTTCAAGACTTTACCTTTAATCTCTATGACTACATCTGAACCAACACCCCCACTCTTTTGAAAGCCTTATCTTATTTATATTTTTTTCAATACAGCTTTCTCAATAATATCTCCCACCATATTATCAGCACTATCCTCACTAACATGATAAACTTGTATCTTTCTTTTCTTTCTAGCTTATCAAATTCTTTCTAATGTTAACCACTTCAACAACCATGTCAGATTTTATTTTTACATTTGCAAGACATAATCTTCATCATTTTGCTCCTTAATATTTAAATTTACATTATCATTAGCATTAACATCCTCACAAAAAAATAATATCTCTAAACCCTTCACCATCATCACTTGATCCACGACAAGCCCAAACTCATTATAATCAGTAGTAAGTCTAAATCCTTCACCAACATCACTTGGCCCACCATCACCAGCAAGTCCAAACTTATCATCAATAGCAAGTTCAAAATCATCAACATCAATAATCAGCTCAAAACTTTCACCAACATCACTAGGACTACCAATAGCAACAAACCCAAACCCTTTGCCAACTTCACTTGCTCCACCATCGCCAATAGGTCCAAACTCACCAGCAAGCCCAAAAAAAAAACTTCAAATTCTTTTATGATGATACTTAATTTCTCGTCAACAGATTCTAAATCCCCAATATCAACACCTAGCTCAGATGACTCATTCCACACATAGCCTACTTTGTGTACCTTCATAAATTGTGTCTTTCAACCCTCAACAACCTCATTAACTTAATCACAACCATAATTGATTTCTAAAATATCATATGCATCATCAATATTTTGGTCAACATATATCAACAATACCTTTGTGGTCAATAATATTTCAATAAATTGACTTATTGTCTCAGCATTATGAATCACCATCAACCTCTCACAATTAAACTTCAAGATAAGTACCTTGCAACACACAAATCGATGTTGGCCATATTCTAATAATTTCATATTTCCCATAGACACATCCTATATCATCAACATATTCAAATTTCAGACTAATCTTAAATTTGTCACCATGAAAATATCGCAACACATAAATTAACTCACTATAATCACCAATTCTACATAAAAAAAATCAATTACATCTTGTCAATGCTAACAATAAAAAATTAAATTATAATATATTTTTAATGGTGAAAACACTCTTATGTTTTCTAACAAGACATGCATTGTTTTTTGTACTATAATCAAAATGATATCAGTGATTAAATATTGGATCCATAATATTTACTGACTAATACATTAAATGGTTAAAATGTATATACGTGTGGCTCTTATTTTTTAACCAAAATTACCCAAACATTAGACCATGCATGTTATTAACGAGGGTAAAGTACTTAAATGACCATCTAACTATGGGGTGCTTTCGATATGACCACCATACTTTTGATTTTGTCAATATGACCACTTAACTATTTAAGTGGTATCAATCAAGTTACCTACCGTTAAAATCTAATAGAGAGGGTAATGTGGTAGTTAACATAAATTTGTATAATTACACATTTGATCCATGTTACTTATATATTCTATAAATTTAGTCCTAAATTGAATTGAATTTAATAAATTTCATTTGTAGAAAAAATTTATTTCTTTTATTTTATTTAAATAATAATTCCCATCTAATTTGATGGTGACAAGTGTCACAACCAAATTTGATAGAAAATTTTGAACACAAAATTTAACCCCCATCAAAATTTGATCCTAGGACGAGCACAAATAAAAACAAACCAAACTGCTAAGCCAAAGGGTGATATTTGTTCAACCTTTTCAACTCCTTATATTTAAGGTTATCTTTAGGGTATTAATTAAAGTGAAAATTTTACAAGTTCAAAGGCTGAGTTGGTAAAATTTGTCAAATTTTAGGACTAATGGGAAAGTTGTCAAGTTCGAAGACTAAACGTAAATAAAAAGATAAAAGCGGGGTGGAAGCATAAATACTAGATTTCTAGGGGAATGGTGTGAGATATAACCAAAAATCCATGGAAGGCAAAAGATGAAGCGCACTGAGGCATCCACTTAACCAACTAAAACAGAAAATGGCGCTACAAATCCACGCCGCTTCTTCTTTCGCCACCGGACTTTACCACCGCCACTCCATCTTGCCAAAACCCAAAATTTCTGTCAAATCACAGGAACCCACCGTTGACGCCGAGCCCACTCCTGAGCCCAAAAAGCCCGCCGCCGTTGGCCGAGGGTTTGGCTCCTCTTCTTCCTCCACACCCTCTGGTAAACCAAGTGTAAGCAGCAGCAGCAGAGAAAAGAAGCAGAAGGGAAAAAGAGAGAGGGGGTCTGTAATAAGGCGGTCGCCGGTTGAGAAACCTGCGTTCGTCGTGAGCAAAGAGGAAGAGGCTAAGGCGGAGGAACTGAGAAAAAACGAGAGTGCTTTTCTACTTGCGTGGTTGGGGCTTGGTGGGATCATTCTTGTGCAAGGAATTATTCTTGCTGCTTCAGGTGTTTCTACAAATCACTACTATATGAGCCTATTTTGCTGCTTATTTTCTGAATACCAATTTCTTTCTAGTATAAATCTGGGTTAGTCATTTGAACTTTATTTAGTACATTCTGTTGAACCAATTTTTAGATATCAAGCAAGTTTTTAGTAAATTTCTTGGATCCCTACAACAATTGCGATGAGTATTGTGGTAACAATTTAGCTCATCTGATATTGGATTAAACCTTTGAAACTGCTATATATATCTTGCTTCGCTGGACCAACAGGCAACTTCAGTCTTGAGCAGTGAAGGGCAAAGCAAGTCTGAGACAATTACAAAAGTTCCTAGTTTTTTTTTTTTGAATAATTTAAGGTGATTACAAGTAGTATTTGTTCATATTTTTTCTTAACCCTTTGTTAATGCACACCTTGCCAGCATAGTTGCTCGAACTCGGGTCTTCTAGGATGAAACATGAACTTCTTTTCACCTGAGACTACTTGTTATATTCAAAAGATCATAGTTTATTAATGAAGCTCACATATCAGGTTCTTGATAATAAATAAGCCTTGGGTCATGGTATTTGATTCTATGAAAATAGATAAGAGTTATGACCTAAATTTTATTTTGAACTTTTATTTAATACGGAACTAATCAATCCTTTTGGGTTTTCCACATAAATCTTGGTGTTTATTTTTTTTTTCTGCTTTTGCGATCCTTTGTTTTCCGTCATTATCATCTCGATGTAATTATAAGAATAAGAATGTTTAGGTAGTTTTTCCATGCTTAAGAAGGATTTTTGTAAAGATTCATCAATCTGTGTTTGCTTTGCTAACTTAGAGTTACTTTTGTAATTGCCTGCTTCATTACAACATTGGGGGACTATACCTCTGATAAATGCACAACGATTTAATTTCCATGAAGCTGTACATGTCGAAGTATGAAAGTGATTTTTGTGAAGCTCAGTTGTGGTTCCAAATAACTTATTAGCTGTTTTATGTTTACAGGCTTCCTACCAGACGAATGGGATAAGTTCTTTGTGAAGTACTTGTACCCATCTTTTACCCCAACCGTTCTCTTGTTTCTTTCTGGAACTGTTGCATATGGAGTGTTGAAGTACCTGGAAAATGAGAAGCTGAAGGACCAAAAGTAAATAGTTCGTTCGAATATATTGTACATTTCTGCAGGCTCTAATTTCTGTTTTGTGTTTTCCTTGTGAAGAAAATTGTATGAGTGAAGAATGCAACCGAGCAATTATCATGCAACGAATATTAACCATCCTTATTAGTGATCTGTTCTCAAATTTGTGCATCTTAATAGTTGTAATTGTTTTAAGTCTTTGAAAGCATGGCATGTTTTTTTACCTGATAAACCAATCATGTAATTTGCTAGGAATTTCCTTACTTTGATATTAGCATTTGACAATTAAGTTTATAACCGTTTACTCTCTCTTTTTTTTTCCTTGGAATGATGATACTCCAAGTTGGCAATGACGCATGGAAGCTCGGTGCTTATGCTCTGCTTGTTGGACTTTCTATGTTTATCATTCTTCAAAGGTAACCCATGAGTATTGTTTGCTTGTAGTAATTTGAACCCACTGTGTTAGGAAAAAGAGTGGGATGTACCAACTAGTGTTGTGTGCAATGGTAAGACACATTGTACTCAGAATTCAGATTCGAACTTTAGAGATGACATTATTGGAAGGGAGAGCCACAAATCTCGAACATAGACCATAAAAAAAGACGTGAACTATTCCAAAAAAGAAAAGTGGGATGAACCATAGCCTACCAAAATCTCTATATCCCTAGCTATTTTCAAATTGGTACTAGAGATCCAATTCAGTAAAACTAAGGACTCCCTCAAAATATACTTTGTTATAAATTTATTGAGTAAAAAACAATTAATAAAGTTTAGAATTTATTTATTTATTTAGAGTTATATGTGTAGAAATTGTCGGAAGAGAATTCTTTCTCTTATATTTTATTCATCAACATTATGGGCATATATACAAGTAGAAAGGTCTTATAATATATAAAGTAATCTCCTACACTAACTACGAAATATTATGCATTAAATACAATAAATATTGACTCTAATATTTAGCAAATATACAAGTAGAAAGGTCCTGTGATATATAAAGTAGTCTTCTGCATCTGCACTGGATTGTGAGACTACATTTTGTTTCTTACTTTTCATTAAATCAAGATTCCTCTAATAAACACACGATATCTTGAATTAGAAATCTTATCTCCCTTACATCTTGTCCAATAAAATGTTTTTGGACTTAAACAAATTTGCAAAAATATTTCAAAAGTCCATTAACTTGAAAAAATATGTTTGAAAGGTTTTCAAAGGGTTTTTGACTTGTTTAAATGCTTCCCAAATAACCCAAAAGTCAAAAACAAGCTCTTTGTACCGATACAGTCTTTAGTGTATCGATACTCAGTCAGTCGTACCAGTACCCATTTTACCCGTATCGATATGCCCTTTTGTTTCCCCAAAACTCCAAATTCCAGTAGCCAAATAGAGTACGTTACGGCTTCAGCCGTACCGATACACGAGGGGGTGTACCGATACACTTGTATAGTGTACTGATACCTAGTGTAAAAATACCCAACGACTCTTTCTATTTTGATGCAGGTAATGATACCCTTGCACGCATGCCGATATCGCCAAGCCCAAAAATGCATTTAATGTTAGAAATAAAGTCCCCAAAGGCTCCAAATCAACCCAACGGTTAGTAACGACCACAAACTCCTTAGAGGGTTTAAAAGACCTCTTCAAGCAGCCATGGAACAATAAGAAATAAGTTGTCAACATTCATGTATTGAGAAATCAAGTTTTGCACTTAAATTGTCATATTTCTTGTAGAAAACACTAGTGAGCCAAATTGTCACATTTGCTCAAGTGTTTAGGATTTTCAGTGAGAGCTTAAAATTGCAAATATATTTGCATTGTGAGGTTTTCCTTTGTTTGCCAATTTGTATTTTCTCTTTGAGAGAGATAGACAAGACTTTGGGGTATAAGTATTGGGTTGTAAATGTTATTTTCTTGAGCCTAGAAAAAGGAAAGACAAATTAGTGAACTTGTGGAAAATCCTTAGTGTGGATAGTTAAGGTAGAGGAGGTAGACTTGGTTTAGAAATCGAACCACTATAAATTATCGTGTCAATTTTTAATTTTTTATTGTTATCACCATAATCACTCAAAGGCCAGTTCACCCCTTCTTGGCAAATTTGATTGATCGTTCGAGCTCTCAGCAGTTGGTATCAGAGCTTCGTCTCTACGCCGGATTAACATCCTAGAGTCGATCCTTAAAGTGCTCTACTTTTCTACATCAATCGAAGATCATGACGCAACCTATCGACAAGTCTCCTTACTTCAACAGTGTCAACTACTCCTATTGGAAGAATAGGATGATGTTTTCATCAAATCCAATGACTATCGTCTTTGGGATACAGTTCTTGATGACCCATTCGTCCCACAAAGAAGCAATGCAGAAGGGAATGAGGAAGATCGGAAAAAGATGCAACTCAACGATAAAGCTATGCACATATTGTTTTATGCTTTTGGACCTGATGAATATGCAAAGATATATTCTTGCTCAAGTGCCAAGTAGATTTAGGACAAGCTTGAAGTCACTCGTGAAGGAACAAATAAAGTAAAGGAGACCAAGATTGGTCTTCTCAACATTGAGTACGAGAACTTCAATATGGACCCAACGGAAGACATCAAAGTTATGTCTGATTGATTCTCCACCATTGTGAATAGACTTAAAGGCTGGAGAAGCGAT
The DNA here is from genome assembly GCA_019671005.1 of Hibiscus mutabilis. NCBI lineage: Eukaryota > Viridiplantae > Streptophyta > Magnoliopsida > Malvales > Malvaceae > Hibiscus > Hibiscus mutabilis. The sequence continues at coordinate 27,767,674 of CM033719.1, read as the reverse complement.
TCCAGAGGACAAGCTTGTGAAAAAGTTGATTTATTCACTTCTCGATTCATAGGATTCCAAGAAGACTGCAATCATTGAAGCAAAGAATTTGAAAAGCTCAAGCTTAAAGAGCTTATAGGATCTTTGCTAACCCATGAAAATATGATGTCAAAAGGGAATAAAAAAGGAGAACAAGGCATTGAATATTTGAATGTTGCTCTTAAATCCTCCACAAGCCAACAAGAAGATTCAAGTGGAGAGGATAATGAAGAAGAAGATATGGACAAGCTCTTCAAGAAGTTCACCCGATTCATGAAGTAAGAAAAGAAAGAATCAAGACATGAATCGAGAATGAAGATGAGGGATCTCATCATTTGCTACGAATGCAAAAGGCCAGGGAACACCAAGTATGATTGCCCTCGACTTAAAAAGAATGGATCAAACTATAAGAAGAAGACATTTATGGCTACATGGAGTGATGAAGATGACTCCACCGATGATGAGATAGCCAACCTTTGTCTCATGGACATCGAAAAAGATTCAAGTGTAACTTATAGTTCATCGCCTTCAATTTCATATACATTTGATGAATTACAAGATGCCTATGATTATTTGGTTTTAGAATTTAAAAATCATATTTTGAAAAATAAGAAAATGGTTTCAAATTTAGAAGCTCAAAATGATTTGATTTCTAAAACCAAAGATGAACTTGAAGCAAAACTCAATGTGTTTGAGAAAAAGATTTTTTATTTACAAAAGTTGCTTCAAAAAGTTCAAGAAGGTCATCAACGAGAAATCGATGATCTTAAGAAGTAAAAAGTTTTGATTTACAAAGATTTTGAAAAGAAAATTGGAGAATGCTCCAAATCTAATTTTGTAAAATCAAACTTTTATAAAGACAATCTAATTCCCGTAGATTTTTAAATGCTAAAATGGTGAAGAATGTTTGGGTCCCTAAGGAACTTATTTCTTCAAAGAAAAATGAAGACATTGAAAAATGGATTTTAAAGGGAACTAAAATTTTTAAGACTAATGCTAATGTATCAAAAGCAATTTGGATACCAAAATATTTGTGATTGTCTTTTGTAGGTGTGCTTGAGCATTGATGATCAGTCAAAATCTTGGGAGCTCTTGACACACAAGGGAGAAGGACTCTTGAAGAATGAGAAGCTTAACATCCTACCTTGGTTCAAGCGGTAAATTTAAGTTTCATGCAATTGCTTGATCATGTTTTCCATGTCTAAATTTTCACAATGATCTAAGCTTGTTTGTGTGACTCCATGTTGTGCCTAATTACATATAGGAGTCTGTAACCCCCTCGACCCGACCTAGTCGCAAGACCGAGCAAGCTACATTAGGTTTACCAAGGTAAACCGTGAAGATAAAACTCAAAACACAACCATTTTTTTCTCTTTTATCTTATCTAGAGGTATAATTATTAACCTACATGTACATACTGATCATAAGTGTAAACTCAACTCAATCGGGCATCGAATTGACATCTAATTGAACACTATTACAAAATAAGGACCAAAATGTAATTTCCACAAGTTTAAGGGTCCAATTAACAAATTAAGTTTAACATTACATAATTAAGTTCATTTCATGCAAGCTCATGAAATTGCATCGCAATTAGATCACCACAGCACCCTCAATTTATCATTCAAACATTTGGGGACCAAATTGTAAATTTGTAAAACTATAAGGACTTACCTAAAATTTGATTTACCAATCTTCCATTAGTAATGTTTCATGCATACATGCCAAACTTCAGCTTAAAACGACCATCCAAACTCATTCAATTGCATTCACAACATCTAGGGACCAAACTACAAGATTTCAAAGCTTAAATCGAACATATATCTGAAATAACGGTCCTCGGTTTCGGTACACGGGATTCCAGATTGATATAGGGCCAAATTATATTATAGGTTTCGAAACCACCCCTACAGGTTTCGAAACCAGGCCTCCATAAATTAAAACACGTACCAGTACGACTCCCCGCGTACCGCACCCCATAGCTAATTTTGGCCTACAGGTTTCGAAACCTCTAGGCCTGGAATGAGAATTTTAACTGGTTTTTCATCCATTTATGATTTCTGAAACACTCAAACATACTTTAAACATCTATCCAACATATTCAAGGATCGAACCACATCAAAGCATCACAGATTCAACATCGATTCATGGCATCTTGCATCAAATGAAAATCTATAGGCATGCTTCCTAGAAACCAATCAAGCAATGCATGAAACTTCAAACCATCACCAAAACACGTTATAATGGCCATTTACAATTCAAGAGCAACTAAATAAACTTGCTCGAACAGAGAGTTTAACAACCATTTCCCGAAACATCAACGGAAACCCCATTGCCCTTATTACTTATAGCCAAAAATGTACTTTGATTACCAAGTCTTGTTAAGATCCTTGCTTCCCGTTTCCTCTAAAACCTTTAATTCTCTGTATTGATGGACAAAGGGAGCGTAAGCACACTAAGCTTAGTGAGGAGTGCTCAAAAACAACACACCATCAATGCATTTAAAACCATTTTCATCAACACTATGAAATTCCTATTTCAAACCATATTTATCATCATATAAAACATCATGCCTTTAAAACCATGCACTTTAACACTTTCAAAACCATCATATTAAACCATATGCAACATGTATCATTAATCAACAGCAAATCTCATTGCTAACCTCAATTTAAGTCTTCCCATGCATAACAACCATATGCAAAGCTTAAAGAGTAAACATGTATAAATCACATTATACAACATAAACCTTCCAATGATACATTAACAATTATATTGGCTTACAAGTGATCATTAAACAAATCCATTAACAAAAGAGTTCATCGGATACACGGATTCAACAAGTGTTAACCCAACACTTCAAGTCATCTCAACCGGAATAGCAATACAATCACAATCGCGGTACAATAACAACCAGGTACAATAATAATCGGGTACACTCTCAACCCACAGGGATACCAATCTCTCCCATCAGTTAGATGCTTAACCCACTAATGGGAGTATTCGGTACCATTAAACCCCTCTACTGTTAGGGTACTTGGATAGAGTATTTGGTAAACAATATAAACCCCTCAACATCCAAGGCGACTTATTTACAGTGCACTCAATCCTATGGCCGACCAACTATATCCGATAACAATTTTAAAACCACATCACTTGCCAATATAATTAACCATTTTACCATTTACCTCACTATTTTTAACAAGCATTAAACTTTGCCATTTATCCAAAGCAACAACCATGCTTTAAAACACAAGTATAAACCATACTTACAAGGATCACTTACCATGTGCATCCTTCAGAATTTCATGCTTAAAAATAGCATATCAAATACTTTAAAACATGCTTAAACAGTAGGTAACATGTAAATCAAAAACAAGTGCATAAAACCATTTCAAACTAGCACGACCGAGAGAGAAAACCACTTTATACTTACTTCTGAGTCTAGGTAAGCGTTTCAAGCTCTGCCTTAACTCCTAAAACTCTGATCCCAAAACATCAAAACGCTTTAAACCACATTTTCACTCACCAATACACAAAACCTCGATTTGTCGACGTGAAAACAAGCGTCTGAAGCCTCCAAAGCTTCCCTGATCACTTCCGAATCCATCTCCCCTGTTTTAGCCACATTACAACATAGGATTAATGCATATCTATGCATTTAAAACACTGCAACAATAGATCCTCACAGATTCACACATTCACCTCATAATTACCTAATCACAACAATCGACAACACCATCTAATCCTTTCCAAACACAACCGAGCCATAATCTAACAATTAGACACCTTTAATATCATCAATTAACATCTAAAAATAGGATCCAAACATCCTAACACTTCCAGCAACCAAACAGCTACCACAACTCCAACAAAACACAATTCTAACAACCTAAACAATTAGAGATTCAAGAGTTTCGAGATTCCATTGTTAAAAACGACTTATCAACATTAATATACATCCATAATATGTTTAAAATCAATCTACATCACTCGAAAATAGATCCAATTTGGATCTTTTGCTATTTCATCAATTTTACCCAATTAATTCAATATAAAAACTTAAAATCATATTATAAACCATAAATCAAGGATCAAATACTTGGGAATATCAATAAAGAACTATTAAATAAAGGAGATCACAGACCTACCCCTATTGTGTGATTTCTCCCTCAATTGGCTTGTTTAAAGCTAGGAAAACACAAGATTTCAATGAGGTTTTCTAAATTAAAATCAAATAATCAATTGTAGATCAAGAATATAAGTAAAAAGGATTCATCACCGCTGGTTTTTGATGAAAACTTGAGTGTTTGGCAGAAAAAAATGGAGAGAAAAGTTGAGAGAAAAGTTACGTCAATTTTCATTAAAACCAAATAACTAACTTTAATATCTAAAATCCTTTTTAATTAACTTTTAAAACACATGTTAAAATTATTTAATTGAAGGGATAAATCACCAAAAAAAACTTGGTAAAATAGCTCCTTAAGGATTCTAAGAATTTGACCCTTTTCATTTTAGTCACTTTAAAAAAAGTTTTCAAAAATTGCATTTGGGTCACTAGCCAAAATGCCATACCTCCAAATCTCATTTTCCAAAATTGATTCCACCAATATTAATCATATATTAAAACATGATTTTTAACCATTTTTTTCATATTTTTATCTCACTGAAAAATATATGGTCCTAAATCCGACTCGAATCTCTAACCCAATCCACCAGACTGTCTAACAAACCTCAAAACGTTTAGGCCCAAAATCGTGGCATTACAACTCTCCCCCACTCAAGAAATTTCATCCTCGAAATTTACTGGGAGATAACAAAAGCAGAAACCGCCCCAACATCTCCGACTTTCATTTGCACGCGGCTTTCTAACACTGTGGTGTCTCCGCAACACCTTAACAAGGCCAACCAATATACCACCCAGAACTCAACCGCTGGCAACAAGGATCTCCATCAAGTTCTTCACACAAGATAACTTAGATCTCAACACAATGCCTTACACCAGCACAACATGCAAGGAATCCAACCGATACCATCGCAACATCATCACATGAAACACATCATGGAACCCCTCCAACACAGGAGATAACCTTAACAATAAGAAACAGGACCCACACACTTAACAAAATCATATGGTCCTCAAAACACACCACCCTCGTCCAAAGCGATACCATCATGATCATCCGACCATCACAACACACTTTAAATCACTACGCCTCAAATTCCCGTAGAATTTCTGACAATCCAAAACTGCTCTCAAGCGCCCACATAACAACTTCACCTTCTCACTAGTGCCTTTCCACACATCAGACATGGGAATGTACTTTTCCCAAATTTCAGCCCAACGCACGGGCGTACGGCTCCTCCAACCACACTGTTACGAAGGTCATTTTTCGCTAAAAACGATGTTTCTCGAAGTGTTTTCGATTTTTTGGATATAAAATATTTATTCCGTAGGGGTTTTGAAAATATCGTATGTTATTAAAAATTGGAGTCGCCACCGGCCACTTAGGTAGGCCGGACACCATAAAACTAGAGATTTAAAAATTATTGGGTTCGGGAGTCAGTTACGGATGGGGAAGGATTATCACCCCCACACCGCCCAAAATTGGTACTTTAATAATTACCGCTTTATTAATATTAGATTTTCCGGATTAAAGTGACGATAAGTTTAAAATTCGGTCATAATTGCGAATAAATTTTAAGGGCCCCATTATCCGAGAGTAAACGCCCAACCACTATCACTACGCCTGATACTGGCCCCGTTTACGCTCGGATAAAAGGGCACCGCATTGACAATTTATATATCATTATGCAACCTTAATGAGCAAAATATAAAACATGGCAAAAATATTTAAATGCAATAAATATTAACATAACAGAATACTAATCTAACATAAATAAAATGCGTAATTAAAACACACATATACATATCAAGCTTAATAGTAGATAAAAACAAATTTAACATGTCACAATAACAAGGCATGAATAAATACATGTATGGACAAAAACATATATTTCAAGAAGACATACATATTAGAAATAAAACACATTTCAACACATATAGAGCTATATATTATACATAAAAAGAAAATATACTAACACGTAACCTAAAAGCCAAGAGAACATACAATACGTACTAAAATACAAAACATGTTGTGTACGAGCCGACTAGAACACAATATGCATGATACGAATAACTGAACCAATACATAAAGACACATAATCATCATGAACTTAACACGTATATACATGTAAACATAAAAATACAAGGCATATACGAGAGATATATATAATAAGGCAAGAGGCTACATCAGCATACACGATTATAATACGAACATAAATATTTACATGGAAACAGGACTGAAATGAAAAGAAATAAACATCAGTGGTAGAAATTAAAGGACAATAATATGCAATTTAAGGACAAAAATGCAAACAGGACCGAACTTGAAAGGACTGAGACTGTAATTAGACCAAGGGGCAGACCCGAAATGAAAAATCCAAAAACGCGGGATGGCTAAAGGGGTAATTTTACCATTTAAAAATGGATTCAATGTAATTTAGGGACTGGATTGCAAGATTTTGAAATACAAGGGGGACCAGAGTTGTAAATATCCCCTGCGGCAAGACACAAACGAAAATATTGAAAACGCGGGGGGGTTTATTACGTAATTTCCCTATTTCACGAAATAACAACGCTTATAAAAAACCCCTTTTTGGCCGGACTAAAATTTTTCCATTTCGATTCATTTTTCAGCTTTTATAACAAAGCCATACCTCTCATTTTCTCTCTCGACCATCCCTGATGAACCCAGAATCCGGCGGCCGACCGCCATCTTCTCTACCGCCGGCCGCCGCTAGCCGGCGCCGACGACCCCCAAAAAACACACCAAAATGAACCTTACCTTACCCTTGACACGAATCCGAACTTGGATTCGGAGAAAAAGCCTCTATTCGTCCTAGATCTAAGAAATACGAAACGAAAAAAACCCCTTTTTTATTTCAACCCAAAACAAAACCAAAAGGGCCTCCCACTCCTTTCAGTTCACCATATCCGGCCTGGGAAGGCCGAAGAGGCTTGTTACTGGTAAAAGGGAGATCCACAGACGGCGATGGTAACGACTCTAAACCTCTCCTTTTTTATTTACTACGTATATTTTTTTGTATGCATGCAACAAAGTAAGAAAAGAGAAGAGTATTACCACTGAAGACTGTTTTTTTTGTATTTCTTTCTTTTCGATTACAACTTGGCTTGTTACAAAATACTTGTTTCATACATATATGCCTGTCTTTTGGTTTGGTAACAAGTAATATAATATCTATTTTCAGATCTGGACTGATTACTGACATAATCTTTCTTTTCTTGTGTTTTGATATGTCTGAGCGCGGTGGTTGGAGACCGGCATGGTGGAAGCATGGTGGCGATGTGGGGGTTCTATCTTCGGCTAGAGGCGTTCTCGGCCGTTAGATCAGATCTGATCTAACGATCGGGCTGGCTTGAAGGATGAACGGCCCAGATGAAACCTCGATCGGTGAAACGGCTCTAGATCGTGACACGTGTGGCTCAGCAGTCGATGAGTTATAGCGCGTGGGACTCACGCACGCGTGGGATATCGAAGAGTCCGCGCGTGGCACTCAAACCGTCCAGACGTGTAGCGCACGTGGCTGGCCAGATATTTTATCCCTGCTTGATTGTGGCCGTTGGATCAGATCTTGATCCAACGGCCCATAGTTATCTGCACCAAAGTAATTAGAGTTAAATAGGGCTTTTGGGTTTGGGCCAACCGGGCCTTGTAATAATATTAGGCTTGTAATGGACTTGGACTGGCAATTTATTTATTTGGGTTTAACATGTTTTTGGGTTTCATTTTATATTAGCCCAATAATATTAATATTAGTTATAACAACAATTAGTAATAATAATATACATACGATAATACATACGTATATACCTATGCAATCATTAATTAATATAACATACTAGCATACGTACATATACAATCATACACATAATTAACATAACATCTACACACATTATCCGTAAAAACAAATACGCTCGTACTAACTATAGATACATGCGTGACACACATACCGTTAATACGTATACATACATAGTTTATAATATACATGCACACACTACACACTTTACATATATTAATAACACTCATGCACATAATAAACATATAATATAATATAATACAATGTATACATGCAACACTAATATACTAATAATTATACTAATATATATTTACGGACCAAATAAAAATGAGTGATTACAGTTGCCCCTCTTTGCTTGTTCTCGTGGAATGGGAACAAAGCAAAGATTCATAAGCACTCATTTTTATCAGACTTCCCTGTTTGTAGCTTTGGAAACATGTGTTATTCTGGAACTCTCTGCTCTTCCTTAGCTGAATCTTCAGGTTCGTAAGTTCTTCCTATATAGAGCTTCGTCACCTTTCGATCTTGGAGCTACAGGCTCTTCCTATATAGAACCCTTCGCTCTAAAGCCTCGAGTTATGAGTCCCTCCTATATAGAACTTTTCACTTCGAGACAGTAAAGCTTGGAGTCCTTCCTATATAGAACTCTTCGCCTTCAACGCTGGTTTCTCCTATATAAAACCTTTTGCGTCGCTGATGGATTCTTCCGACTGGGAGTTCCTCCTATATAGAACTGCTAGTCTTCAAACCCTGGAGCCTTCAGTCCTTTCTATATAGAACTTTTGGCGTCTGAAATCTCAGAGCTACAGGTTCTTCCTATATAGAACCTTTCACTCTAAGACAGTAAAGCTCGGAGCCCTTCCTATATAGAACTCTTCGCTTTCGACACAACAGGTTTTCCCTATATAAAACCTTGTGTATCATGGGTGAATTCCTTCGACTGGGAGTTCTTCCTATATAGAACTGCTAGTCTTCACCCTAGAGCCGTCGGTCCTTCCTTCTGAAATCTTGAAGCTATGGATTCTTCCTATATAGAATCTTTTACTCTAAGACAGTGAAGCTCGGAGCCCTTCCTATATAAGACTCTTTGCTTTCAACACAACAGGTTTTCCCTATATAAAACCTTGTGTGTCCTGGGTGAATTCCTTCGACTGGGAGTTCTTCCTATATAGAACTGCTAGTCTTCACCCTGGAGCCGTCAGTCCTTCCTATATAGAACTTTCAGCTTCTGAAGCCTCGAAGCGGAGGATTCTTCCTATATAGAACCTCTCTCTGCAGGCGCTAGGAAACATAGGCCTTTTGTATGTAGAACCATTGTCTTCATATTTGGGATTCACACCACGATGGCTATCGATGTCTCTTTAAATCCACAGATACCTGTCTAAGATAGGACAAAATGCTATGACAGATGAATTGACATGCTCCTAATCCTAGTGATGTCTGACTATTCATGATGCATGAGTGTCAATATCTTGGTGGGCTTGTTTTGGTCCTTATTCGATCTCGTTGTTCACTTTCTCCTTTTTCACGGGCGTCGATACCCCACTTCACTGTCAGGTTCAACCATTCCAACCTTTCTTTTTCTCCATTTACGACTTGGAATTCTAAAGTGCCCTTTCAGGTTTTCGCTTTAGAGAGTTTTTTTTAGGGGTGCCCTTCTGGGTTTTCACCCAAGAGATCTCTCTTGTTATCTCGCATGCTTTCCTTGAATAAGCAGGACGTACGCCATTGGTCATCCCACCCGGTTGTTTGAAGCTTTCCGCCTTCCCTATCAACAGCCATTATGTAGGGAGCTAGAGGGCGGAGTTAACATCATTTTCTTTAATCACCTGCATTTTTAAGGTTAGATCACAGTAATGCTCAGAAATCTCTTGTTTTACTATAAGCCTATGTTAACTTATTTGCCTGAAATTAACAAGAAGGCAAGGAATGGATGCTCAAAAACATGATTTTATTATGATTAAGGGCTTGGGACATTTTAAAAGAGGTGTGACACACATGAGAAAGAAGGAAAATTAAGTATGAAATACAAGATCCCTCATTATCTTCGACATGAATGATACATGATCCTGTCAACTGGCGTAGGATTTTTTTGCCTGAAGCTCCCTCTTCATGATGTTCATGGGGATACCCTTCTCTTCGGATATTCAGTTTTTCAATTTACCTGAGCCGCCCTTTACGGGTTTTCAACTCGGGTCCTCCCTTTGCTTCAAGACGCCCTATTTCGGGTTTTCGCCATGAGCTCTCCATTTTTGTTCTTTTCTTTTTTTCTCTTTTTTTTGTTTTTTTAAAGATAGAATTTCTTAACAGCATCAGAATTTACAGGATTTTTCAGCTCGTCTCTATCCATTTCTGTTAGGATTAGGGCTCCTCCTGAGAAAGCATTTTTTACCACGTACGGCCCTTCCCAGTTGGGCATCCACTTTCCTCGAGAATCTTTCTGGATCGGGAGGATTTTCTTGAGCACCAGATCCCCTTCTTTGAATCTTCTTGGGCACACCTTTTTGTTGTATGCCTGCATCATCTGCTTTTGGTACATCTGACCATGACAAATGTCCTTTAGTATCTTTTCATCAATGAGATTTAGCTGGTCGAGTCTGGCCTGCACCCATTCGGCTTCTTCCAATTTTACTTCATTTAAGACCCGGAGAGACGGGATCTCTACCTCGATGGGGAGTACTACTTCGGTACCATACACCAAGGAGTAGGGTGTTGCCCCCGTTGATGTGCGAATGGACGTCCTATAGGCAAAAAGGGCAAACGGCAACTTCTCATACCAATCCCTGTAAGTATCCATCGTCTTTGCTATGATCTTCTTTATGTTCTTGTTTGCTGCTTCCACTGCTCCATTCATTTTAGGACGATAGACTGTGGAGTTGTGGTGTGTTATCTTGAATTGAGTGCACACGTTCGTCATCATTTTGTTATTCAGATTGGAAGCGTTGTCGGTGATGACCCTTTCTGGAAATCTGTATCGACAAATAATCTCCTTCTTTAAGAACTTACATACTGTAGTCCTTGTGATGTTGGCGTAGGACGCTGCCTCTACCCATTTAGTGAAATAGTCTATGGCGACCAAAATGAAACGGTGTCCATTGGAAGCTTTCGGATGAATCTGCCCGATGACGTCCATGCCCCACGCCGCAAAAGGCCACGGAGAATTCATGGTGTGTAAAGGCGATAGGGGTGTGTGAATCTTGTCAGTGTAGATTTGGCATTTGTGGCATTTCCTGGCGTAATCGATGCAATCTCCTTCCATGGTCAACTAGAAATAACCATATCTCATAATTTTTTGGGCTATAGACAACCCGTTGGCGTGCGTTCCACAGAGCCCGTCATGTACTTCGGCTAAAATCTCCTTCGCCTCCTGGGCATCCACACATCTCAGCAATGTCTGATCATGACTTCTCCTATATAGGATCTCCCTATCTAGGACATATCTTGTTGCCATTTTTCTGAGTGTTTTTCTGTCATTGTCATTTGCCCCTTCTGGATACTTTCGAAGCTTGACATATTGCAAGATGTCATAGTACCATGGGTTTCCATCAATCTCTTCCTGTACATTACAACAATGAGCAGGCCTTTCAAACGTCCGCATCTCAATGGGCTTCATTTCTGCCCTGGTTTTTGTTTTAAACATGGATGCCAAGGCGTCTGCCATCTGATTTTCTTCTCGGGGCAGGTAATTGAAGCTAACCTTTTCAAATTCTTTGGTGAGCTCTTGAATCAATTCATAATATTTGACCAACTTCGGGTCCCTGGTTTCCCATTCCCCGCGCAATTGGTAAATTACTAAGGATGAATCTCCGAATACTCGAAGTTCCTTAACCTTTCTCTCAATAGCTGAGTTCAGTCCCATAATGCAAGCTTCGTATTCAGCTATATTGTTAGTGCAGAAGAATTCCAATCTGCTGGTGAAAGGATAATAGATGTCCTCAGGAGAAATTAGCACTGCTCCTATCCCATGTCCGAGGGCGTTAGAGGCTCCATCGAAGTAAAGTTTCCATGATTTATCATCTGAAACCTCTTCCTCGGTTGTAATGCACATCAAGTCTTCGTCTGGGAAATTAAAGTTCAATGCCTCATAATCGTCCGAAGCACGACTAGCTAGGAACTCTACTACGGTACTCCCCTTTACGGCTTTCTGGTTAACGTATACAATATCGAATTCGGATAAGAGCATCTGCCATCGGGCCATCCTTCCTGTTAGTGCTGGCACTTCCATTAAGAACTTCAATGGGTCTAGCTTGGATATCAACCAAGTAGTATGGTACAACATATACTGTCTAAGTCGTTTGGTAGCCCAAACTAGAGCACAATATAGCTTCTGCACTGGCGGGTACCGCATTTCGTAATCATTGAATTTCCTGCTTAGGTAATAGATGGCTTGCTCCCTTTTTCTTGACTCATCGTGTTGCCCCAATATGCATCCCATTGAATTCTCAAAAACTGTCAGGTAGAGAGTTAATGGTCGATCTGGTATTGGTGCGACTAAAATTGGAGCATTTGTTAGGTACTTTTTGATCTTTTCTAGGGCTCTTTGACATTCCTCATCCCACACACCAGGATTATTCTTTCTCAGAAGTCTGAAGACCGGGTCACATCGGTCGGTTAATTGGGAAATGAAACGAGAGATATAATTCAACCTCCCCAGGAAACCGCGAACTTCCTTCTGAGTGTGGGGTGGTGAGAGATCCTGGATGGCTTTCACTTTATCTGGATCGATCTCAATCCCTCTTCGGCTTACCACGAACCCTAGGAGTTTTCCAGAAGTAACGGTGAAGGTACACTTGGCAGGATTGAGCCTCAGCTGGTACTTCCGTAGCCTTTGGAATAGTTTCCTCAAGTTCTGTAGGTGCTCTTCCTTTGTTCGGGATTTGGCAATCATGTCGTCCACATATACTTCTATTTCTTTGTGCATCATGTCATGGAAAAGAGTCACCATTGCTCTTTGGTATGTTGCCCCTGCGTTCTTTAGCCCAAACGGCATAACTCGATAACAAAAAGTGCCCCACATGGTTATGAACGTAGTTTTCTCCATGTCGTTAGGGTCCATCTTTATCTAGTTGTACCCTGAGAAGCCGTCCATGAATGAAAACCATGAATGCCCTGCAGTATTGTCAACCAGCGTGTCAATATGGGGTAAGGGGAAGTTGTCTTTAGGGCTGGCTCGGTTTAGATCCCTATAATCTACACACATACGAACTTTCCCATCATTCTTTGGTACCGGCACAATGTTTGCAACCCATTCAGGGTATTTGGCTACCTTCAAGAAACTAGCATCAAACTGTTTTTTTACTTCCTCTCGGATCTTTAACAACATATCTGGTCTCATTCTCTGAAGTTTTTGCTGTATTGGTTTACACTCCAGTTTTGTTGGCAATCTGTGCACCACTATGTTGGTATTCAACCCTGTATCTTGATAAGTCCAGGCGAAAACATCCTTGAATTCCTGAAGTAGGGTTATCAGTTCGTGCTTGGTTTTTGAGGAAATCGTCGTTCCTACTTTTATTTCTTTTCTCTCTTCTTCAGTCCCCAAGTTTACAACTTCTATTTCTTCTTGGTGGGGCATGATCTGCCTTTCTTCGTTGGCCACCATTCTCTTTAACTCTTCCGGGACCTCACATTCTATCTCATCATATCTTTCCTCAATTCCCTCTGAGACCTCAGGGCATTCAAAATTCACTCCAAGATTGAATCTGGTATCATTCATATCGTCAATCATGAGCGACCTGCATTAAATGAGAATGAATTGTATTGGGAAGGAGACGGCTTTATATGAAGGGAATGACATGTAGAATGCATGAATGAAATAAATGAAACTTTGGTTATTTTAGGAAAGTGGGGATATTTTTATTTCAATCAAAAAGTTAACATAGGTGCCCCATACAAGAGATCCCCATTGTTTACGGGAAAAAACAAAAGGTTGATTCGGAGCATTACTCTGATCTATTCCTAAAAACTACAGGTAGATCGATGCAGCTCCAGTTATCGAGTGTTTCCCCGGGACGGCAGGGGCGGATGTTGGTCAACATTTTGCTGCCTCGGTCTTTTCCAGCTATCATGTTGATGTACATCCCTTCAAATGATTCATTGAGTATCTCCTCCTGGTTGAGTACGTCGTTTTCCTCAATTGCTTCTTCAACCTCTTGACCTGGCTGGTAGAATCCTCCAGAGACAAAAGTGGTTTTTAAACTAAGAAAGGACATTGGTCTCCACGGAATGTCTTCTCCTTTAAATCTGCCTTTTCTTTGCTCTTCCTTTCTCTTGTATTCCTCTTTTCTCTGTTGGACACTTGGTCGGTAACCCAGCCCAAAACGATCCTTCTTGGTCATCATATTTTTGGCTCTTAGGTTTCCTTGTAATTTCTTCCCCAGCCCCTTTCCTACTTTGGCTCCTCGGCCCAAAGTTTCTGCGACGGTCATCTTGGTACAATTAGATAACCTGGGGTAGGGGATCCGACTTCCCTCCGAAACAAACGTGGCATTCACTAGTTCTAATGCTCAGAACGAGCATTCTGCAGCATCTTCATCATTTTGAATGTAGGGGGCGTCTGATGTCACGGAAGCAACAATTTCCTGCTCAGCCTCTACTGTGACCAATTTACCTTCGACTACAAATTTTAATTTTTGATGCAATGATGAGGGGACAACTCCTGCGGAGTGGATCCATGGTCTTCCCAACAAGCAGCTGTAAGATGGTTTTATGTCCATCACCACAAAATCGATCACATATATAGTCAGTCCGATCAATAGGGGCACCTCAATTTTCCCCATTGTTCCTCTTTGCGTACCATCAAAAGCTCTTACTGAATTGTGGCAGGGCTTTAGGTGAGAACCATCTATTGGTAGTTTTTACAGGGTCACCATAGGCAAGACGTTCAATGCTGACCCGTTGTCAATTAGTACGCCAGGTACTACATACCCTTTGCAGTAGGTTGTGATGTTAAGGGCTTTGGTGGACCCCATTCCTCCCTTAGGGATCTCATCATCACTGAACGTTATATGATTATAGGCAGTGATATGCCCCACTATCCTGTCCAGATTTGTCACAGAAATATCCTGGGGCACAAAAGTTTGATTTAGTACTTTTAATAGCGTCTCCTGGTGCTTTTCTGAACTCAAGAGCAATTCCAGTACTGTGATCCTGGCCGGTTGTTTTCGTAGTTGTTCCACTATGTTGTACTCGCTATGTCTCAAGAATTTTAGAAATTCTTTGGCCCGGGCCTCAGTTACCGGCTCATTCATCTTTGGGGGATGTTCTTCTCCAAATATCTGCGTGGGGCTAATTGCTGTATTCTTCCCCTTATCTTTTTCATCTACTTTCAAAGCCTCAGAGGAATAACATATGCCGCTCCTTGTGAAATGGCTGGCCTCACCAACGTTTACATCGCTCTGGCTTTGTTGGTCTTTCAGCGTAGGCTCTTTTGCCTGACCATATTCTAGTTTTTCTGGCGTGGTCACATTTACAGCATAATTCCAGGGGTTTGCCGCATATCTTTGAATGAGAATGGGGATAGTGCTGAAATGATGATCATGGGACTTATCTTGCTGGTTTCTCCTTGGGAGGCACCTGCATTCCCTAGCCTGGGAGAGATGATAAAAGGTCTATCCTTCCCGTATTTAGATTTGGGGCTATCCGTCATGTGTACGTCTGACCCCTTCTTCCCCATGGGCTCCTCAAAGAATTCTATTTGTTTTTCATTCATTAATTGTTGTACCAATCTCTTGAACTCATCGCACTCTTGGATATCATGTCCTTCAGTCTGGTGGAATTCGCAATACACTCCACATCCCTTCTGCCTTGGTATCATGCCTTTGTCGATCACACGGGCCATGCATAACTGTTGAAATACCCACTGTAAAGGAGATTTAATTTCTGACACATCATCATTAATCCTCCTGGTAAAGTATTCTTCAATAACATTTACTCATCTGTTCCCATGATTAGGTAGCGGGTTAGTAGCTACACTTGGTTATTCAAACTTCAATATCCCAGAATCGATTAAATTCTGCACAAGTTTTTTGAAAGCAAGGCAGTTCTCGGTGGGATGTCCAGGGGTACCGCCGTGATAGTCGCAATGTGCGTTCGGATTATACCAAGAAGGGAAGGGCAGATTGACAGGAGTAACGATGTATGGACGGACCAGGTCTGCTTTATACAACTGGAATAAAGTTCTGAGTACGAAACAGGTAGGGGAGTGAAAGTTCTCATCTCTTTCTCTTTTCTGGAGATTCTCTCCTCTCTTTGATTCGATTTCTGTGTTTTTCCCGCAGGTGCTTGTGGCTGTGAGACTGTGAAGTTCTTCGGGGTGGTATAAGTGTTGGTGGCGTTTACTTCATTCCTCTTGCTATATTTCCGAGACCCTTCCCCGCCATCAATTCTACCACTCTTAATTGCCAATTCAAGGGACTCCCCAGTCCTGATTAAGTCAGCAAAGCACTGCGTTGTATTATTAATAAGGCGATCAAAGAGTGCCCCTTTCAGAGTATTAACAAAGAACGGCGTAATTTCATGTTCCGGGAGGGGTGGCTGAATTTGGGCGGCCACTTCCCGCCACCTTTGGGCGTATTGCCGCAGGCTTTCATTGGACTTTTGCCCCATATTTTCCAAAATAATTCTATTGGGGGTCATATCTGTTACATGTTTATATTGCTCAGTAAATGCTCTTGACAAATCCTTCTATGTCTTAACATTTGCCTTGCTCAACTGGGTGTACCACCGTAACGCTGCTCCAGTTAGGCTGTCCTGGAAACAATGGATCAGTAGCTTTTCATCCTTAAGGTAGGCCGCCATCTTTCGACAGTACATTGTTATGTGTGCGGAAGGACATATGGTTCCATCATATTTGTCGAACTCTGACGTTTTAAATTTTGGCGGTAGGACAAGATCGGACATCAGACTTAAGTTGCTAGCGTCATTTCCTGATTCTTCCATAGATTGTAACGTTTTAAATTTTTCCTCTATGAGGCGAAACCTCTCCTCCCACTTTTTCTCTACCTCGATCCTGATCCTTTCAACCATGTTCAGGTCCGGCACCTCTTCTTCATAGAGTGCTTCAGCGTCGAGGGGTTGAGTTTCAGGTACCCCTATTTGAAAACTAGATGACATTCCTGCAGGGTCGATATACATCTTTCTAGCCGGATTCGGTGCAGCTGGTTGAACCTTGTAGTGAGCTGGGGTACCCTCTGGCTCTTGAACGGTTTCTCCTTCCACTCTTTTCCAAGACTCTTAGCCAACAATACGGTTATGTCGGATACTATAGATGCTTGCGACTGCGCAATCTGGTCACTGAGGCTTCTTTGAGTCTCTTCAAGCCTCGCCTCGAGCTCTTTTTGCCCTTTTTCTAAACTGATTATCCTGTCTTCCATGAGCTTGCTTTGTAACCGGGTAAGGTATGGGTGATGAATGATTGCGGGTTAGCTTCTATTTTCACACACACACTCTGTGAAACAATATTCACAACATTAATATGGTTGCAAGAAAGATAAATGCATGTATAATGATGCGAATGTCATGATGCAAATGCGAGAATGTATGCAGATAAGGTACTGATTCTGCTGGTAATCACCCTTTTGAACTACTTCCACGGGAATTAAAGGGTCTGAATTACAACAGAGTTCGTATTACAAAATGAAGATTCCTAATACAAAAGAGCTAAATAAAACACAAAGCCCTAGCTCTATCTCCTAATTTCCCAATTGCCTTGAGCAACTTGAGGAACCTGGGAGCTTCTTCCATTTCCGGGACTATGAAAGGTCGGAGTGTTTCGGCCTCGATAGCCAAATCATTCACATGCCTGGCTACTCGCTGTATGTCCACCATCAAGTTTGCATAATACTGGTCCCTATCTTGTACCATTCGGGCAGCGTCACGCAGTCTCTTTTGCCAATAGGTGTCCCCTCCGGCTGCAGCCTCCTCGAACACACTAATTCTTTCCTTGTAATCCTCAACAGTTGCTTCGAGGGACTTAATTCGTGCTCGTAACATGCTTACTTCGCGCTCTCTTTCTTGTAGCTCAATGAAACCATTTCTCCGGCAGTACATTCAAAGGGAGTGTTCCACTTCCGCCACCTTTCCTTTTAATTCGCTATTCTGACTTTGGCTTTGCTCCAGATTTTGAATAGTGTCATCGTACAGTTTTTGCATCTCTAATAGTCTATTCCGGCTACTCATGGACTTTCTTTTCCATACGGCGACGCTTTCTCTCTCATGATGGACAGCTTGTTTTCCCTTGCTGATTTCTTGCCTGAATCTTTCCTTTTCTTGGTCAATGGACTTCTTGGAGGACCGTTTTTCTTCCTCCATAGCCAACCGGCAGCTTTCTATCTCTTTCTCGATCGCTTTCTTGCTGATTTCTCGTTCTTCTTCCACCAAACGGATACAATTCATTCTTTCTCTTTCCACAGCTACGAATTGACTCCGGTCGGCCTTCTGTATTTTTGCTTGTAGTAGAAGGGCATCTTTTTGATAAAGAGCATTCTTGTCGCTCAAATCTGCATTTAATTTCTTCAACTGCCTAATGATCCCGTCCCGTTCATCAACCTCTAAGCTTGCCTTATAGAGCTCGCTCGCATGTTGGGTCTGTTGGATGTCCATTTTCCTTTTAATTTCTTCGAGTTTATTCCTTAAGATGTCAGCTTCAGACGGTACCACCCTTGTAAGCTCTTCGAGTGACACTGCTGGTCCTTGATCAGATACGGGAATCACATTATTAACCCTCAAACGTCTCCAAAGATCGTAGTCTGGGGTAGTCATATGCTCGGTATCTCCTTCCACCCTGATCCGGTAACAATGGTCCCAGGCCCTCATGATGGTCTGAATTTTTCCTTTGAACTCCCCTTTGAAAAGAAATTCAGTTTGGCTTAACCCGACGGTATTGGGAATGAACTGTCGTGATCCGAACTATCAAGACACTAAAAGCGAGGCACAGGCGTTCCCTCCGTGCAATCCCAACATCATCAGCCAGTTGAAATCACCACAACTGTATAGAAAATAATTAACTTTACCGAGCCATGGGACCCTCCATGCTATGTCTTCGTCTTGAATGTTCCTGAAGAAACTGGTCCACATTTTTGTTTTCAAATCCTATTGCCATTCCTTTGCTAAGTATTCCCGTAAAGGCGAAAAACCTTGGAAGGATATCCCCGACAGGACCCTCGTCGGTGTCTTCCATATGTGACTCTGAATCCATACTTGTAACAGCTGTGCGCATCCTCGAAAACGTCATTCTTCATGTTTCCGGCTAGCATTTAAGGAAATGAAAGTCTCGGTCAAGATTGCTGGTATTAGGTTTGCTTTTCGTTTTACCCGCTCAAACAAGTCCAGAATGGCTATGTCAATGTTCCCGAGTACTCTTGGAAAGATCACCAAGCCATATATTCCTAAGGCGAATAGGTACATTTTCTTTGCCTCGTCTGGATGTGTCGGTATGATGCCCCGAATACTTTCCCATGCAAAAACTGTATTGTCTCCTCGGATCTGAAGCAAGCCATTAACCCAATCGTCACTCATTCCCGCAAAGGTTTTGAGTTTCGCAGTGTAATTCTGATTCCTCTGAGGCTTCGCGAGATCCAATCTTCCGAATGTTCTTCCGGTTAAGTAAAGCAGTGTGTATTCTTCATCAGAGGCATCATGTCCCGCCCATTGAAGGTGAAGCAGCAAAAGCCGGATTCCGTGGACTATAGCTCGGAGCAGGGCTGGTTAACCCGAACATATAACAGGTTGTGCAATGTCGCCATAACTATCGCAGAACAAGTCTTGTAGTCTTCGGTCCCATCTTTCCCAAATGCTTTGAAGATCCCATAAGTTGTTCTGTTGGAGACTCACATAGGTGTACCTCGCTATTACGCGTTCGCGTTCGCGAACTGTCCCCTTGGGTTTTTTCGTTGACCTCGACCAATGTCCGATCGACAAATTAAGCTCTTCTTTCCTAAGACACCTTTTTTTTCCATGGTGAAAGACTTTCTGATCGGGTAAACCACTTGATCCAAAGACTTTATGTGATGCAAATGTATGATGTATGAAAAAAACCAAAAGCTAAAAAAGAAAACAAGTCAAGATGCAGATAAAATTAATAAATATATAAATAAAAGGACAAAATTAAATGTAATAAACACACAAAACAACCCTATTTATCCCTGTCTAAAACCTAAGGTTATCCGCATGGCTCTAAATGGGTAGGTTTCTATGTATTCTCTACATGCATTCTTGGTTCTAGGAGGTACCCGAATTGTCCTTGCTATCCTCTACTAAGAGTAGCAAGGCCCCCGATCATCACCATTATAGGCTCCTTTCAACCGGGTTCAATTCGGGAGGACCCATTCGCTTATGCCCGTATGAAGGAACGATATCCTTACGAAAGCATAAGGTACTCGAGCCCCAAAGGTACTTGCTAGGCCCATACGGGAGAACGATATCTCCGTGAAAGCATTAGCGTTTTCCCCCCACTTAAAAAAAACGGGTTTATATGCCATATTTTAAATGCGTTAAAATAAACGCGCAATTATAACCGAATGTTAATTTAATAGTCACTTTAATCCAGAATTTCTAATATTAATAAAGCGGTAATTATTTTAAAAGCTTGACTCTCATTTGTTTTTTTTATTTAAAAAACAAAAAAATTTCCCCAGCGGAGTCGCCATCTGTTGCGAAGGTCCTTTTTCGCTAAAAAACGATGTTTCTCGAAGTGTTTTCGATTTTTTGGATATAAAATATTTATTCCGTAAGGGTTTTGAAAATATCGTATGTTATTAAAAATTGGAGTCGCCACCGGCCACTTAGGTAGGCCGGACACCATAAAACCAGAGATTTAAAAATTATTGGGTTCGGAGTTTACGGACGGATGGGGAAGGATTAGCACCCCCACACCGCCCAAAATTGGTACTTTAATAATTACCGCTTTATTAATATTAGATTTTTCGGATTAAAATGACGATTAGTTTAAAATTCGGTCATAATTGCGAATAAATTTTAAGGGCCCCGTTATCCGAGGGTAAACGCCCAACCACTATCACTACGCCTGATACTGGCCCCGTTTACGCTCGGATAAAAGGGCAGCGCATTGACAATTTATATATCATTATACAACCTTAATGAGCAAAATATAAAACATGGCAAAATATTTAAATGCAATAAATATTAACATAACAGAATACTAATCTAACATAAATAAAATACGTAATTAAAACACACATATACATATCAAGCTTAATAGTAGATAAAAACAAATTTAACATGTCACAATAACAAGGCATGAATAAATACATGTATGGACAAAAACATATATTTCAAGAAGACATACATATTAGAAATAATACACATTTTAACACATATAGAGCAACATATTATACATAAAAAGAAAATATACTAACACGTAACCTAAAAGCCAAGAGAACATACAATATGTACTAAAATACAAAACATGTTGTGTATGAGCCGACTAGAACACAATATGCATGATACGAATAACTGAACCAATACATAAAGACACATAATCATCATGAACTTAACACGCATATACATGTAAACATAAAAATACAAGGCATATACGAGAGATATATATAATAAGGCAAGAGGCGAAATCAACATACACAATTATAATACGAACATAAATATTTACATGGAAACAGGACTGAAATGAAAAGAAATAAACATCAGTGGCAGAAATTAAAGGACAATAATATGCAATTTAAGGACGAAAATGCAAACAGGACCGAACTTGAAAGGACTGAGACTGTAATTAGACCAAGGGGCAGACCCGAAATGAAAAATCCAAAAACGCGGGATGGCTAAAGGGGTAATTTTACCATTTAAAAACGGATTCAATGTAATTTAGGGACTGGATTGCAAGATTTTGAAATACAAGGGGGACCAGAGTTGTAAATATCCCCTGCGGCGAGACACAAACGAAAATATTGAAAACGCGGGGGGATTTATTACGTAATTTCCCCATTTCACGAAATAACAACGCTTATAAAAACCCCCTTTTTTGGCCGGACTCAAAATTTTCCATTTCGATTCATTTTTCAGCTTTTATAACAAAGCCATACCTCTCATTTTCTCTCTCGACCATCCCTGATGAACCCAGAATCCGGCGGCCGACCGCCGCTGGCCGCCACTAGCCGGCGACCCCCAAAAAATACACCAAAATGAACCTTACCTTACCCTCGACACGAATCCGAACTTGGATTCGGAGAAAAAGCCTCTATTCGTCCTAGATCTAAGAAATACGAAACGAAAAAAACCCTTTTTTTATTTCAACCCAAAACAAAACCAAAAGGGCCTCCCATTCCTTTCAGTTCACCATATCCGGCCTGGGAAGGCCGAAGAGGCTTGTTACTGGTAAAGGGGAGATCCACAGACGGCGATGGTAACGACTCTAAACCTCTTTTTTTTTATTTACTACGTATATTTTTTTGTATGCATGCAACAAAGTAAGAAAAGAGAAGAGTATTACCACTGAAGACTGTTTTTTTTTGTATTTCTTTCTTTCCGATTACAACTTGGCTTGTTACAAAATACTTGTTTCATACATATATGCCTGTCTTTTGGTTTGGTAACAAGTAATATAATATCTATTTTCAGATCTGGACTGATTACTGACATAATCTTTCTTTTCTTGTGTTTTGATATGTCTGAGCGCGGTGGTTGGAGACCGGCATGGTGGAAGCATGGTGGCGGTGTGGGGGTTCTGTCTTCGGCCAGAGGCGTTCTCGGCCGTTGGATCAGATCTGATCTAACGGTCGGGCTGGCTTGAAGGATGAACGGCCCAGATGAAACCTTGATCGGTGAAACGACTCCAGATCGTGACACGTGTGGCTCAGCAGTCGAGGAGTTATAGCGCGTGGGACTCACGCACGCGTGGGATATCGAAGAGTCCGCGTGGACGCGACGCGCGTGGCACTCGAACCGCCCGACGCAGTAGCGCACGCGCGCTGGCCGATATTTTATCCTCGTTGATCGTGGCCGTTGGATTAGATCTTGATCCAACGCCCATAGTTATCTCGCACCAAAGTAATTAGAGTTAAATAGGGCTTTTGGGTTTGGGGCCAACGGGCCTTGTAATAATATTAGGCTTGTAATGGACTTGGACTGGCAATTTATTTATTTGGGTTTAACATGTTTTTGGATTTCATTTTATATTAGCCCAATAATATTAATATTAGTTATAACCACAATTAGTAATAATAATATACATACGATAATACATACGTATATACCTATGCAAACATTAATTAATATAACATACTAGCATACGTACATATACAATCATACACATAATTAACATAACATCTACACACATTATCCGTAAAAACAAATACGCTCGTACTAACTATAGATACATGCATGACACACATACTATTAATACGTATACATACATAGTTTATAATATACATGCACACACTACACACTTTACATATATTAATAACACTCATGTACATAATAAACATATAGTATAATATAATACAATGTATACATGAAACACTAATATACTAATAATTATACTAATATGTATTTACAGACCAGATAAAAATGAGTGATTACATACACAACACCCCATACGGTGCCACCCGCATACTTGCCTGACAATTGCCATTAAAGCAAACTCTACCAAAGGCATGTGCCTTTCACACTTTCCCGGAAGCTCCGTGATACACAACCCAACTCATCTTTCAAAACCTAAATTCCATGCTCTAACCCACCATCCAACTGGATAGATATGAAGTACATACACATAAGCTCAAGCAACACCCTTAGAACCTCATTGTAACCCACGGATCTTCCTCCAGAACTATGAACTCAGGCACACAGTGCAAATGCACTAACCCGGCAATATACAAATCTACCACATATTCCAAAACATACATCACAAGCATAGCCACGAGAGTGCACACACTTCATAACTCAATCAACAACCACCCAAATAGAATCCTTTCGGTCAGTGCCAAAGGCAATCCAGACACAAAATCCCTGGTGATTCTTTCCCATTTCCATTTTGGTATCCTCAACGGTTATAACAACCTGAAAGAAAATCGATGCTCAACTTCCACTCGCTGACATACCATGTATCGAGCAACAAAATCAACCATATCTCCCTTTAAACCAACCCAACAGCAGCCTCTTTCCAAACCTCGATATATCTTGGCATTATCGGAATACATTTCGCAAGATCTGTCATGTGCCTCCATCAAACCATACACCTTGACTCAACATCAAGGGACACCACCTTCTGATCTTTAAAACACAACACCCTATAACCTTTAACGTGAAAATCCACCAGATTTCCTCCTCCCAATAACCTGAACATGCGATACTGATGCATAATCACACCGTTACCTTACTCTAATCAACTGTGGCCTGAATGAATTCACTTGTAACTTGACATCAAGTCTCCATCACGCATCACACTCAACCGCGTAAACAATATCCTCAACTTCGCAACTCTCACAACCCAAGCATCAGCTATAAGCTTAGCTCGAACAATATCCAATCACCAAACTATAACTCCTAAACAACTCCAATCATCCAGGTTACCAAAAACTCAAAACATTAATCTTTTTATTTTTTTCATCTTTTTACCACGCGAGATCCGTGTACACAACACACTCCTCATCATAGAATTGATGTCTCTAAAACATTTAAACCAACAAAGTGGCAAGCTTCACATCATGCGTAGGACAAAAGCGCTCGTGCACCTTTAACTATCTAGATGTATAAGCCACAACTTCACTTGCAACACTATAGCCTCAACAAACCTCGATGCTAAGAACTGGATCTAGCAAACCCATAACCTGCCAACTCTAACTTTGGTCGCTCAAAAATTAGCACCAGCCAAACTCCCAAGAACCATAACACCAAAACCACCTTCATACGCTACCTTACTTATACCATCACACCATTGATTTCTGATTAGTCATTTGTAAGTGTGAACATATGTATGCATGATCACTTATATGCCCTCATAGATGTTTATGTATATGTATGCAAAACCTCTAATGTTATGCCCAATTGTATGCATGTACTGACATATTTACATATACATATAAGTGTTTTTGCATTGTGCATGTTTATCCGTTCACACTTACTAATAACATCCTCAGAACCAGAATTCTTAGCAACATACCCAGAACCCACACCTCACAAACAAAGAGCAACATTCACCTCTCCCCAAAAATCTACTAAACCAACTATACTTATCGATCAAAGCCCTTCCCGGTGCTTCTACACACAGAAAAAAAAATCATCAATAAACATAACAACCAACTACCCCAAAAACTTAGACTACCCGATTCAACAAAATTATGAACACAACATATGCATCGATCAAACCAAACGGCATCACCAAGAACTCACATCGTTGTCCTCCTTACGAAAGGCAAATCTAAGCACAACCATATCCTTTACCTACACAGATACCACCCGGACCTCAGCTTATACTTACAACCACTGAAGCACCCCCGAACTGATCAACAAAACATCAACTTGTTCAGCTACCTAGAACCCAAGCACATTCGCATCATGCTATCCTTCTTTTTCACAATGACACCAGCGCAACCCCCCGACGAAACACTAAGCCTGATAAACCGTTTATCACGCAACTCCTAAAGTTGCTTCTTTAACCTCTTCAACTCCCTCGAGCCATGCACAAAGAGAAATAGACACCGGAGCTGTGTTTTCGTACAACTCAATGCCAAACTCAACCTCCCAATCCAATGGCAAACCCGACCATTCCCTCAAAACACCTAGAAACTCACATACCACACGACTATCCTGAGCTCGCACTTTCTATGCCTGGATTTATAACATAGGCTAGGGATGCCTTGCAACCAAAATCCATCAAACAACTCGCTTTCATTGCCAAAATAGAATTAGACAAGAATTTAACATTCTCGCCCATGATTACCACCTCGTAATTATCAACAAGTTTTAAGGAAACTTGCTATGATTCAAAATCAACCACTGCTCTGTGTTCCAGCCACTTATCCAAACCCAGGATTACATCAAAAATTGTAGAGCGGCAACTCCAACAAAACAACCGTAACCTTAAGATCTTAAAGCATCGATGATCATTTCCAAACATCCTTCTCGCAACAACCGTCTCACCGGAAGAACTAGCCACCTGTATTCCTGCAACCAACACTTACGAGACGGTCGTTCAAACCACAGCTCCCACAAACGTTATCAACGACAAGCACAAGAGTTTACACTCTACATAACAAATGCAGATAATCCCGCCTTATGAGATCACACCATCCACATACTCAATGTGTATTAAATACTATTTTAGTTTGGATACTCTAACCTTGCGGTCTTCACCCAGCACCATCATCACCTCGCTTCTACTCAGGGTGATATCTTTATCATAATTCCTTTTAACTGAACACAAACAAAACTAGATTTCACAACTCTCTTGCCAAAGCTAGAACCTCCCCACAAAACGGATTAACCCAGGTTCTACTCAATGCACTTCGCCCGTGTACCAACACGCCAAAAATGGTGTAATCGGAAGCCAACATGTACACCCTAACATCCTGTACCAACTCACATCGGATTCGGTCACAATGACACTTCCGAACCAAAACTAGTTCAGGAGCATACCAGCTCAACTGAATAAACTGTATCCTAACTCGACCACACACACGCGACCTTGGTCCCAACCATGAACTCTCATATCTTTTCATCCAAGTATTTAAACCCCATATACTTCTTCTTAAAAACAACATGGAAAAACTCCCAATCCATATCGTTGGGTTCTACACCCACAGATACAGTTGTCCACCAACTAAAAACATCACCTTGCAACATGGATTCAACACATCCCAACTTACGGGTGCCAATACACCCCATTTGATCCAAAACCTAAACAACACTGGCCATCCATGTCTCGGATGCCTTGGCTGACAACCCACGGTACTTAACTCCTCCCAAACTACAAAGATATTCCAACGGCAACCTCGTTTGCCTAATGGCTGGTGCAAACACACGCACTCCAACAACAACAGCTTACAAGTTCAAAACATCGCCTGTAACAAGGCATCAGATCACCCAACTCTGGCTCAACCGGCATAGGTGGTACATACTTCGAGGTGACAAACCCCTAGGAAACACAACACTTTTGTCAACTCACTGCCCAAAGGCAACATCATCTTGCTAGATCTCATTTCTCATCTCGGTCGTAATATAACACATTTTCTAAGGCATGATAATCATTTCAAAACAAAATTGAATCAAGCCAGCTTCAAGAAAGGATCCAAGACTTTTATTTCAAAACCATACTTACAAGGATCACTTACGATGTGCATCATTCAGCATTTCATGCTTAGAAATAGTATATCAAATACTTTAAAACATGCTTAAACAGTAGGTAACATGTAAATTAAAACAAGTGCATAAAACCATATCAAACTAACACGAATGAGAGAGAAAACCACTTTATACTTACTTTCGAGTCTAGGTAAGCGTTTCAAGCTCTACCTTAACTCCTAAAACTCTGATCCCAAAACATAAAAACACTTTAAACCACGTTTTCACTCACCAATACGCGAAACCTCGATTTGTCGACGCAAAAACAAGCGTCTAAAGCCTCCAAAGCTTCCCCGATCACTTCTGAATCCATCTCCCCTGTTTTAGCCACATTACAACAGAGGATTAATGCATATCTATGCATTTAAAACACTGCAACAACAGATCCTCACGGATTCACACATTCACCTTATAATTACCCAATCACAATAACCCAAAACACCATCTAATCCTTTCCAAACACAACCCAGCCATAATCTATCAATTAGACACCTTTAATATCATCAATTAACATCTAAAAATGGGATCCAAACATCCTAACACTTCCAACAACCAAACAGTCACCACAACTCCAACAAAACACAATTCTAACAACCTAAACAATTAGAGATTCAAGAGTTTCAGGATTCCATTGTTAAAAACGACTTATCAACATTATTATACATCCATAATATGTTTAAAATCAATCTACATCACTGGAAAACAGATCCAATTCGGATCTTTTGCTATTTTATTAATTTTACACAATTAAATCAATTAATTCAATATAAAAACATAAAATTAGATTATAAACCATAAATCAAGGATCAAATACTTGAGAATATCAATAAAGAACTATCCAATAGAGGAGATCACGGACCTAACCCCTATTGTGTGATTTCTCCCTCAATTGGCTTGTTTAAAGCTAGGAAAACACAAGATTTCAATGAGGTTTTGTAAATCAAAATCAAATAATCAATTGTAGATCAAATAACTTAGATCTCAACACAATGCCTTACACCGGCACAACATGCAAGGAATCAAACCGATATCTTCGCAACATCATCACATGAAACACATCATGGAACCCCTCCAACACATGAGATAACCTTAACAATAAGCAACATGACCCACACACTTAACAAAATCATATGGTCCTCAAAACACATCACCTTCTTCCAAAGCGATACCATCATGATCATCCGACCATCACAACACACTTTAAATCACTACGCCTCAAATTCGTGTAGAATTTCTAACGATCCAAAACTCCTCTCAAGCGGCCACATAACAACTTCACCTTCTCACTAATTCCTTTCCACACATCAGACATGGGAATGTACTTTTCCCTAATTTTAGCCCAACACACGAGCGTAAGGCTCCTCCAACCACACAACGCCCCATACGGTGCCACCTGCATACTTGCCTGACAACTGCCATTAAAGCAAACTCTACCAAAGGCATATGCCTTTCACACTTTCTTGGAAGCTCTGTGATACACAACCCAACTCATCTTTCAAAACCTAAATTCCATGCTCTAACCCTAAATCCAACCGGGATAGATATGAAGTACATACACTTAAGCTCAAGCAACACCCTCATAACTTCATTGTAACCCACGAATCTTCATCCAAAACTATAAACTCAGGCATACAGTGCAAATGCACTAACTCGGCAATACACAAATTTGCCACATATTCCGAAACATACATCACAACCATAGATACGAGAGTGCACACACTTTGTAACTCAATCAACAACCACCCAAATGAAATCCTTTCGGTCGGTGCCAAAGGCAACCCAAACACAAAATCCCTGGTGATTCTTTCCCATTTCCATTTTGGTATCCTCAACGGTTACAAAAACCTGAAAGAAAACCGATGCTCAACTTCCACTCGTTGACATACCATGCATCGAACAACAAAATCAACCATTTCTCTCTTTAAACCAACAACAATCCCTTTTCAAACCTCGATATATCTTGGCATTATCGTAATGCATTTCGCAAGAACTGGAATGCGCCTCCATCAAACTTTACACCTCAACTCAACATCAAGGGACACCATATTCCGATCTTTAAAACACAACACCCTATAACCTTTAACGTGAAAAATCTACCAGATTTCTTCATCCCAATAACCTAAACAAACGATACTGATACATAATCACACCGTTACCTTCCTCTAATAAATTGTGGCCTGAATGAATTAAGTTGTAACTTAACATCAAGTCTCCATCACGCATCACACCCAACTGCATAAACAATATCCTCAACTTCGCCGCAACTCTCACAACCCAAGCATCGGCTATAAGCTTAGCTCGAACAATATTCAATCACCAAACTATAAATCCTAAACAACTCCAACCATCCAGGTTGTCAAAAACTTAAAACATCAATCTTTTCATTTTTTTCATTTTTTAACCACACGTGATCCGTATACACAACGCACTCTTCATCATAGAATTGATGTCTCTAAAACATTTAAACAACCACCAACATGGCAAGCTTCACATCATGCGTAGGACAATAGCGCTCGTGCACCTTTAACTATCTAGATGCATAAGCCACAACTTCACTTGCAACACAGCAACCTCAACAAACCTCGATGCTAAGAACTGGATCTAGCAAACCCACAACCTGCCAACTCTAACTTTGGTCGCTTAAAAACCAGCCAAACTCCCAAGAACCATAAAGCCAAATCCACCTTCATACGCTACCTTACTTATACCATCACACCATTGATTTTTGATTAGTCATCCGTAAGTGTGAACATATGTATGCATAATCACTTATATGCCTACATAGATGACTCTGTGTATGTATGCAAAACCTCTAATGTTATGCCCAAATATATGCATGTACTGCATATTTACATATACATATAAGTGATTTTGCACTGTGCATGTTTATCCATTCACACTTACTAATAACATCATCATAACCAGAATTCTTAGCAACATACCCAGAACTCACACCTCCCAAACAAAGAGCAACATTCACCTCTCCCCAAAATCTACTAAACCAACTATACTTATCGATCAAAGCCCTTCCCGGTGCTTCTGCACACAGAAAAAAACCCATTAATAAACACAACAACCAACTGCCCCAAAAACTCAAACTACCCAATTCAACAAAACTATGAACACAACCTATGCATCGATCAAACCAAACGGCATCACCAAGAACTCACATCGCCGTCCCCCTTACCAAAGGCAAATCTAAACATAACCATATCCTTTAACTACATAATACCACCCGAACCTCATCTCATACTTACAACCACTGAAGCACCCTCGAACTTATCAACAAAACATCAACTTGTTTAGCTACCTAGAACCTAAGCACATTCACATCATGCTATCCTCCTTTTTCATAATGACACCAGCGCAACCCCCGACGAAACACTAAGCCTGCTAAACCCTTTATCACGCAACTCCTGAAGTTGCATCTTTAACCTCTTCAACTCCCTCAAGCCATGCACAAAGAGCAATATACACTGGAGCTGTGTTTTCATACAACTCAATGCCAAACTCAACCTCCCAATACAATGGCAAACCCGACCGTTCCCTCGAAAACACCCAGAACCTCACATACCGCACGACTATCCTGAGATCGCACTTCCTATGACCTGGATTCATAACATAGTCTAGGGATGCCTTGCAACCAAAATCCATCAAACAACTCGCTTCCATTGCCAAAATAGCATTAGACAAGAATTTAACATTCTCGCCCCTGATTACCACCTCGTAACTATCAGCAAGTTTTAAGGTAACTCGCTAGGATTCAAAAGCAACCACTACTCTGTGTTCCAACCACTTATCTAAACCCAGGATTACATCAAAAATTGTAGAGCGGCAACTCCAACAAAACAATCGTCTCACCGGAAGAACTAGCCACCTGTATTTCCGCAACTAACACTTCCGAGACGATCATTCAAACGACAGCTCCCACAAACGTTATCAACAACAAGCACATAAGCTTACACTCCATATAACAAAAACAGATAATCCCACCTCATGGGATCACACAATCCACATACTCAACGTGTATTAAATATTGTTTTAGTCTGGATACTCTAACCCTGCGGTCCTCACTCAGCACCATTATCACCTCGCCTCAATTCCGGGCGATATCTTTTATCACAATTCCTTTTAATTTAACACAAACAAAACTAGATTTCACAACTCTCTTTCCAGAGCCAGAACCTCTCACACGAAACTGATAAACCCAGGTTCAGCTCAATGCA
This sequence comes from Hibiscus mutabilis, assembly GCA_019671005.1. Taxonomy (NCBI): domain Eukaryota; kingdom Viridiplantae; phylum Streptophyta; class Magnoliopsida; order Malvales; family Malvaceae; genus Hibiscus; species Hibiscus mutabilis. The sequence continues at coordinate 27,736,184 of CM033719.1, read as the reverse complement.
CTTCGCCCGCGTACCAACACGTCAAAAATGGTGTAATTAGAAGATAACATGTACACCCTAACATCTTGTACCAACTCACATCGGATTTGGTCACAACGACACTTCCCTACCAAAACCAGTTCAAGAGCATATCGGCTCATCAATAAATCAGATCCTAACTCGACCACACACACGCGACCTTGGTCCCAACCATGAACTCTCATATCTTTTCATCCAAGTATTTAAACCCCATATACTTCTTCTTAAAAACAACATGGAAAAACTCCCAATCCATATCGTTGGGAGTTTACGATTGTCCACCAACTAAAAACATCACCTTGCAACATGGATTCAACACATCCCAGGGTACTTGGATACAGTATTTGATCCAAAACCTAAACACCGCCATCCATGTCCTCAACATGACAAAGTGACTTAACTCCTCCCAAACTACAAAGATATTCCAACGGCAACCTCGTTTGCCTAATGGCTGGTGCAAACACACGCACTCCCAACAATACTTACAAGTTCAAAACAATTTTAAAAGGCATCGATCACCCAACTCTGCTCAAATAGGTGGTACATATCGAGGTGACAAACCCTAGAAAATAACACTTTACCTCAACTCACTTTTAAAGGCAACATCATCTTGCTAGATCTCATTTCTCAAGCGTAATATAACACATTTTCTAAGGCATGATAATCATTTCAAAACAAAAAATCATACTTACAAGAAAGGATCCAAGACTTTTATTTCAAAATCCTTCAACAAGGACATACGATGTGCATCATTCAGCAAATGCTTAGAAATAGTATATCGAATACTTTAAAACATGTTTAAAGAATAGGTAACATGTAATAAAAAAAGTGCATAAAATCATTTCAACTTAGCACGACTGAGAGAGAAAACCACTTTATACTTACTTTCGAGTCTAGGTAAGCATTTCAAGCTCTACCTTAACTCCCAAAACTCTGTTGCCATATCATCAAAAATGCTTTAAACCACGTTTTCACTCACCGATACGCGAAACCTTGATTTGTCAACGCAAAAACAAGCATCCGAAGCCTCCAAAGCTTCCCCGGTCACTTTCGGATCCATCTCCCCTATTTTAACCACATTACAATAGAGGATTAATGCATCTTCATGCATTTAAAACACTGCAACAACAGATCCTCACGGATTCACACATTCACCTCACAATTACCCAATCACAACAACCAAAAACACCATCTAATCCTTTCTAAACACAACCCAGCCATAATCTATCAATTAACACCTTTAATATCATCAATTAACATCTAAAAACATAATCCAAACATCCTAACACTTCCAACAACCAAACAACCACCACAACTCCAACAAAACACAATTCTAACAACCTAAACAATTAGAGATTCAAGAGTTTCGTGATTTCATTGTTAAAAAAGACTTATCAACATTATTATACATCTATAATATGTTTAAAATCAATCTACATTCTTGGAAAATAGATCCAATTCGGATCTTTTGCTATTTTATTAATTTTACACAATTAAATCAATTAATTCAATATAAAAACATAAAATTAGATTATAAACCATAAATCAAGGATCAAATACTTGAGAATATCAATAAAGAACCAATCAATAGAGGAGATCACGGACCTAACCCCTATTGTGTGATTTCTCCCTCAATTGGCTTGTTTAAAGCTAGGAAAACACAAGATTTCAATGAGGTTTTGTAAATCAAAATCAAATAATCAATTGTAGATCAAATAACTTAGATCTCAACACAATGCCTTACACCGGCACAACATGCAAGGAATCAAACCGATATCTTCGCAACATCATCACATGAAACACATCATGGAACCCCTCCAACACATGAGATAACCTTAACAATAAGCAACATGACCCACACACTTAACAAAATCATATGGTCCTCAAAACACATCACCTTCTTCCAAAGCGATACCATCATGATCATCCGACCATCACAACACACTTTAAATCACTACGCCTCAAATTCTCGTAGAATTTCAGACAATCCAAAACTGCTCTCAAGCGCCCACATAACAACTTCACCTTCTCACTAGTGCCTTTCCACACATCAGACATGGGAATGTACTTTTCCCTAATTTTAGCCCAACGCACGGGCGTACGGCTCCTCCAACCACACAACGCCCCATACGGTGCCACCTGCATACTTGCCTGACAATTGCCATTAAAGCAAACTCTACCAAAGGCATGTGCCTTTCACACTTTCCCGGAAGCTCCGTGATACACAACCCAACTCATCTTTCAAAACCTTAATTCCATGCTCTAACCCACCATCCAACCGGGATAGATATGAAGTACATACACATAAGTTCACGCAACACCCTCAGAGCCTCACTGTAACCCACGGATCTTCCTCCAGAACTATGAACTCAGGCACACAGTGCAAATGCACTAACCCGGCAATGTACAAATCTGCCACATATTCCAAATCATACATTAAAAACATAGCCACGAGAGTGCACACACTTCGTAACTCAATTAACAACCACCCAAATATAATCCTTTCGGTCAGTGCTAAAGGCAACCCATACACAAAATCCCTGATGATTCTTTCCCATTTCCATTCTGGTATCCTCAACGGTTATAACAACCTGAAAGAAAATTGATGCTCAGCTTCCACTCGCTGACATACCATGTATCGAACAACAAAATCAACCATATCTCCCTTTAAACCAACCCAACAGCAACCCATTTCCAAACCTCGATATATCTTGGCATTACCGGAATACATTTCGCAAGATCTATCATGCGCCTCTATCAAACCGTACACCTTAACTCAAAATCAAGGGACACCACCTTCTGATCTTTAAAATACAACACCCTATAACCTTTAACGTGAAAATCCACTAGATTTCCTCCTCCCAATAACCTGAACATGCGATACTGATGCATAATCACACCGTTACCTTCCTCTAATCAAATGTGGCCTGAATGAATTCACTTGTAACTTGACATCAAGTCTCCATCACACATCACACCCAACCGCGTAAACAATATCCTCAACTTCGCCGCAACTCTCACAACCCAAGCATCGGCTATAAGCTTAGCTCGAACAATATTCAATCACCAAACTATAACTCCTAAACAACTCCAATCATCCAGGTTACCAAAAACTCAAAATATTAATCTTTTTATTTTTTTTATTTTTTTACCACGCGCGATCCGTGTACACAACACACTCCTCATCATAGAATTGATGTCTCTAAAACATTTAAACAACCAACCAAGTGGCAAGCTTCACATCATGCATAGGACAAAAGCGCTCGTGCACCTTTAATTATCTAGATGCATAAGCCATAACTTCACTTGCAGCACTACAGCCTCAACAAACCTCGATGCTAAAAACTGGATCTAGCAAGCCCACAACTTGCCAACTCTAACTTTGATCGCTCAAAAATTAGCACCAGCCAAACTCCCAAGAACCATAACACCAAAACCACCTTCATACGCTACCTTATACCATCACACCATTGATTTTCGATTAGTCATTTGTAAGTGTGAACATATGTATGCATGATCACTTATATGCCCTCATCGATGTCTATGTATATGTATACAAAACCTCTAATGTTATGCCCGAATGTATGCATGTACTGACATATTTACATATACATATAAGTGTTTTTGCACTGTGCATGTTTATTCGTTCACACTTACTAATAACATCCTCAGAACCAGAATTCTTAGCAACATACCCAGAACCCACACCTCCCAAACAAAGAGCAACATTCACCTCTCCCCAAAAATCTACTAAACCAACTATACTTATCGATCAAAGCCCTTCCCGGTGCTTCTGCACACAAAAAAAATCATCAATAAACAAAACAACCAACTGCCCCAAAAACTCAGACTACGCGATTCAAAAAACTATGAACGCAACATATGCATCGATCAAACCAAACGGCATCTCCAAGAACTCACATTGTCGTCCTCCTTACAAAAGGTAAATCTAAACACAACCATATCTTTTACCTACACAGATACCACCCGGACCTCAGCTTATACTTACAACCACTGAAGTACCCCCGAACTGATCAACAAAACATCAACTTGTTCAGCTACCTAGAACCCAAGCACATTCGCATCATGCTATCCTCCTTTTTCACAATGACACTAGTGCAACCCCCCGATGAAACACTAAGCCTGATAAACCCTTTATCACGCAACTCTTGAAGTTGCGTCTTTAACCCCTTCAACTCCTTCGAGCCATGCACAAAGAGAAATAGACAGCAGAGCTGTGTTTTCGTACAACTCAATGCCAAACTCAACCTCCTAATACAATGGCAAACCCGACCATTCCCTCAAAAACACCCAGAAACTCACATACCGCACGACTATCCTGAGCTCGCACTTTTTATGCCTGGATTTATAACATAGGCTAGGGATGCCTTGCAACCAAAATCCATCAAACAACTCGCTTCCATTGCCAAAATAACATTAGACAAGAATTTAACATTCTCGCCCTCGATTACCACCTTGTAACTATCAGCAAGTTTTAAGGCAACTTGTTATGATTCGAAATCAACCACTGCTCTGTGTTCCAGCCACTTATCCAAACCCAAGATTACATCAAAAACTGTAGAGCAACAACTCCAACAAAACAACCGTAACCTCAAGATCTTAAAGCATCGATGATCATTTCCAAACATCCTTCTCGCAACAACCGTCTCACCGGAAGAACTAGCCACCTGTATTCCTGTAACCAACACTTACGAGAAGATCATTCAAACCACAGCTCCCACAAACGTTGTCAACGACAAGCACATGATTTTACACTCTACATAACAAATGCAGATATTCCCGCCTCATGAGATCACACTATCCACATACTCAACGTGCATTAACTACTATTTTAGTCTGGATACTCTAACCTTGCGGTCCTCACCGAGCACCATCATCACCTCGCCTCAACTCAGGCAATATCTTTTATCATAATTTCTTTTAACTGAACACAACCAAAACTAGATTTCGTAACTCTCTTGCCAGAGCCAGAACCTCCCCACAAAACTGATTAACCCAAGTTCTGCTCAATGCACTTCGCCTGTGTACCAACACGCCAAAAATGGTGTAATCGGAAGCCAACATGTACACCCTAACATCCTGTACCAACTCACATCAGATTCGGTCACAATGACACTTCCCTACCAAAACTAGTTCAGGAGCATACCGGCTCAACTGAATAAACTGTATCCTAACTCGACCACGCACACGCGACCTTGATCCCAACCATGAACTCTCATATCTTTTCATCCAAGTATTTAAACCCCAGATACTTCTTCTTAAAAACAACATGGAAAAACTCCCAATCCATATCGTTGGGTTCTACACCCACAGATACAGTTGTCCACCAACTAAAAACATCACCTTGCAACAGGGATTCAATACATCCCAACTTACGGGCGCCAATACACCCTATTTGATCCAAAACCTGAACAACACTGGCCATCCATGTCTCAGATGCCTTGGGTGACAACCCACGATTCTCAACTCCTCCCAAACTACAAAGATATTCTAACAGCAACCTCGTTTGCCTAACGGCTAGTGCAAACACATGCCATCCAGCAACAACAACTTACAAGTTCAAAACATCGCCTGTAACAAGGCATCAGATCACCCAACTCTAGCTCAACCGTCACAGGTGGTACATACTTCGAGGTGACAAACCCCTAGAAAACATAACATTTTTCTCAACTCACTTCCCAAAGGCAACATCATCTTGCTAGATCTCATTTCTCCTCTCGGTCGTAACATAACACATTTTCTAAGGCATGATAATCATTTCAAAACAAAATTGAATCAGGCCAGCTTCAAGCAAGGATCCAAGACTTTTATTTCTAAACCATACATTTCAGACTATAATAATAAGGCAATGGGTTTTCCCAAATTTCCCCCAACATAACATAAACACTCAGTGTGCATATTTCAACCACCGTGCATATCAATATCAGATTATAGGTCATAGCAACATCACAATAATCATATCAATCTTCTAATTATCACCGAACATAGCAGACAAGCACTATGCATGACAAGCAACAATAAACGACCAAATACAATATCCCAACCTTTCGCAAACCTATCTATGATACCACCTATTGTAACCCCTCGACCTGGCCTAGTCGCAAGACCGAACCGAGCAAGCTACATTAGGTTTACCGAGGTAAACTGTGAAGATGAAACTCAAAACACGACCATCTTTTATCTTATTTAGAGGCATAATTGTTAACCTACATGTACATACTGATCATAAATGTAAACTCAACTCAATCGGGCATCGAATTGACATCTAATTGAACACTATTACAAAATAAGGACCAAAATGTATTTTCCACAAGTTTAAGGGTCCAATTAAAAAATTAAGTTTACCATTCCATAATTAAGTTCATTTCATGGAAGCTCATGAAATTTCATCGCAATTAGATCACCACAGCACCCTCAATTTATCATTCAAACATTTGGGGACCAAATTGTAAATCTATAAATCTATAAGGACTTACCTAAAATTTGATTTACCAATCTTCAATTAGTCATGTTTCATGCATACATGTCAAAATTCAGCTTAAAAAACCATCCAAACTCATTCAATTGCATTCACAATATCTAGGGACCAAACTGCAAGATTTTAAAGCTTAAATCGAACATATAACTGAAACAACGGTCCTTGGTTTTGGTACACGAGTTTTCGGATCGAGACGGGGCCAAATTATATTATAGGTTTCGAAACCACCCCTACAGGTTTCGAAACCAGGCCTCTAGAACTTAAAACGCGTACCGGTGCGACTCCCCGCGTACTGCACCCCATAGCCAATTTTGGCCTACATGTTTCAAAACCAGGGGCCATGTTTCAAAACCTCTGGGCCTGGAATGAGAATTTTAACTGGTTTTTCATCCATTTATGATTTCTGAAACACTCAAACATACTTCAAACATATATCCAACATATTTAAGGATCGAACCACATCAAAGCATCACAGATTCAACATCGATTCATGGCATCTTGCATCAAATGAAAATCTATAGGCATGCTTCCTATAAACCAATCAAACAATGCATGAAACTTCAAACCATCACCAAAACACGTTATAATGGCCATTTACAATTCAAGAGCAACTAATCAAACTTGCTCAAACAGAGAGTTTAACAACCATCTCCCGAAACATCAACGGAAACCCTATTGCCTTTATTACTTATAGTCTAATTCCAAAAACGTATTTTGATTACCAAGTCTTGTTGAGATCCCTTGCTTCCCGCTGCCTCCCAAACCTTTAGTTCTCTACATTGATGGACAAAGGGAGCGTAAGCACACTAGGCTTAGTGAGGAGTGCTCAAAAACAACGCACCATCAATGCATTTAAAACCATTTTCCATCAACAATATGAAATTCCCATTTCAAACCATATTTATCATCATATAAAACATCATGCCTTTAAAACCATGCACTTTAACACTTTCAAAACCAGCATATTAAACCATATGCAACATGTATCATTAGCCAACAACAAATCCCATTGCTAACATCAATTTAAGCCTTCCCATGCATAACAACCATATGCAAAGCTTAAAGAGTAAACATGTATAAATCACATTATACAACATAAACCTTTCAATGATACATTAACAATTATATTGGCTTACAAGTGATCATTAAACAAGTCCATTAACAAAAGAGTTCATCGGATACACGGATTCAACAAGTGTTAACCCAACACTTCAAGCCATCTCAACCGGAATAGCGATACAATCACAATCGTGGTACAATAACAACCAGGTACAATAAAAACCAGGTACACTCTCAACCCACAGGGATACCAATCCCTCTCATCGGTTAGATGCTTAACCCACAAACGGGGGTATTCAGTACCGTTAAACCCCTCTATCGTTAGGGTACTTGGATGGAGTATTCGGTACACAATATAAACCTCTCAACATCCAATGCAACTTATTTACAGTGCACTCAATCCTATGGCCGGCCAACTACATCCGATAACAATTTTAAAACCACATCACTTGCCAATATAATTAACCATTTTACCATTTACCTCACTATTTTTTAACAAGCATTAAACTTTGCCATTTATCCAAAGCAACAACCATGCTTTAAAACACAAGTATAAACCATACTTACAAGGATCACTTACCATGTGCATCCTTCAGCATTTCATGCTTAAAAACAGTATATCAAATACTTTAAAACATGCTTAAACAGTAGGTAACATGTAAATTAAAACAAGTGCATAAAACCATTTCAAACTAGCACGATCGAGAGAGAAAACCACTTTATACTTACTTCTGAGTCTAGGTAAGCGTTTCAAGCTCTACCTTAACTCCCAAACTATGATCCCAAAACATCAAAACGCTTTAAACCACATTTTCACTCACCTATACGTAAAACCTTAATTTGCAGACACAAAAACAAGCGTCTGAAGCCTCCAAAGCTTCCCTGATCACTTCTGGATCCATCTCCCCTGTTTTAACCACATTAAAATAGAGGGTTAATGCATCTCCATGCATTTAAAACACTGCAACAACAGATCCTCACGGATTCACACATTCACCTCACAATTACCCAATCACAACAACCGAAAACACCATCTAATCCTTTCCAAACACAAACCAGCCATAATCTAACAATTAGACACATTTAATATCATCAATTAACATCTAAAAATATGATCCAAACATCTTAACACTTCCAGCAACCAAACAGCTACCACAACTCCCCAAAAACACAATTCTAACAACCTAAACAATTAGAGATTCAAGAGTTTCAGGATTCCATTGTTAAAAACGACTTATCAACATTATTATACATCCATAATATGTTTAAAATCAATCTACATCACTGGAAAATAGATCCAATTTGGATCTTTTGCAATTTCATCAATTTTACCCAATTAAATCAATTAATTCAATATAAAGACATAAAATCAGATTATAAACCATAAATCAAGGATCAAATACTTGGGAATATCAATAAAGAACCATTCAATAGATGAGATCACGAACCTTACCCCTATTGTGTGATTTCTCCCTCAATTGGCTTGTTTAAAGCTCGGAAAACACAAGATTTCAATGAGGTTTTGTAAATCAAAGTCAAATAATCAATTGTAGATCAAGAATCTAAGTAAAAAGGATCCCTCACCGCTGGTTTTTGATGAAAACTTGAGTGTATGGCAGAAAAGAAGTGGAGAAAAAAGTTGAGAGAAAAGTTACGTCAATTTTCATTAAAACCAAATAACTAACTTTAATATCTAAAATCCATTTTAATTAACTTTTAAAAAACATGTTAAAATGATTTAATTGAAGGGAGAAATCACCATAAAAAACTTGGTAAAATAGCTCCTTAAGGATTCTAAGAATTTGACCCTTTTCATTTTAGTCACTTTAAAAATAGTTTTCAAAAATTGCATTTTGGTCACTAACCAAAATGTCATATCTCATTTTCCAAAATTGATTCCACCAATATTAATCATATATTAAAACATGATTTTTAATCATTTTTCATATTTTTATCTCATTGAAAAATATACGATCCTGAATTCGACTCGAATCTCTAACCCGATCCACCAGACCGTCTAACATACCTCAAAACCGGTAGGCCCAAAATCGGGGCATTACAGAGTCTCAATTGCATGAGTTACAAATATGCTTATATATATATATTTTTGGCCTTAAACTTCTAATGTTTGGTTGAATCTTGGTGAAACCATGCTTTCTATGTTTTAAATGTTAAGTTTTAAGAATCATGTTGTTAATTTGTAGCAAAAATGATCAAAATGTGTATCTAAGACTTAATAGAGCCTTTGTTTGAACTTATAACTAGTTGTAAGACCTTTAAAGTTGATTTTGCTGTAATTCTTCACTAGTTTGCGCAATCGGTATTGGTACAGCCTTACCGTACCGATACGACATTCAACCAGTACTGATACGGTCAACAGCTTACTGGTACGTTCAGTAAAAAAGGGATTGTTTTGTCTCTTTTTGCCATGCTTTGTGTGCATAATAATATATTTTGATTAATAGCATGTTTAATTGAAATTATTGTACTTATTTGATTTATTTATTTGAAATTTAATTTATTTCTCTTGAATTGTTGGACTGACAATTTTATTGTTTCTTAATTAAGGTAGATCCATTTTTTTATTCTTTCATGTTAAAATCTTTGGTCTTTTCTCCATTGTTATTTTGCACCAACAATTGGTATTTTTTTATCAAATAATTTCAAACTCAGTTTTGAAATTATTTTTGATATAACAAAAAGGGTGAGAGATAGGTTTGAAAATTTCAATTTCAAAAAGAAAAAATGGGAGCTTTAATATTTTTCTAAAATATTCTCTTTTTCTAAAAGTATTTTTTTCTAAGAGGGAGAAATTTCAAAAATAATTTTTCAAGTGGTTTTGTTATATCAAAAAGGGGGAAATTCTTGAAATATTTGATTTTGATATAACTTAAATGAAAAAAAATTGGACTTACACAAATTTGCAAAAATATTTCATGTAACGCCTCGAATTTGGGCCTAGGAGTTAGCTAGGGTGGTTAGACAGTTTGGGTGAATCGGGTTAGTGTTCGAGTTAGTTTCGAGGAATTTAATCAGATAAAATGGTTTTTGGCTAAAATAAAATATGCAAAAATTATCTAAAATGTTTAATTAATATATTGAAAATATTTAAGCAGTCAACTTGATGAAATTAATTCGGATTAAAAGACATTTTAGGTTGGTGACCAAAATGTAAAGTTTTCAAAACTGTTTTGGTGACTAAATTGTAAAAGGGTCAAAACTTAAAATGTTTAAGGAGCTATTAAACCCAATTGTTTTATCAGACTTTTTCCTTAATCTTGGCTATTTTTAAAATGGTTTTTAAGGAATTAATAAATGGTATAAAAGGAGTTTATTTGGTTTTAATTAAAACTAATCCAAATAGTTTTCTCACTTAACTAACTTTCTCCAAACTTTTTCTCTCAAATTCTCAACGACCAAACTACTATTTTCTCTCTAAATATTCAATGGATTCATCTTTTTAATTCTACATTTGATTTCAACAATGATTTTTCATCAAACTTCTATTTCTACATTGGATTGCTCTTCAAATCAAGTCAATTAAGGAATGAGTCAACTATTAGAGGTGATTTTCGTTTCTCTCCTCTAATCAAAGGTTCTTTACTGAAATTCTCAAGTTCTTGATCCTTTACAATCAATTTTTTTATGTGTTGATGATTTAATCAAGAAATTAAGGTTTTATATTGATTTTGTTAAGGAATTTGATTGAGCTTGTTATGGATCTGATTTGTTGTGATCTTGATTGAGTTAGATCATATTTAAAGTTTATATTAATATTATGAGATGTGATTTGCAAAAGACATTTCGAAACTAATAGAATTGCTAATTTCCTAGGTTGATTGAAGTTAGTTTTTGGGTTGTTTATGGTGTTAAATGATTTTGGGTTGTTTATGGTGTTAAATGATTGCTGGAGGTATAAGGATTTTTAGAAAGTGTTTTTGGCTGGGTTTTGATAGGATTAAGATGTTGAATTCGTATGTTTGTTGATCAGTATTGGGTGGATGATGTTTGGTATGGATTTTGGTAATTTTGGCTTAGTTTTGGAAGGTTTATGTTAAGGATGCAGGGGATTGTGTTTGGCAGAGAGATTGAATGCATATTGATGCAGGTTTTGGTGTTCGTATGGTGACCCTCACATCGCTTGTCTCTAATTCGTGTTTGTCAGTGGCCACGTAGAGTTTGATCCCCTTTTAGGTTGTTTGTCGATGTAATCTATAGCGAATCATCGTTTTTTGAGAATAGACGTGAAAGGTTGTTGCTGATTTTGGGGATTTTTTCTAGTTCGTGTTTAGACAACTCCCCATGGACTCTTCCTACAATGGGCTATAGAGATTTTCTTTGGTATAAAGAGAAAGTGTCTAATTTGACTGGTGCAACGCTTATCTTTTCTTTTTAGATTTATGATTTTCTTTTTGTTGTTCTTTTGGATGTTCTAAAACCTCAATTATGTTTATGTTCTATTTTTATTTTATTTATCAATAAAATTGTCTGGTTAATGTGTCAAAAAATTAATACTTTTTAGTATATATTTTACAAATTAATACATATAAGTATATTATATTGTATATAAATATATATTTAACAGTATCATTTATTATTAGTATATTTTAATAATACTTTTAATAAATACGGCTATTGTTTAATAAATTTATTTTTAGAATATGTAAATTTTTCTAAAATAATTTATATTTATGAGAATAATTCAAGGGGTACTCTCTGTTTTTGTTGGAGTGCAATTCCATATGATTATTTGAATGAAATGGTTTATAATTTCATGTACATTGTTAGAAATAAAGCGTTAATCTGAAACAAACAAACAAATAATATTTAAAATAAAAGCAATTCGAAAAATACAGTTTAATTAAAAAATTAAATCAGTTTCGAATATACCAGTAGGAAACTCGTTGAGGCCTGTACGAACGCAGTTTCCTTAAGACAGATTTCGACCACTCCTTGGTGCTTGAGTTGTTTTGGTCGTCAGTCTCCCAGTATACAACAACTGATGATCTTCAACAGTAGCACGAGTGTAGGGATCACGAACTGAACCTTGTCTTTGCCTATCATCGAAAATACCAGAGAGTTTTGAAGAAGATAGTTTTTGAGATGTGTAAAATTGAGAAAAAGGATCGTTATTTATAGGGGAATGGAGGAGGGAAAATATGGAAAATATAATATTCTAAAATAATGGTTGACCGAATTAAAACGGTAACAAACTGTTAATACCATATTCAAAACAGAATATTCTCATGAATTGTACTCATTACCTTTTAATATCTGAATTTTCCCTTTTATATGCGAAATATTCAAAAATATTCAAATTTTCCCTTTTATATTTGGAATATTTAAAAAGATATTTTATTTGTAAGGAAAAAATTATTTGAAATGGGTAAAATATCCGCAGGTCCACATAGGGCTCGACCGGTCTGGATATTCGCGTCGCCCACTTCGTGCGGGTGTGCCCCAACCCAAATGGGTTCGACGAGCTTCGATTTGCACCCTCTCTGCGCCTGCGCGCCATTCAACTCATTCAATGACTACCAAGAGGGTATCTGTATATAAACACTTCCCATACTATTTATTCCACCAATGTGGGATAAGGGCGTTTTCACTTCCTTACTCAATTCACAACTACCATACTTTGAGCATAAATTTCTCATTCATTACTCAACCAATTTGAGCATATGAGATATCGTTGCAAAGGTCTCATGGAGTAGAATAAGACCCAATAGAATCATTATTCGAATCTCCACCTTTACCCTTTCAAAATATGGCTCAAAGTTACCATTTTCTCACATTTTTTCCCAACAATCCCCCACATGAACGAAATTGATGATTTTATCAAAAACATTTTGACTCGATGTGGTGATAGGTTCTACGATCGATAGCTACATAGGATAGGTAGGTTTCCTCCTTTGTACCTTCTCTTGTGAAAGCATATTTACTTTACTAGCTAACCAGTATACGTGATGTCCTTGAACTGTTCAGTCGTTTGTGTAAACGATGATATACTTCACACAACTATCTTTCTGACAAGAGTTTTAGTTCTCATGGTTATGTCCATATGGCCATGGACATCCCCTGGTTCTACAAGAGTTTGAGAGAACTATGCCCACTAGTCTCCTTGAAGCGGCCCCACTTCATTCTCATACAGGTAACTTATGTTTCTTGGCTCAACGAAGCACACAATGGTCATTAAAAACTTCTCTTAGCCTATACCCATTTTGATCACTGTTTACATCATAGGAACGTACTTGGGAGAAGAACCCCCACAGTGACCGCACAGGTCTATGCAATTAGGTTGTCCCTTTGAACCTAGATCTTGGGATCTCCAGTCAACTAGGTAGGGTTTTCCTTCACATAGCGCCTTAAATTTTCCTAGGCTTTAGTCTCATTCCTTTCGATGTTTTCTCAATTTAATCTCGATTTAACCCTTTGGTTAGTGGATCCGTAACTTTATCCTTGGATAACTCTATTTGAGATCAGTTGTCTAACGGTATTATGTCGACAATGCATATGTCTTGACTTATCGTTGTACATAAAGCTTTGTGCTCTACCAATTTTTGGTTTTCAATAAATGAATATTGTTGGCACATGCTTTGACCATTCAAGAATATCCTTCAAGATATTTTAAAGTCATTTGACTTTTTCTCCAGACTTGTCTAGAGCTAAAATTCAGATTCCATTGTAAATCTGGTTGTAACTGTTTGTCTTGAGAAATCCCATGACATGTGTAAAACATATTCACTTGTACCTTTGATATCTGGCATCGAAGAATCCTTATGGAATATTGCAATTCATAATCTTGAGTATGTCTGGGATATCTCAATACCTTCACAATTGCTTTCCAGTGGTTTTCACCTGGATTGCTTGTGAATCTTGCTTAAACTGCTCACAGTAAAAGTAATATATGTCTAGTGCAGCTCATGAGGTATATTAGACTGCCTATGACCCTTGCATATTCCACTTTGAACAAATGTTGGCTCGTATTTATTGGAGTTCTGGCTATGCCGGGAACATCCTTGCCAAACTTCTTTTGTCCACGTAATGTGACTGTGTCAATATGAGAGACCTTCAAGTGACCGTTTGATCTGGATGCCTAGAATCCCTTTTTGTTCTATGTCAATCTTGAATTTGACAAGTCTTTGGTATATTTACCATTTTATTGTATGTCATCAACATAGGATCATATATCCTAGTTTTGACATACACATATTTGTCACACTCTTAATATCATACTTTCAATCGTAGTGTGACCACGTCAATATGAGATCATCAGACAGTCGTTAGATTTGGATACCCAAAATCATATATGTCATTCTCATATTTTTCATGTCTTTGGTACGTTTACTATTTCATTGTTACTTATAACAATGAGTATGTCCTTAACATAGGATCATGTATCCTAATGTTGACATACAATCATTTGCCACACATACTTGTCATTATGGCAATATCTTGGCTTCAACCTTTTGTTGAACGCATGGACTATTTTCATTGATAGTCTCCAAAGTTCATTTCATTGAACTTGGATCAATTTCCCTAATTATATATATTTTCAAAGAATGAGTCATTCTTTGTTTCCAATATCACATTCTTGTGAATCTGTTTGTACACAAGAAATTGATATAAGTTATTGCGTTTTACATAGTCAATGAATATATAGTCCATTTATTTCCATTTACTTTGGTAATGGGAACATTACCTTTGCAGGACACCCCCACATTTTTATGTAGTTGTAGGAAGGTTTTATTTTATTCCATAACTCATATGGTGTCTTGTCTTTTTCATTTTGAGATACCCTATTAAACGTAATTAGTTGATAGAACAACTTCCCCACATGTTAGGCACATTTTGAAGTTTCAATTCTTATCTTCAAAGTTGTTGTACCCTTGGATGTTGTAGCGTTACTCACATAGAGTTTCTCCCCAAATTAATTAATTTATTAAGTTTTGGTTTCAATATCCTGCTTATAGAGAATAATTTCTCTATATCACATTTACTTTTACACATAACATTAGTTTGTGCTATCATCAATGAAGGTAATAAATTTTCCTTCAAACAATTGTCTGCCATATCAATTGTTATGACAAAATTTGTCACGTCATTGATCTCGTTTGAGAGTCTATAGTCCGAAGACTTGTTCTCTATCTTATGGCAATTGAAGCATTTCCCATGAAATTTAGCTTCCTGACCACACTGCCTCATTTGCGGTTTGAAGTCATTTTTGACTTCCACTACATTTTTCTTAGCAATATTTGTCTTAGCAATATTTGCCTTAGAAATATTTGAAGATGGTAACAACATTTACCTTATCCTCTCGAATAATAGGAAAAATATTCCTTTTCAGATATTTTGACCAAGTTTATCATGGTCATATATTCAACGTATTTTAAAATTATTTCAGATGAATTTTACTGGTTTTTCCATTGTGTCACATAGTCACAAACCAGAAACTGAATATTATGAATTTGTTCATTGTCAGGAATTCAGTCAGAACCTAAATTCAAAAACAGAGACACAATTTCTAACTTTTGTTAGACGTCAGGAATTTAGTAAACTAAAACCTAAAACAAAAGTTCACACGGTCTAATAGAAAGAACAATAATGACCAGTGCACCAGGTAGGTAACTTATGAAAATAGAGGTGGTGCACTAGGCATGTTTAAATACCAAGTCTTTCAAAGAACCAGTCCTAGACATGCACTCCCATATTGTTTTTGAATCATCCGTTTATAGATCTCATTCTCCTATGCTTAACGAAGTTCTTTTCCCCGCAACATTAGAATCATACAAGATTCTCACGGAAATAAATTGAATGATTTATTTCCCTTTCCAAAATTAGAATCAACACAAAATTCTAGTGAAGAAATAAATTTAGTAATTTATTTCTATTATATCTTATGTTAACAACAGAGATGTCAATCTAACTTAATTCTGTTTAACAAACAGAAATCAAAAGGAATTAATCTTTTGATTTTAATTCCATTGATTCTTGTTTGGAAGATCGAGTAAACCCGTTAAAATGGCAGGAATTAAATTATTGAAATGAATTATTTACGAGATATTTGTTTCCAAACAATTCACGATCCTGAGTATCATGTTCGTCACTGTAAAATTTCTCAAAAGAAATTATTAGTACGAAAGAAAAAAATATTCATACCATATTTAATATTTCATATTAAAGGCAAAAAATTAAGGAATATTTCCTTACACCAAAATTTAAAATTACCTTAACAATGGAATATTACCTTATATCAAAATTAAGGAATATTACCTTAATACTGCCGTGACTTAAGGATTTAAAATTACCTTATACCAAAATTTCTTTCCAACAACGAATGTACAATGAGTTGGCGGTCAAGCACCATAGGCTTAGAGTTTGGCAGCAACTCAAATCCTCACCACATTGATGTAGATTTGGCCATGATAAGATAAGCTTTCGAGTTCTACATGTATGGAACTTAGAGGGATCTGTTTTAAGATTGTTAGAAATAAAGCGCTAATCCAAAACAAACAAATATAATCACTAATTTTATATGGGGCTCAACCCGCTTTTACATTTTTGTTTTAGTAGGCTTTGGGCTTTACTTATTAGTATTACTAGTGATTAATGTTAATATATTTGCTATACTTATTAGTTTTAGTTTGTTTTATGTTTTATGTTATTTGAAAAGAAAAACACAAAAAATATTACTATGGATAGTAATTAATATTATATATTAGTTATTACCTTGTTTATTTATTATAATATTATATTAGTATTCGATTTATTATGTTAATATATTATATTACTATTAATTAAAAACACACAAAAAAACAAAATAGATTAAAAAATAAAAGCGCAATTAAATAATAAATAAAAAAGCCCAAAATTTATTATTTACAGTTCATATTACAATTAAAAGCCCAATAATAATAATAAATTTTGCAAGGCCCGATAAGCCCCAAAACCAAGTCTGCCCTAATATCTAAACCCCTAATTATTATGTGTTTATGAGCAGCCAAATCTGGACAGTCAGATCTGGCTGATTAATCGAACGGTCCAAATCTAATCTCGGAAGGAAACCTTAGGAGAGCCCTCATCTGCCAGCGCCGCATGGATCCTAACCGTCAGATCTGGATCTGAATGGACGGCCCAGATCACTACTGGAAGCCTCTAGAACGTTCAAGAGCTCACGCGCGACTTTTTGCTGCCCATCACGCGCGCGTGTGCCGCACGCCCTAACGCTCTAGATCACCACGCACGACTTTTTAGACTCCTGACGTTTCGTCTGCCATGGCCACAGCCTCTCTCCCTGGTCCCCATCTCCCTCGATCAGCCACGACATGTATGCAACACAAATGGGTAAACATTAGCAAAAAAACAAAAAAAATAGATCGAACAAAAATAACAAGATCACAGAGGATTTTGGCGGATTTCAGAAGAGATTATAACAAGCCTTTTATTTTTTTCTGATAGGTAACAATCCCTTCGATTATATAAACCGAACAAAAACATATTGTAACTCAGTTCAAAATCAATACAAAAAAGAGCAGAACCTTTTAGAGGTATTTTTTCTTTTGATGTTTGCATGCACATAATAAAAAACAAAACAGTAGACCTAGGGTTTTTTGGATTTTACCCTTTCGCTCCGGCCGCCGTATCATCCTCCGGTGACAAGCCCATGGCATTCGCGCCTTCAGAGGTGAACCGAGGTGATGTTAGGCGGCTCTTTCGGTCTTTGGTAGGGTTTTGTGACCAGATCTTTCTTTTTAAAAAAGGGGGAAAAGGTTTTTTTCAGTTCTATTTCTCCTAGATATAGGCAAAAGGAAGGGTTTTTTTTGGAAAACTAAGGTCGATTTGAGCCTCGGGGTGGTTAAACGGGTGTTTTGGGTTGTTTTCTAGGTTTCCAACACCGATGTACGGTGCCCGGATGTGGTAGGTGTGGTGGTTTCCCCCTCCGAATTCTGGGAATCGCGGTGGAGCAGGAGGTTGAAGATGAACACCACGGCGGTGTTCATCTGGATTTACAGAGGATTTTAGCCTTTCTGAAAACGGTAAATCTTTTAAAATGGCTAAGAGTTATTTTTTTTTTGCCAAAAATGTTACTTTTATACTTCCCCGTTTTAAAAATGGTTTATTTCCTTCATAAATCCCTCCGTGTTTTTAAATTACCCGCCCTAGGGGTTTTCGTCTTTTCAAATTACAACCCATGTCCCCCAAACATTTTTAATATTTGCAATCTCGTCCTAAATTAAAACAGGTTTGATTTTAAAGAATGGTTTTATCCCATAATTAGTCCTTCTGCGTTTTAAAAGGTTTTTTAAAACCTTCTGTCTTTTAAAATTACACCCTAGGTCCTTCTAACTTTCATCCGCTTTTTAATTTAATCCTTTTTTAATTTAATTTGTTTTTAAAAAGGGTTAATAACCCTGTAGGTCATTTTTCTGAAATCTTTTAATTTAATCATCTCCAGTGTTTAAATTTGTTCAATTTGATCCCTTCTAGTTTTTTAAATTACCAATTTGATCCCTCTATTTGTATTTTTACCTCAATTTAACCATGCATTGCATATTTATTTAAGTGTTTTTTGTTTATGCCATATTGGTTTATTTATTTATTCATTTATGAGCCTTTTGTGTAGTTTTTTTAATTTTATCTTTGTTATTAAGGTAGATCTTTTAGGTTAGTTTAGGGTTTAATATAATTAATTTAAAATTATGTGCTCGTATTATTAGGGCATGATTTAAAATTAATTAAATTAAATTTATGGTTAGAGCCTTAGTTAGATCATATGTTCGAATCAATTTAATCCATTTAAATTTACCCTTGGCTTATTGGGGTAAATGTTAAATGCATTAAATTGTTGAACAATTCTTAATTTAAGGATAAAATTGGTATTTCACATAGATCACCTAATTTAAATCATAATTAATTAATTCGATTAATTTTAAATAGAATCCTAGGCTTATTGGGATCCTAGTTTAGAATTAATCAAATTAATCATTGTGATTTGGGATAATCAATAAAATGTTAGGGTTTTCTAGTTTTTAAGATTTAATTAATTTAGGGCTAATATTAGACTAACCTAGTTAATAATTAGAGCACTAATTAATTTCTAATAATTTGGGCCTTTTTAGGATATGACTCTAGTGGGCTTAGGTCTTATTTTATGTCTTTCTATGCCATACATTTTTAAACTGTCATTCATATGACTTTAATATTTTAATGGGCATGCATATGTGTAATTAACTTAAATTATAAAAAATAGGTATTTATTAATTTCGATATTTGTATCGTAACAGTCCTGGTTCATTTGATGTTGACCAAATATTCGAATTAATTCTCACCGTCCAAAGGTAAATGTAACTCAAGATAAAATTCTGACAAGACATAACATCAGTCTTAAATGTTTGCATCATGCATAAAGGTGATGAACGGAGTTCGAACCATAAATTAACACGGCAGTCGGGCTTATTCGATGACAGTTTAATCTATGGTCTAAGGTATCGTCACCCTTATCAATTAAATAATTAATCAATTCGAACTCACCAATTTGACAAAGCCCGTTTAATTAAAGTTTGTCTCAAAAACACAAATTTTTAAAAGACTTCCACACTTTTCAAATATTTTTCCTCAAAAGAAAAGGAAACATATTACTCCTTTTAGCGATTTTTACAATGTCAAAAGAGGTCGCTACAGCTGGCGACTCCGCTGGGGACCGATTTTTGTTTTTTTACAAAACAAAAGGATATTTAAGCCAAGAAAGTATTTGGTTCTTTTAATGATGGAAATTTTGAGATTTAAATTGACTTTAATCCATTTGTTCCTTTTTAAAGATATAACTTTAATTGAATGGGCTTTGATAATTGGTAATTTTGGATTAATTGCTCATTTAATTTCTAAGGAATCACCGACATGTGTTGCATCATGATCATCAAGCTCTATACCCGAGTTTGTCCCTTGAGTAGGAGTGAAACGCCAAATACCCATGTGAGTAGCCCTCCACGGGTTGGTAATTCACTTCCGGGATCCACACCTTTTGACATGTGAGCAGCCCTCCACGTCACTAGGTCGTACTTTCCCTTGAACTGAATCCAATTTGTAAGCTTGTACTGGGCCAAAATTAGGATTCTTGTTGTCTTAGCAGGCGACAAGATAGGTTCGAGTACCCTTTCTAGAACCAAACCCATGTTTGAGAACTTACGAGCCCAACTCGATTAGAGCCATGCGGACAACCATAGTAAACTATAATTCATGTGGTTAGGGTTTTTTCGTGTTTTTCTTCCCGTTGCTCCCTTATTTTTGTTTTTATTTCAGATTTGTTATTTGTTTATTTCGTTACTAACATGTTTCTTTTGTTTTTATTCTTTCCCCTTTATACTTTGTTTTGCATATTATCATATCATGAAGAAAACACTGATTCAGAAATAGTTTGAAGTTAAAGACTTGATCAATGGGAGACTTGGTTCGTAGCACTGATGAAAAGAATTTCGAGGGACAAATATGGTCAGAATGTGAGTAGCTTTATGATGGAGACAGTATTTCTATCAGGTATAGGTCAGTGATGGCGGCCGAAACTTTCATGAACATAGAATACAATGATGTGTCGGGGTTGAGACCAGTATGGCACAATTGGGATATGAAGCGAAAAGTGTTTTCAAAAGCAAATACGGTGACTTAGCACACTTCTTTGATGTCTCAGTCGATCAGTCACTACTCCAATACTTGGTGAGATTTTGGAACTCATCATACAGTTGTTTTACAATTTGGCAACTTTGATTCGACCCTTATGATTGAGGAGTATCTAGCCCTCGTGAACTGCAAAAAGATTGATGAGAATCGAGTCTACTCCAAACCACCAAAGAACAAATCCTTCCGGGCCAAGTCAGGAAGATTTTCAAGAACTTTTCCCTCTTGGGTTGAAGATCAAGTAACAACTTGGAACCAAAGGAATATCTCAAGTGGGATTGAATCTTGCAATTAGCTTTAGTTCATCCAGTAGGTCGAGTCCAGCAAGACCTATTTACGTTATTGATCTATTGATTATTTCTATTTTCGAAGGTATTGGGACTCATCCATCAATCAGTGTTGGACTTGTTCGATTGCTTAGATGGGAAGACCAATCCGATGCCCGTTATCTTGGCCAAAACTTTCCAGTCTCTAAGGTTTTCTAGGATACATGGTGGAGGTCGTTTCTTGGGATGCCCTCAGCTTCTAACAGTCTGGCTTTACAGTCATTTTTGGTTCGGCGTTCACTTCTCGAGGCCTGTATTTGATGGTAAATTCTCACCGCTAGAAGAGTTCTTACAAAAGAGAGATTGGCTGACGAAAAGATCCGAAGAGGTATGGCTAGACGTCCTACAAAACTTAAAAGATGAAGATATAGTTTGGAAAGCTCAGTGGTTACACACGAGAAATATTCTTTATAGATGTAGAGAGCACCCGTGGGTATCGTTACTTGGCCTTTGGGGGCATACGATTTACGCACCCCTGTTGGTTTTGAGACAGTATAGCTCCAAACAGTTTATACCAGTCACGAGCGGACTAAATGAGTTCAACATAGACTACGCGACCGAGAAAGGCTATAAATGGAAGGTGTAGAACGCTTCTTCTACATGGAAAAATGCAAGACGAGTCAAAGTTTTGAGTGCTCCATACATGATGACTCCTGAATATGAAGTGTGGCGGTTCAATCGCGTCAATGATAATATTCATCAGTTGAATCCTGATGGTATGAGGTTTGTTCAAGCAAGGTTGGCTAAGCTCCCCACCGAAGTTGATTTAATGAGAAAGTAGCTTGAAGAGGAACAAAAGAAATTCTTTCAGCTTGAAGCAAAAGCCGATCTAGATAGGTTCAATTTTGAATTAGACAAGACGAAACTCGAAGAAGATATCAAGGCTTTGCAACAACGGAACGGTAAGTTAGAACTTGAGCTCAAGTCAAAAAGGGAAGAAATTCAGAAGTTGCAAAGGCTAAATAAGACTAAAAGGATATCAACTGACAGGCCAAGTGAAGGGTTAGAGCTCAGACTCAAGGAGGAGAAAGCAAGAACCGAGGCTTACAAGAAGTATTATGAGCATAAGGACCAAGTGCTTTCTATAACACAAAAGATTGAGGACTTGAAGACTTCTCATTCAACGAAGCTCGAGAATAAACGATTGCAGAATGAGGCATTAAAGGCTCAGATAAAACAGTTAGAGAAATCTCTTCTTAAGCACAAGGGTTCTACCCAGAAGCTAGAAGCCAATAGTTCAAAAAATCGGGCTTTAAAGAATAGGATCGAGAATTTAGAGACTGAGGTCCAACAAATCAAAGATCAAATAGCAAGCTTCAAGGGAGCGATTCAAGTACATCGGATGCCTACAATGGAACAACTTCAGTTTGCCGCCTTCACCATTTAGAGGCAAGAGTAAGATTTGGCACGCTTGATGGCCCAGATGTAAGAGGTCGCTCGAAAGGTGCAGTTCTTAGCGGAAGATGTTGTCGAGCTCCAAGAATGCATGGACGATGAATCCGAGAAAAAAGAAATGATTGTTTGGATTTTGAGGGAGATTGTTGACTTAGGCGCTAGCCTAGAACCATATACGTAGCAGATTTTCTTTGAATTGTTGTAATGGAATAATGTTTTCATCGATGCTATTCGTTTAATGATGATATTTACCGGAATCAATGTTTTTCTTTGCATTCATGCATAGCACAATTATTTGCATACTTTATTAAGTTATCTAAACTATTTAAAAGACTTCTTATTTTAGAGCATTTTTATTCTGTTAATTGCAAACATTCCACATCCATACCACACACATTTTCAACCTAGAAAAATAGAAGAGAGCTTTGCTAATCTAGAAACCGATCTTAGAGGCTAGTTGGAGAGAACGCAACAATAATTAAGAGAAACCATCATCAAATCTCAGCAAGACATGATGAGGGATATATCTCAAATGCTACAAATTCGTCGCGAGAAAGACGTAAGAGGGAAGAGTACCGTTGTGAACCCTACTCAGAACCCGGTAGCCCCCTCATATTCTCTAATCTTTAACTCTCTCTTCATTAATCCTACACCGAACCCCCCACAAAGGGTATCATCGTCCTATCAGGTCGGTGCCTCTACTCTACCTCAGCCAAGCGTGACATTTGTAAATGTTGAGCACATCAGAGATAGCATCCCAGACTTCGATGAATTAGAAAAGTTGAACCAAGTGAAGACGAAGTTCTCAAAGCAATTAGAAGAGACTAGAAAGGATCTTGATGAAAAGTTTCTGGTAAAAGAAGATGATGATGGTTTTTATGGACTGAACGCGAGGGATCTCAGTTTAGTCCCTAACGTAGAAATCCCATACAAGTTCAAGACCCTGGAATTTGAAAAGTTTGATGGAACGTCTTGCCCAACTGCCCACATAAAAATGTTTTTCCGCAAGATGGTCGGCTATATCGATAATGAGAAGTTATTGATACACTGTTTCTAAGACAGTTTAGTGGGATCCGCCACAATATGGTACAATCAGATTACACGAGCTCAAATTAAATCGAGAAAGGATTTGCAAGGGCTTTCACTGACCAGTATAAGCACGTAACTGATATGGTCCCCAACAGGCTGCTATTGCAAGGAATGGAACAAAAATGAAATGAGAGCCTTCGGGAGTACGCCCAGAGGTGGTGCGATGTGGCTGCTCAAGTCCAGCCCCTCTTTGTGAGAATGAGATTGCCCCAATGTTCATTGACACGCTAAAAGGAACGTTCTACGATCGTCTAATCAATAACCCTATTAATAATTTTACTGATATGGTAATAACCGGTGAACGTATTAAAGCAGCCATTAAAAGTGGAAGAATCGACAGAGGGGAACCATCGCGCAAACAGTTCAAGAGGAAAGACCATGAAATTAACAACGCAAATACCTACGAGGGGAACCCCGAAGTTTTAATAGAAGGGAAGAGCGGGGGTCCAAGAAGGAAAACGAGAATAGATCTTTCACACCGCTACCAATCTCTTAAGATTGTTAGAAATAAAGTGTTAATCCGAAACAAACAAATGTATCAATAATTTTATCTGGGGTTCAACCCGCTTTTACATTTTTGTTTTAGTAGGCTTTGGGCTTTACTTATTAGTATTACTAGTGATTAAGGTTAATATATTTGCTATACTTATTAGTTTTAGTTTGTTTTATGTTTTATGTTATTTGAAAAGAAAAACAGAAAAAACATTATTATAGATAGTAATTAATATTATATATTAGTTATCACCTTGTTTATTTATTATAACATTATATTAGTATTCGATTTTTTATGTTATTATATTATATTATTATTAATTAAAAACATAAAAAAAAAACAAAACAGATTAAAAAATAAAAGCCCAATTAAATAATAAATAAATAAGCCCAAAGTTTATTATTTACAGTCCATATTACAATTAAAAGCCCAAAAATAATAATAAATTTTACAAGGCCCGATAAATCCCAAAACCAAGTCTGCCCTAATATCTAAAACCCTAATTATCTTGTGTTTATGCACAGCCAAATCTTGACCGTTAGATCTGGCTGATTGATCGAACGGTCCAAATCCAATCTCAAAAGGAAACCCTAGGAGTGCCCTCATCTACCAGCGTCGCATGGATCCCAACCGTTAGATCTGGATCTGAATGGACAGCCCAGATCACTCCTAGAAGCCTCTAGAACGCTCACGCGCTTACGCATAGCTTTTTGTTTCCCCTCACGTGTGCGTGTGCTGCACGCCCTGACGCTCTAGGTCACCATGCGTGACTTTTCAGACTCTTGATGTTTCGTCTGCCACGACCACAGCCTCTCTCCCTGGTCCTCATCTCTCTAGATCAGCCACGACATGCATGTAACACAAATGGGTACATTAGCAAAAAAACACAAAAAAAAACTGATCTAACAAAAATAACAAGATCACAGAGGATTTCGGTAGATTTTACCCTTTCACGCCGGCCGTCGTATCGTCCTCCGATGACAAGCCCATAGCCTTTGTGCCTTCAGGGGTGAACCGAGGTGATGCTAGGTGGCTCTTTCGGTCTCCGGTAGGGTTTTGTGATCAGTTCTTTCTTTTTAAAAGAGGGAAAAGGTTTTTTTCAGCTCTTTTTCTCCTAGATCTAGGCAAAATGTTTTTTTGGAAAACTAAGGCCGGTTTGAGTCTGGGGGTGGTTAAACGGGCGTTTTGGGTTGTTTTCTATGTTTTCGGCACCGATGTACGGTGGTCGAAGGAGGAAAGTGTGGTGGTTTCCTCTCCCCGGATTCTGGGAATCGCGACGGAGCTAGAGGTTGAAGATGAACACCAGGCGGTCTTCATCTGGATTTACAGAGGATTTTAGCCTTTTTGAAAATGGTAAATCTTTTAAAATGGCTAAGAGTTGTTTTTTTGCCCGAAATGTTACTTTTATACTTCCCCCGTTTTAAAAATGGTTTATTTCCTTCTTAAATCCCTCCGTGTTTTTAAATTACCCGCCCTAGGGGTTTTCATATTTTCAAATTACAACCCAGGTCCCCCAAACGTTTTTAATATTTGCAATCTCATCCTAAATTAAAACAGGTTTGATTTTAAAGAATGGTTTTATCCCATAATTAGTCATTTCGCGTTTTTAAAAGGTTTTTTTAAAACCTTCCGTCTTTTAAAATTACACCCTAGGTCCTTCTAACTTTCATCCGCTTTTTAATTTAATCTTTTTTAATTTAATTTGTTTCTAAAAGGGTTAATAACCCTGTAGGTCATTTTTTCTGAAATCTTTTAATTTAATCATCTCCAGTGTTTTAATTTGTCCAATTTGATCCATTCCAACCTTTTTAATTACTAATTTGATCCCTCTATTTAACCCTGCATTGCATATTTATTTAAGTGTTTTTTTTGTTTATCCATATTTATTTATTTATTCATTCATTTATGTACCTTCTGTGTAGTTTTTTTTTAATTTTATCGTTGTTATTAAGGTAGATCTTTTAGGTTAGTTTAGGGTTTAATATAATTAATTTAAAATTATGTGCTCGTATTATTGGGGCATGATTTTAAATTAATTAAATTAAATTTATGGTTAGAGCCTTAGTTAGATCATAGGTTCGAATCAATTTAATCCATTTAAATTTGCCTTTGGCTTATTAGGGGTAAATGTTAAATGCATTAAATTGGTTGAACAATTCTTAATTATTTTTAGGGATAAAATTGGTATTTCACATAGATCACCTAATTTAAATCATAATTAATTAATTCGATTAATTTTAAATAGAATCATTGGCTTATTGGGATCCTAGTTTAGAATTAATCAAATTAATCATTGTGATTTGGGATAATCAATAAAATGCTAGGTTTTTCTAGTTTTTAAGATTTAATTAGTTTAGGGCTAATATTAGACTAACCTAGTTAATAATTAGAGCACTAATTAATTTCCAATAATTTGGGCCTTTTTAGGATAGGACTCTAGTGGGCCTAGGTCTTATTTTATGCCTTTTAATGCCATACATTTTTAAAATGTCATTCATATGACTTTAATATTTTAATGGACATGCATATGGGTAATTAACTTAAATTATAAAAAGGAGGTATTTATTAATTCCAATATTTGTATCGTAACAGTCCTGGTTCATTGGATGTTGACCAAATATTCGAATTAATTCTCACCGTCCAAAGGTAAACGTAACTCGAGATAAAATCCTGACAAGACATAACATCATTCTTAAATGTTTTCATCATGCATGAAGGTGATGAATGAAGTTCAAACCATAAATTAACACGGCAGTCGAGCTTATTCGACGGTTTAATCTATGGTCTGAGGAATCGTCACCCTTATTAATTAAATGATTAATCAATTCAAACTCACCAATTTGACAAAGCCCGTTTAATTAAAGTTTATCTTCAACCATGAACTATTTAATTAAATTCAATTTGAATTTTGATAGTTTCCATCAATTAAAAGCAACATATATTTTGATACTGATTTCCGGGCGCGATGGGGGTGCTAATCCTTCCCCACGCGTAACCAACTCCCGAACCCACTTTTTTGAACGAATCTCTGGTTTTATGGTGTCCGGCCTACCTTAGTGGCCGGTGGCGACTCCAAGTTTTTTATTTTCAAAAACACGAATTTTTAAAAGACTTCTCTACTTTTTCAAATATTTTCCTGAAAAGAAAAGAAAACCTCTTACTCCTTTTAGCAATTTTACAATTTCAAAAGAGGTCGCTACAACAAATAAATAATATTTAAAATAAAAGCAATTCGAAAAATACTGTTTAGTTAAAAAATTAAATCAGTTTCGAATAAACTAGTAGGAAACTCGTCGAGGCCTGCAAGAACGCAGTTTCCTTACGACAGATTTCGACCACTCCTTGGTGCTTGAGTTGTTTTGGTCGCCAGTCTCCCAGGATACAACTGATGATCTTCAACAGTAGCACGACTGTAGAGATCACGAACGGAACCTTGTCTTTGCCTATCACCGAAAATACCAGAGAGTTTTGAAGAAGATAGTTTTCGAGATGTGTAAAACTGAGAAAAATGCTCGTTATTTATAGGGGAATGGAGGAGGAAAAATATGGAAAATATAATATTCTGAATTAATAGTTGACCGAATTAAAACGGTAACAAGTTGTTAATACATATCATTTTAAAAATATTTCACTGTAAATCGGTATTGCTACTTTTAAATATTTTTTTAAAATTATAAATTTTAAATGCATAGTGTCACGGGCCGCGAGTTGAGGTCCGAGACATTGGCGCATCAAGTTACACAAGAGGTTCAAAGGCACACTTTGGGCTTGAAAAGACCACTAGACTAGCCATATCCGTGGGAAGATCCAAGAAGGCATTGTAATTACCATAGTAAATTATCTTTTATTAATTAAAAATAATTGAAGATAATTCCCACATTATCTCTTATTTGAAATTCAAATGTTGTAGATAAGATAGAGGCTTTCATTTTGATCGTTGATGTAAATCAGTGTAGACCGTCGGATTAGAGGGGACTCAACTATAAATAGAGGCCTCCCCACCTCAGTTGTAATCATCCATCGTTTCATCTATTCTTGTGTAATAGAGAGCGCATTCACTCTAAATTCTCTGAGTTGTTCTTATCTTGTTCTTCACGTTCTTTTAGAGTTCTTATTAGCTGATCTCATAGTTTGCTTCCGCTAAGAACGATCTTGCGTTCTTCAGTGCCTTGGAAGTTTGATCTTCCGGAGTGAGGATTCAAGCTTACTTAGTCATTTGTCTTAAGGACTCGACTAAGGCCGCACGGTGGGCTGGTTCAGAAGTCTAGCCCTGTGACAGTTGGTATCAAAGATAGGTTCGTGAGCCACAGTTGATGAACTGAGTATTCGTGGAAGGCACTGTTCGATATGGCGACAAGGAAAGAAGGAAACGCCGCAGCACATAAGGGTGATGAGGCCCAGGCTGTCGAAGGAATGACCCAGAGGTATAGAGACTTTGTGGCATCGTGTGAGAAGATATGGACCAAGTTTGAAACTACCAGGTTCCAGAGGAAAAGCCTTATGATTGCCAAGGAGAGCCTCGAGGTGAAGGACCAGGAGGGGGAGTAGAAGGCATATCAAGCATGGCACACAAAGTGGAGGGATGGAGTGATGCGGTTGGAGCCGAGGTGCAGGCTTTGACGAAGATAGATGTGACTTCGCATGGTGAGAAGAAGCCATCGAAGTGGGAGAACAAGCCCTGGAAGCTAGCATGACCATGGGAAAGGAAGCCACGGAGGTGCTTCTATTGTGATGGCGAGCATTGGTCGAGGGACTGTTCGGATAAAGCTAACCTTTCAGCCATCAAGGTAAATGATGGATCTGTGAAAAGGGAAGCTAGAGCTGGCATGATTATTTTGTCCACAACGGTCAAGCCGGAGGTGCAACGGAAATGTTTTCATTGCGAGAGGCCACACAGTTGGCTCGATTGCCCCGACAGAGTCAAGTCGAAGGTGGAGAAAGTGCAATGGAAGTGTTTTTATTGTTACGCAGTCCAAGGTACAGGACAAGCCCGAAGAGAGCGAGGCTTCGAAGCTCGATTTGTTATGTGAAGAACCACCACTGGGTAAGGCAGAAGATGCATTGAACTTCGAGTAGAAAGAAGTGGCAATGCAAAATGGGGCGTCGGACTTCAATGGAGAATAAGGGTCAATACATTTTAGAGTGAACGCGAGGGAGTTCATCCCGAAGAATGCGGCATCCAAACCTTTGTTCGAGGATCAAGGGGATCCAAGTTGAGACAAATCCAAACTGGTAGGAAGGAGTTCCTACGGTCGAGATGTGCGAGGTGGTTCGACGAGTGATGTTACATGGCTGCAACCAAAGTGAGAGGTCCATATGGGTGGACGACCCAGCACAAGTCAGGTGCTCTTTATGGGAAGAGCGGTCCTTATGGGGGGACAATCAAGCCAGATTCTGAGTTAGAAGCAAGCTAAGGGGCGCGAGAGGAAGCTTCAAGATCGATCTTAGAGTTATTCGAGAGGAGCGACGAGGGCGTCGCCAAGTTTGGTGAGGGAGAATGTCACGGGCCGCGAGTTGAGGTCTGAGTCATTGGCGCAGCAAGCTGCACAAGAGGTTCAAAGGCACACTTTAGGCTGGAAAAAACCACCAGACTAGCTCGATCCGTGGGAAGATCCAAGAAGGCATTGTAATTACTATAGTAAATTATCTTTTATTAATTAAAGATAATAGAAGATAATTCTCACATTATCTCTTATTTGAAATTCAAATGTTGTAGATAAGATAGAGGCTTTCATTTTGGCTGTTGATGTAAATCAGTGTAGAGTCCCATCTTGACAAAGTAGAGTCTATGGAGGATCGGCTCAAAGACGAGACACGATAAATTCTCAACGAGTTGAAGACGGTCTGAGAGAGTGATGCTCGTGAAGCCGAGATGAGGGCTTTACGAATTGAGGTGGATGAGCTCAGGAGTGAGCTGCTCAGTTGCAAGACCGTAATGAGTGAATGGGATGTGCTTAAGACCTTCTTAGAGAGACTTAGACCGGGGGCGAAGCTCGCAGTAGAGCAAGGAGATGCCTAGAGACTTTTAGAGGCTATCAATGTTGCCGAACCTCCGACCGGGCCTGCAGAAAACAAGCAAGTCAGTGTTGAGTCATCCAAGCCCAGTTCGAGAGGAAATAGGAATAGGGAGGCTAAGTCCGTGTTGAAGAAGAATGGGAGCAAGAAGATGAAATGCTACTTCTATGATGGTCCCCATCTGATAAGGGGATGTCCCAAGAAGAATCGCCTTGCTGCCATGGTCAAGCCAGCAGACGAGTCAGAGGGAGAAGTAGTGAGACTTGGGGCAATTGCAAGTGTCAATGCTGCCAAGCAGAGAGGGAGTCATGATTCAACAATGCGTGCCAAAGAAGTTAAGCCAAAGACAAAACCTGATGCGACAACAAGGGATAAAGCTATCGAACCAAGGGTAAAAAGAAGGCAATTGGAGTGCTATCGATGTAAGGGGCCTCACAAGTTGCAAACATGCCCAGTTCGAGCCAAGAAGTCCAAGATGAGGGAAAAGGCCGAAAGTAAAGAGCCTGTGAGACTTGGTTCGGAATTGTCAAGTTCTGCCAAGGTAAATGGAGACCAAAAGTAGAATGGGTTGATTATGTCCAAGAAGGCTGATGAAGAGCTTAACGAGGATGTTCAAGTAAGGAACAATGCTTCAAAGACCAGAGAAGGGTCGAAGAGGGCCAAGCCATTGAAGGCTGATGAAGAGCTTACCGAGGATGTTCAAGTGAAGAACATTACTTCAGATACCAAAAGAAAGTCGAAGGGGGCCAAGTCGTTGAGGGGCATAGCAACCAGGGAAACACGATCGATGGGCAAGAAGAGAAAGAAACAACAGACTTTGAGCAAGGAAGAGCATAGTGGGTTGAGCGTGTCTGAGAAGGCTACGGAGGAGCTTGCTGAGAGTGTTCAGGCGAAGAACATTTCTTCAGATACCGCATCTGTAATAAGGTCGAAGAGAGCCAAGACCAATAGGGACCTAGCAACCGTGGAGACTCCATCCGTCAACAAGATGGGAAAGAAGTGGTAGACTTCGAGGAAGAAGCACCGACGCAAGAAGGGTCACCAAACTTCGAGGAAGAAGGGTTGATGCAAGAAAAGTGCATCAAACTACAAGTCAGAAGGGCGGATGCAACAAAGAGCAACAGACTTTGTGAAAGAAGGGCCGATGCAAAATAGTGCAAAGAACTGTCACGGGGGTGGTTCGATGCAAAGGGGGCCAGACTTCAAGGAGAAAGAAGGGCTGACCCATTTTAGAGTAAATGCAACGACCGAGAGGAAGGTACATCTCAAACACAACTCCAGTGTTTTTGGTTTTGATTTGCCATCTTTGATGAGCGTAGGTCGAGTAAGACCTAGCCTTCGGTGCGGAGGAACAAGATTGGAAGGGACCTTTCAGAGTTCTAAGGGGCAAGCCAGAGTTTCCGACGAATCTGGGAGTTCGACCGGTGTTCAACATTGTGACGACTTCCAAGTCTTTGCCGTAGGACCAAGAGGGTCCGAGATGAGGTAAATCAGAGGTTGTGGGAGAAGGCTCCTACAATGGAGGTGTATTTGGAGGCATCTTAGAACGCGACATTCCAAGGCAGTTTGAACCGAGGCAAGCAATTCGTATGGGAGAATTGTACGAAGCTAAGGTATCGACGAGTAATCAAGTTGACCCTGCCCAGGATCGTTCGAGTGGAGTGACGAGGGCGTCGCTAAGTCCAGTAGGAGAGAATGTCATGGACCAAATTTCTGAGACCGAGGTATTAGAGCAAGCATCATCCAAAGAGGTTGAATGCGGTGTAACTGGCTTGCCAAGACCGTCAGACTTGGCCCGACATGAGAAGAGTGTTAGAAAGCCCGCAAGACCACCAGACTTGGCCCAGCACTTGGAAGATTCCAGAAGATAAGAAACATTATCTATTTATTTGAAATAGATTATTTAGATAATGTTTGTGATAATTAGAGATTTGAAAAGAAGATAGGGTTGATCTTGACCGTCGATGTAATTTAAACTGAGCCGTTGGATGTAGAGGGCTTCAACTATAAATAGAGGCTTACCCCCACCTCATTGTATCATCTCATCTCATTCTCATTCATCCATCACTTGAGTAATATACAGAAAGCATTTACTCTAAGCTATCTTGAGTGTTCTTTTGTTGTTCTTTGTGTTCTTTGGGTGTTCTTTCAAAGTTTTCCTCGCTCATCTCGTTTGATCCAGTTCCGCGTAGAACGCGTCATGTTTCTCGGTGCTAAGGAAGTTTGATCTTCCAAGAGGGTTGGGAATGTGTACTTAGGCGTTTGTCCAGAGTCATATTGCCTAAGGTCTCACGGTTCCCTTGGTGGCTAGTCGTGCCACATTGGTGTTTGAAACTTTCGCATCTAACAAAGTCTTAAGGGCTGGACCGAGCCTTTGCCGAGCACGAGTACTCGTCAAGCCGTCATTAAGGCTGACTTAGGCACAGAATCGATCAAGTAGTGCCACGGGGTGTCTAAGGCTGCACGTTATTGAGAATTGAAACTCTAGGGGCGTGACAAGAGTAAGGAATTAATATAATAAATTCACAAAATGGTTACATAACAAGGATTAAATAAGTCCAACAAGGTCCTATATTTGATATTTTTTTATACTCCAACACTAAAAAATTAAACTCTACATTATAACTCTAAACCCTAAAAACTAAACACTACACTCTAAACCCTAACCACTAACATAAACCCTAAACTTTAATTCTAAATTATTTTTTTAATGTTAGAACATATAAAGGGAAAAGAAAGATAAATTTAAACGAAGGCAAAAAGGTGTGTGGGGGGGGGACAATCAGAAATAGAAGACCTGAAGCAAAACTGATCGAGTGACAAGCATGAGGTTAAAAGTCAAACGAGCTTTCTCATCACAACTGTTGAAAAATTCGACTCTTTTCGTTTAGGTTAAAAATTCAGTTCTAAAACGAATCATGATGATAAAAATGGGATGTTTGGCATTGTTTGTTGTCAATACGTGCTTTTAGCATTTCAAATATAGTGTCAAACACATGCTTTTAGTTTGCATTTTTTTCAAAAATAATTTAGTGTAAAAAATGTTTTTGGTACCAAAAGAAATGCAGTTCATCTTGGTTTAAAAAAATGTTTTTCTAAGTGCTGAAATAATTTTTTCAAATGTTTTGGGATTAATTTAGAATGAGAGTTATAGTTTAGGGATAAGATTAGAATGTTTAAAATTTTGAGAACCGATTTAGAATAAGTTATAATTTGATGATGAAATTGAAAATTGATGATAATTATTTGCAGACGTATGATGCAATTAACTCATTATTTTTTTTTATCAAATCAATTAACTCATTATTCTTTATGTTATAACAAATTATTTTAAAATTTATGTAATAATTAAACTTTTTCTTATTTTTGTAACTATGTAAATGTAAATGTAAAATTAAAATTATATTTTAATTGAGATTCTTTAATTGACCGAATGACCAAAGGTATTCTATTTTTATTTTGTGTGAGTTCGAATCCCGACATTTGCGTTGAAAATATTATTCAACATTAATTATATTTTATTCAACCTCGAAAGTTTTCATGTAACTCGGTTTTATAACATTATAAGTTAAATTTGATTAACATCAATTTATTAACAAGTCTACCTTGGAGCAGGATGAAGAGGAGGCTATCTATGGGCTAGAAGGATAAACGAGCTACAAGATAAAATAAGGGTAAATTATCCTAGATATCACTAGGATAATATCACTGAAGATACTTTAGTTTACTTTAGTTTTGGATTCAATTATAACATTGGTCTTTAACTTGAAATGTCACGACAATTTCTATCAGAAGGATGACACGACATGCCCGGCTGCTATTTTTATAATAAATTAATATTTTCAAATAAATTTATTATATAAATGATAGTAAGACAAACCACGTCATCTCAGTGATGGAAACCATCATCTGGTACATGGTCACATTATCACGTTGTTTCGAGTTAACAGACCGATATTAGTTTACTATAAAATAAAAGTTTAATAGTCAAAAAGTGCCTAATCTATACTTGTTTTTTCAGTTTAGTGCCTAATGTTTTTTGTCTACTTTGGTGCCTAACGTTTTCAACGTTACTAAAATAGATGTCCCGTTGTTACTGTTCGTTAATTTTTACCGTTAATTTCCGTTAAGTATCATGTGTCAGCTTCTTAAAATTCTAAATTATATTTAAAAATAAATAAAAATTAATATATCTGAAAAAACCCAAAATTATCCTAAAGTTTTCAAATAATCTCAAAATAGTTCCAAATTTCTAACCCTCAAATCCGGCCACTATTACGGCGTTGGTCGCATTTTCGGCGACGAAATGAAGCATCCTCCCCTCGGCGAACGACCCACACATCGTTCATCATTTGTTATGCCGTCGTTCGTCGTGAATTATTCGAATGAACCATTCGATGATTATTGACGTTTCACATGGCGTCGATCGATTTTCAGCGACAAAGTGATAAGGTAAATAGTCGTAATGGTTCGACGAAAGATGCGATGGCCGACGGCGTGGCAAAATAGAAAGTAAAATATCCCAATTCGGGATTTGGGGTTTGAGTGTTAGGTATTTTAATTTTTAGGGCTATTTTGTGATAATTTTGGGGGTTTTTCAGTTATTAGTTTTTTTATTTATTTTAAATTATAATTTTAGAATTTTAAAAAACCAACACGTGGTACTTAACGAAAGTTAACGGTGAAAATTAACAGACAATAACGGCAGGACACTTATTTGAGTAACGTCGAAAACGTTAGACACTAAAGTGGACAAAAACATGTTAGACACCAAACTGGAAAAACAAATATAAATTGAGCACCTTTCTGACTATTAAGCCTAAAATAAAAAGAAACATGGGGCATCGAAGCTTGTGCCTGGGGACATTATTCTCCGTTAAAAACCTAGAATATGACCAACATTTCAAGATTTTCAACATAACTATTTCTCCATACAGAACAACTTCTAAGCATCACTCAAAATCGCTTTACATGCTACCGGAAAGTTCAATCGTCACGAGATTGATAATTTAATTTCTAAAAATAGAAAATGAAACTGCTCTTGTGCGTGTTTGCGTTGGTGGATATGCTCCATTAAACCGATGATAACCACTGCCCTGCATGCACCGACAATGAATCTACATTACTCAAAGGTACAGTCTACAACCAGGGAATCATTTTTTTTAATGCATCACTAAAAGGTTTCATAATTTTAAATAACGTACAGAACGAGAGAGGTCTAGCATAACTTGTGTTGTTTACAGCAAAATGACGTGAATAAGCTGATCCTACAGTGATACAATCAGTAAGCAGGCGATGTATGTCCGCAATTAGCAACACAAAATTCCAAATCCCACCAATAGAAAAGTAATGACAATAAGATATATAGCAGTTTCAAATCCCATTAACAACACAGAATTTGGTTACCGCAAATATAGCTCGAAAGATGAACATAAATTACGAGTGTTATTCAGAAGAAAACATAAAGCGATCCCAAAACCAAAACAAGCTGAGGCGTTACCATAATTACTACCAATGTTAAACATCCAGCCTAAAACAAATTAGCAATAGATGGAGGGGGTCACTTCAATAAAATAACATAGGAATCCTGATTCTTAAGATACCACTTAACACTTCCCCTTCCGTGTGTAGCTCACAGGACTTGCACATGAAAAACCTCACTAGATGGTCATCAGCCTCACATGGGGTTACGCGGGCACAACATAATGGGTTATATATATACCCACCATGCTTAAAAAATGCATTGGAAGGGGATTTCAAGTTGAAAAGCCCGTATCCAATTGGTTTTGCCTCCTTACGTCAACGTGCGTATATTACATATAAATAAATCAAGGTGACGGGGGACGATCCATTGTGTGCTTTTGTGAAAAGTAGAGTTCCCAATCATTTTCACTTAAGTATATTAAACAAAAATATTGAACGTACAGATATATGGGGGGTTAAAAAGAGGCTAAATGCTTTGAATGATAAAGATGTCTAGATTAGTGATGCTACCCTGCTCCATGAACGAGCCCTTGATTGTTTGGGCCGCTATACATGTGAACAAATTTGTAAGCACATGAAACAAAGAAATTAAGAATAACTCCAAAATTAAATAAAGACATGTCATATGCATAACAAGACCTGGCTGCATAATCATCTACAACAAAGCTTTGCTTTCCGAAAGAAGAGAAATCCAGCATGAGGTAGGGCATCATTCTCCATAGCAGGTTTGAAGTACTTAACAGGAGGTTGTATCTCATAGTGAGTATATAACTTAAGACAGTCAGCATAAGTTTGGCTTTGATGGAGAAAACTGGGTGTGACACATTCTGCATGATATTGGTTGTTGTGCTTCACGGATCGTGTGAATCCCACATGGGGTTCCTAAATAGAACCATTTTAAGTGAACAAGCACATGGGACATTACGAGATAAATGTGTGCAAATTACCAAATCAGAAGATGGCCTTTTGGATCCAGAAGTACCACCATAACCTGATCCTGGATGCTGACTTGTGGATGCAGCATATGCCTCTTTAAATGGTATTCTACATGCAACAGAATCAGCACCCCTGCCATGTCCCTTCCGTATGTGAGATTTGCTCTTTGAACTTCTAGAAGTACGACTGCGTCCACCTTGTGAAGTATCTGATAATTAAGGCATACAAAGATTTTTAGTGACTCCTCTAAGAGAATGTATTCGGTAGCACAAGTAGCAGATACAGAACCTTCTGGTTTGTCTGAAGACCTCTTATTATGCAAACGGTCCCTTGTCTCTTTCTATTCTTTCTCTTGACATCAGTTTTCTGCGGCTTGGTAGACAGTCCAGCTCCAGCATCACAAGCTTCAGGGGCAATGCTTTGTTGTTCATTTGTTTTACCTTCTATGGTATGCTTTGAAATCAAGGGACCCTGATTATTTTCATACACAATTTCCACAGACTTCTCTTCAGTCACCCTAATATTTGACTCGTTTACAACAGTTAGCGCTTTCACATCACTCCCTTTTTCAGCCCCTTTAGACCTGACATGACCTCTCATTTTCCACCAATCAGTTTTTCCGTGCCTTTTATTAAATTTCAATCCTATACAAGAGCTCTTTTGCAGCCGCACTCGAACAAGAGGCCTTGCAATATAAGCTTTAACCTGACATCCAAATTGACTCTTAGAGATGTCATTTGAGAGATAGAGAAAATGCATGAGACATACAATGAAATTACCTTGACATTTTCTCCATATCGCAATTTATTCATCCCTTCCAAGCAAGCTGCTGCACCCCCACGTGTAGTGAAAGAAATGAATCCAAAATCCTTGCCTTTATTGCCCAAATTCCTAGAAATTTTGAACTTTTTAGTCTCAGCATATTGTTCACAGATCTCTTTAAGTTTGACTTTGGTACCCCCTCAACATAAATAGTTTTCACCTACAGAAGGAAAGCTCTATCATTTTCCACTATTAGATTATAAGCATTCAAGATTAAAAGAGAAGTGCAGTTTAGTAAGCTAATACAAGATCTTCTACCCTCGTTATCAACCAATATTCTCACTCACGTGAATTTCTTCTTATGAGAAAAAAATTTGGGAAATCCCTGATAATGAACATTTTGAAAAATAATTCACAAGTTGAATAAATCTATGCCATAACTTGATCACATAAGTTGTATATAGAGTGGATCACAGTCAGCCTCACCATATTGACCCGTAAAATAGAAACTAATTTGGCTCCTTAGAGTCAAGGTTAGATTTTATTCCCCCTCGCATAAATAATAAATTTCTTCTTATGAGAAGAAAATTTGGGAAATCCCTAATAATGAACTTTTTGAAAAATAATTTTACAAGTTCAATAAATCTATGCCATAACATGATAGCATAAGTTCTATATTGAGTGGATGACATTCACTGTCTCACCCCCCCTTTCTTTTATCACCTAATGCAGTTGTTTTCTTTTAGGAGCTTTATGTTTTAATTGAAGGTGTCTTTCAACAACCAAAATGCCCATACAGTCACCTCTTTTAGCAGGTTTTCCTGCTTCTATTGATGAGTGAAATTTTAACTTATCCGGAAAAGAGTCCGAGTATTCAACTACAAAAAGGAAAAACCTGCAAGCACTCACAACTATAACATGCTCCCAATGTTAAGTGGAAGAGAGTATAACATCCATAGATTCCTAACCTGTAACCGAATTTCCTCTCTTGAATGCATTCGGGTGCGAGCAAAATCAATTTTAGCACGTCTCGGACTGCCAAAAACTACATCTGGTTTCCTTAAACGGTGCAAAGCAGCCATTGCATCAGAGAAGGTACTGAATCTCAAGAAAGCAAAACCTTTAATCTTCTTGTATCTCAACTATGTTTTCAATTCCATAACCTTTCCACTTCCTGAGAACCTAAAAAGAGACAAAAAGAAGAGCAAAAAATGGATCAATAATTTAAGTTCACCATCACTTGCAATTTAAAATGAACTTTTGGCAGACACATGATGTGATTCGCCTTGAATAAATGCCCTAAGTGATACAAACAAATAACCATAAAAGAAAACTGAAAGTGAATATAGAATTATTTTGCCTACATCCTCTTTGGTCCATGCTTTGCAAATATGTCCCAGATAAAGAACATCACGGTCACTGATTGATAACTTAACAAGCTTCCCTTTCACCTACATACATAAGGGGGAAAGAATGTTGGTAAATATAGAAAGGTGATAGATTTTACAACATCAGACACAAATGAATGTTGTATTTAACCTCTATCACATCCTTCAAGCCAGAAAGAACTTTCTTGGCTTGTTCAGCTGTGGCATATTGAATAAAAGCAAACCCTCTGCTCTTTTTTGTGGTTCCATGCCTAACAATCCTTGCATTTTGGACTTCACCAAACTTTCCGAATACTTCAAACAAGTCTTGTTCAACTGTCTCTTTATGCATGCCTCCAACATATATTTCCAATGTCTTTTCTTTCTTTTGCTTAGTTAGAGAGTCTTGGTTAAGTACCCGAGGAACTTTATTGGCGTCACTAACTTCAATGTCTTCCTTCTGTTTCCAGTCATCTCTGCTCTCCTCTTTTTCCACACCATTATCATCCTTGTTACCATAACCATCATTGATACGTCCAGCTAGTGTTGTGACTGTAATTCTAGCAGCCGAAGGTTCCCTGTCAATTGATTTCTGTTCTGCACCAAGAAAAGCTCAACATATATGTTTGACATTAAAAATGTGCAATGTCTTTACCATATTACAGAGGAAAGCAATCAAAGCTAGAAAATTTCCTCTTAGAAGAAACAAATAGGGAGAGATGGGGGGATGCTTAACTAGTAAGCATGAAAACAATTACTAGAGCAGTTCTGCATTGAAAGCTTAGTAGGAATACAATATTTCAGAAAACCAAAGATTTCAACATCCAAAAAAAATCATGATAAACCAGGACCACAGTCAGGGACATGCATGGATTTTCAAGTCATTAAATACCACAAACAGCAAGTTGTGATAGAAGATTAATGTTCTATTCCAGTGATGTTGAATATGTTCTCTAACTAATAACTTTAATGAGCATGAGAAAACATAAAAAATAGTGGTGCACACTAGTTTTAGGTGAGGATACAAACTACGGAAGAAAGAATTAAAAGAACGGAGAAACCGTAAGGTAAACATTGTGAACGAAGATCAATGATACCTGAAGTTCATATAGAAGAGTTCCACACGTTGTTTCAGCTTGAAGAAGTGGATCACTTTGGGGAGTAGACATGTTGAACAATTCCTAGCAAACAAAAATATTCAGAAATCAAAAGACATCCAAAATCATACACAAGTTGAAGTGACCAAGTAGATAAGGTAAAGCTTTGAGCTTGCACTGGGACATGAAAATGAATGCTTGCCGTACTTTAGATTCACAACTATGGAATGAAAAAAAAAGGTTCAAAGTTGAACACAAGAATCTGTCAACATCAGCAGCATCCAAATATGCAGTACACAGGACTCTGAACTTGCATCGATTTTTTACTAAATCAGATATGAAATGAAATTTGAAATAGGAATAAGAAATTAAGATGAAAATGCCAAAGAAAAGAGAAAGTGACAATTCGAAAACTATTATTGATGACACTTTGATCCATTACCATCATATAACCCTAATTCCATCAAATTGTTACTATACAAAAGGGGAAAAATAATTTGCAACTTCCAAAGCTTAGACCTAAAATTGGAGGTAAATATTAATGAAATTGTTTTTGCCAACACACACAGTCATGATTCATTCAAAAAAGGAAACGTATTAATCACCCAAAATTTCAGAATGAGCTGATTCGAAGTAGTATTCCTACATTTACTCGGCAGCAAAGATAGAGAGAAACTGGATATACAAGAAAGCAAAGAGGAGACGAACCATAAGCAAGAGATGAAGCTTTGGATGGATTTGTTTTTCTTAAAAAAATATTTGAATTTTGGATTTGCAGGAAGAAGGAGAATCAAGTAAGAACCGTTGAAGAAGAGCGGTGATTATGGATTAGTTTTGATTTAGAAAGGTGGTCATTGATTCGAGTAGGAGCCAACGTTGGATCTTCTTTTTTTTCTTACTTCGAATCCAACGTTGTTAATTCTCAAATACAGACTTTAAGGCTTTTTTTATCAGACTTTATTTGAAATGGAGGACTTAGTTTTATTTCAAAATCTAAAATTAAATTCTAGCAACTTATGTTGTATCTTTTCAAAAGGTTAAAGATACTATCATGTAATTGTCAGATCTGAAAAAATGTGAGGTCATTAATTTCATATAAAAAAAAAGGTCTTAAGATATAAATACGGTGGCGCTGTACATTCTATCAGACATGTCTTTTGAGAAGAAAGTAATGATCCCATGACAAGTGGTATCGGAGTGACCCTTTGACTGCCTGATTTCACGTCGAGTGGACAACTGTCGTAAAGTGACCCATCGCGAGAGCGGAGGTTGAATGATTGACAACTTTAACAAAGTAGCCCAGTCAAATATTATTTCTTTCATTACAGTAAAATAACTTCTTAAATCCTCCATGTTGATTAATTTTATCCATTTGGCCCCTAAAAAGTTTGTAAACATAGAGTTTTCACCATGTTCTTTCAATAAGCGATTCGATTCCACCCAAAACAAGTAATTAACAAAACCCTCCACTTTGAGCAGTACTGGTTACTGAATTCATATAAATTCCAGCAGTACGTAACATGCAGCTACCACCAGACACCTTGAGCTATGCTTACTACCGTGCATCGGATTCCACATCAATTTCTTCCATGAAAATCTAGGCTTAATATGCGTTTCAACCATATATCGAATATCAATAACATAAAGGAAATATATGTATCAGAATTAAATAAAATGATTTGTAGAAGGTTGTGTGTTCCTACTTTGCTAGAGATCTAGAAATTCCATTCTCTACTCTCTGCCTAAATGCATATATATGGGAAAGACCCTCATGTGGAACTGCCATCACATTGATACAAGGACTGCAATGTAAATAAAAATAGTTCCCCAACCCATACTAAACTTCTTAGTAGACCACCCTAAAAAACACCACATCAACAAGGCATCCAAATCATTTAGTCTTGCTTCCGAAAATTACCACGTAAATGATTTTACAAGCCTCCGGTGTCGTAAGTTAAGCTGCTTCTGCTGCTGCAATAACTTAGAAGGGGGCATCTTTGTCCAGCCCACATCCCCCTGTTTAGCCGCTGGAAGAATCTCCCGTCAGCATCACAGAGAAATAAATGATCCATGCAATTTGATTGTAAT
Organism: Hibiscus mutabilis; assembly: GCA_019671005.1. Taxonomy (NCBI): domain Eukaryota; kingdom Viridiplantae; phylum Streptophyta; class Magnoliopsida; order Malvales; family Malvaceae; genus Hibiscus; species Hibiscus mutabilis. Next base: position 27,693,885 of record CM033719.1, on the reverse strand, counting down.
TTTTTAAAAATGTTCAGCATTTTCAACTTCTTGATGCATGGGCATCAGCAACTTTTCGAATCCTTTCCATAACTACAGGAACATCCTCCTTATCTAAGGTTGTGAAACAGCACCGGAACCATCCTGGTTCTATGCAGTGGCAAGCTGAACCAGGTGTCATGTTGATCTTAGCCGCATTTAATAGTTTATCCCATAGCTCAAGTTCCCCTTTCTCACCGTAAGAGGGGATTAATTTGCTCATATCAGCCCAACAATATAAGCCAGCACTGCTATCTGCATATCGAATCCCTAATCCTTCCAGACCAGCCACAAATAAATCACGCATATTCCGTATCCTCTTTTTATTGGTTGCCATATATTCCTCAATGAATCTTGTATCTGAAAGCATCGACACTAGTATTCTTTGGGTTGGGGCAGAAATGGAAGAAAACCTAGTTAACTTTCTAGCAGCAGCCAATACATTCTCATTAAAAGAATAGATCATTCCAACCCGAAATCCTGGAAGAGAGAGGTCCTTTGATAGCCCATAAACAATATGAACCCTGCTTTTATCAAAATCCTCCGAATCAACAACATCAGCAATGCTGACGAACTCTTCATTCTCATAAATAGACCCTGCGAATATTTCATCTGATATGATATGGATGTTCTTTTCTCGAGCAAAGTCCAAAAGATCACAAAGCATCTCCCGAGAAAGTAGATTGCCAACAGGATTGGCAGGGTTTGAAAGGAGAATTCCCCGGATTTTTGTTCCACGCTTTCTTGTCTGGTTGAATGCTTGATCAAGTGCACTGATACTTAGCACGAAATTGTCAGTGCTCCGACAATGGACAGGTATTAGCTCCACTCCTGTTCTCCATTTCACGTCCCTGTCAAAACTGAAGACATTTTTTCCTAATTAAACCAATGGGACCATTGTTTTTTCCTTTCTTATTTTACCATTTTTTGTTTGCTCTTTCGGGGGGGGACTTTTCTGTTTGGGAGAAAGTATTTATAATAATTCAAACTCTTGGAATGAAGGTCAAAGAATTACCCAGGATAGTAAGGTGTGGGAACAAGAAATGCATTCCCGTGATCTGCCAAGCAGAAACATAATGTCTCAATTGCAGGAGTCGCACCAGCGGTTAAAACAATCTGCGACGGTTCAAATGAGACAACCCCTCCCATAACACGAGACGCAAAACCTGCCATAGCCTGCAAAAAAAAAACGGAATAAATACAAAAGGATATAGAAGCAGAGTCCTGAAGGCATTTAGCATCCCAATTATGATTGGTGATAACTGATAGGCTCCACTACATCTCCTACCATGAATCATCAATATGAACGTATGTGCAGAAAAAGTGATAAAAGTTACCTTGACATCATCCACCATTTACTCAACAGTCTGCAGAGTGTTATATAAATGCAAATCTTAAGTTTGGAACCATGTACCTCACACTTAAAAAAACTATAGTCGGAAGCATTTCGACAACATTCGCCGGTTTAAAGCTAAACAAGAAGCTGATATTAGCATAACATCTCTGATTCTTAAGCTCTTAAACCAATTAAGTTTATTCACTTTTCATGAGCATCCGTATATGATAAGGATCAAGGTATGAAAACATGCAAATTCGTATCCCTCTAAACATATTAACCTCTCTTTTCAGTTGTCCCGCAAAGAAGAGAGGAACTCAGAAATTGCTGAATATTCCCAATAAATATTTTAACTTGTAATGGATAACATTTTCACGGCAAACTGACGACAGATAACTCAGCAGCAGATATCAAATTCACTCCAAAAAGCAACAGAAACTTACAGTTCATTTAATTATTCAATAAAACCAACAAAAAAAGAGTAATTTACATCAGAGGTCACTTAGTTATAGGTTTAGTAACAAGCATGTCAATCTTGTTCTAAAAGTAACAATTCGGTCACTCAATTATAGGTTTAGCAACAAACAAGTCACTCTATTAAAATTGAAACAAGGCTTGGTATAATAACAATTTTAGTCCTAAAACTAATGCATTTTGTTAATTTGGTCTTAATTCGAAATATTTCAATAAACTTAACCCTTCATAACGAGTCTATTCCATTAATTTGATCGAAGGGTGTGTCTACATGGTGCAGTGTGGTAATTGAGCGACTGAATTATAGAGATGTGGGGATTACCATTTTGAGTTCCATTGTTCCATCCAATGGCTGGTAAGAGGCAATCCCGCTAATGCTCAAATCACCGCCTTCTCTTCCCCTTATCGAATCGTTCAAGTTCTCCAACATCCATTTCTCAATTAAATCAAAACACAACTGTAGGAAGAAGTTTCAAAAAGAAACAACAAATAATTACTATACATATATATATGACTATGAGAGCAAGGATTTAAATAGCTGTCGGCAACCGCAATTGCGGCCATTATATAGCCGCAGCCACATCCTCCAAAACCGTAGCTATACCAACCACTGTTATGTCCGCAATAACATTTTGTTATTAAAAAAAATCACTACGCAATAGCATAAACACAAAAACACAGCAAGACCGAAAAAGCGATCTCAACGGCAAATTAAATCCCTGTATGAGAGTAACAAAGGGCACGGAAAGGAACCAAGTTTAAAAGCAATACTTACCCTATTCTCCGACAAGCCGAGTTGGATAACCCCATCTGGATTACCAATTCTGTCGTACGGGTCCTCCGAGGCCTTATCCAACCCGATATAATAGGGCGAGTCGTTGGGTTTAGAAATGGAAGTGGCCAAGGAAGATATCCGAACCGGTCCAATCGAGCCGCGTGAGAGCAAATTGGAGCGTGAAGAAGTTCGGGTCATCTCCGCCAGGTTCTGTGACGAGGCGGAGGGAGAAGGAGGATTGGACTGAGAGTTGGGAGAACGGTGTCGTTTAAGGTAGAGTTGGAGGAAGTAAAAGAGAGCGCATGGGATGAGAGAGCCTAAGATAAGGCCTCCTCTTCCTTGGACCACGCCCTGGAGAGGTACTACGAGGCGCATGGCGGTGGCTCCAGTGGGGTTTTGGGGTATTGAATGGAGCGGGTCAGGGTCATGACCCACCCGAGACGAGAAGCTCGTAGTTCGAGAAAGAAGGGAGGAAGAATTGGTTTTGGTGGTTTAGACTTCAGAGACGGAGAGAAAAAGAGAGTGGGACAATAAGATATTATTTCTGTTTTACGTCTATTCTAATCTATTATTCTTTGGATAAAATACACTCCAGATCGTTTAATTTTGCGTTCGATTGTAAACAAATATTTTTCTAAAAGTTATAATTTTATCATTTAATTTGTGTTCGATTATAAATGTGTCGTTTTTCTCTGAGAGTTATAATTTAGTCACTCAATTAAATTTTTTTATAAATATTATGTCGTTAAAATTAAAATATAATTTGGTATAATAATACTTTTAGTTCTCAAAACTTATATATTCTATCAATTTGAACTTAATTTAGAATAATTCAATAAATTTAACCATTCATATTTAAAAATTCTGACATTGCACACTCCTAACACACCAAGCGACTACTTGTCGCACTCTATGGTATTGTTTATTAGCTCAATAATTGATAGATGTGATAGTTCGACAGACACAAACACTTCACTACTGAACAATTGATGACTAATGAATAGACTCATTATGACCCTAACATCGCATTCTAGTAAACACAATGTCTATGTTTGGTAAATAATAATTTGAGCTAAAATTAGAGGTTGAGCTAATATTAGAGGTTTGACCGGCTAAATCCTCTAATTTGGATGTTTGGTGAATAGCGGATTAGGGTGAAACCTCTAATTTTGAAAAAAACTGCTAATATGAGCTTTTTGAAATTAGAAGTTTTGACATAAGAGTTATAAAGACCCTTTTACCCTTAACAATATCAAAAATCTTCAAATAACCTAAATTTAATATTTTCTATTTTAATTCTTCACCCCATGTATTTACATTGAAACATTTGTAAACTAATATTTTTTGTTTTTTCTTTTAATTCTCACACATTTATATTTATATTTATATTTAATAATTAATTAAATTATATTAAAAATAATTATATAAATAATAAATTAATATATATATCCTTCAAATATGCTTAGCAATGTTATATTAAAAAAATATTTTTCATTATCTAATTAATATTAATAGATACAAAATATTAATAACTAATAAATTATTCAAACAAGTATAAAATATAATCATGTCGTTATATGTCATTTTGCTTGTTTAAATAATCAAGCAACTATAAGTTATCAACTAATTTTACCAAACAGTTTTATACAATCAGCTAATATAATCCGCTAGTCAAATCAGCTAATGCAATCAGCTATATGCTAATTGCCAAATAGGGTTAATCACTTCACTAATGTAATTTTTAAATATGAAAGGCTTAACTTTATTAAATTATTTCTAATTAAGACAAAATTAACAAAGAGTATAAATTTCGGGACTAAAATTGTTATTATACAAAGTCACATCAGAAGTTTGTTTCAACTTTAACAACAAAGTGATTGTTTATAACATAGTTGAGTAGCTAAATTGTAATTTGTAAAAAAATGGCATACTTGTAACTAAACACATAATTAAGTGATATAGGGTGTATTTTACCCTTATTCCTTTCTTGTTCAAGGAGTTTTTGTGTTTTTAATGTATTTTTATTTTGGTATGATCACTCAACTATTATCACTTTTCTATGTTGGTCACCAAATTATTTTTTCTGCAATTTAGTATTAAATATAATCCTACAAAAATATTACATATACAAACTTGGTCGTTAATTTAATGGAAATGTTGACATGATTAGGTATAAAAATAGTTTTAATTTTCAAAATTTATATATTATATCAATTTGGTTATAATTTAAAATAACTCAACAAAATTTAATCCTTGAATTTTAGAAATCATATCAATCTTTAATCCAAACTCCATCATTCGATGTTGTCTTTGACACGTTCTCCGTTAGCGAGACCAACCACTGCAAATCCATGTCAAGGATAAGCAACATTTAATATGGAATTGGTTGGTAGTGAAAGCGTTGGTTTGATGGCAGCCATTATCATGCCAAAACTTGAATAGTTTTCTCCGGTTACAATTTGTCGAAACAAATTCGTAAGTTCGATGATTTTAGAGAGGATATATAACTTTGGATTTATTTAAAAAAATGAATTTTGAAATAAAAATTGATTCGTCGCCGATCTTTTGAGGCCAGATGAGAGAAGATACATATAAAATAATTTTTATAGAAAGATCTTTTGAGAATTTTTTTAAAAATAATTTAAAATCTACCTTTGAAATCAGAAAAATGAAAACAAAAAGCGTTCTTAAGTCGGCTACATGTGAAGAAGGGTTAACAACCCACAATGCTTAGAATTGATATCTAATTGATTATTTGTTGTCTTGATAACAAAGTTTACGAGTTCGATATTAAATTTTAAAATAAGATCCTTTATGAATGAAAATTTTATTTTATTTCTATAAAAATATTCGAAAACATGATTGTTTCCTTCTTTTGAAATGACTTCATTACTTGATTTGGCTACAATATGATTTTATTCAGAACACTTTCAAAGATACAAAACTCTCTTTATCATTATGGATTGCATCATGATGCGCATTCAGTGAAATGATAACTATTAGTAGGGACGGACACATGTGTTTATGTTTCAGGGGCTAACCTATAAAATTTTAGGGGGCTGAACCTATAAAATTTTAGAAGTCGAAAATAAATTTTTAATAGAAAATACATAAAAATTTAAAAAAATCTAAATCATATACAAATTTCAAATTTTCAAGGGGAACAACGACTCCCCCAACCCCTCAGTTCATCCCTAAACAGGGGCAGAGCCAAAAATTTTAGTTTGAGTTGTTATAATGTAAAAATTTTATGAATGAATTTTTTTAATTAGGTTGGAACAAACAATGGGTGTCAATTTTCTCTTAAAAAGTGTCAATTTTTTATTTAAGGGTATCAATATTCATTTAAAATTATATTAATTTTATTTTTAATATTATTTTATATTAAATTTTATAGGAAAAAATTTCTTTTTATTTAATTTTTTGAAGTGTCATATGACACCCATATTAAATGGTTGGCTCCGCCCTTGTCCCTAACTATTAGGATGCATTCATACATCATATGCATGAGCGCGGGATTGGGCAAACTGATTTTATTGGTGCTAAACTTCCCTTTATTCACAAGAAAGTTACTTGCAACTACAACTAATTTCTACTTGATAAGATGCAACAAAAATTACCTTGGAGTGGCCGTTATTCACAAGAAAATGGCAGTCTTGGCATCGAGCACCCAAGGAAGCATAATTCTGCCTTCATTTTCAAGATTGGATTTTTTCCCTGGTTAACGATCGTTCTACTTTTTGGGTTAAAATCCTAAGGCAAAAGTACAAAACTACGGAGGTTTTCCCACTGTCTATCCGAAAATCATCCTGCTCGACTCTCTGGATGAGTCTTGAGAATGTCTGGGATGCCTTTTGTGTTAACTTTGCATGATCCAAAGACCGTTTGCTAATGTCCACTTGACAGTCAATGCTCTAGTCTTACCGAAAGACTCCTGGTATTGGAGACGGGGATGCACGTCACCGATTCACTGTTCGGGACGCCTATAAGATTTTGTTCAAGCTAATTGGAATCCTCCGAATGACTCTTAGCTTTCTGTTTGGTGACTTTAGGTCCCCAACAGATTCAGGTCTTTTTATGGCGAGTAGTAAAGGAGCGTTTGATGACAAATATCCAGCGGTAAAACCACTTTGTCCTGTTAGTGGAGTCTCTGTCGAAACAATTGTGCATGTTCTTCGAGATTGCCCTGCTGTGAAGGGACGTTGGTCCCAAATGGTTTCCCATGATCGGCATGACTCTTTCTTCTCGACTCCCTTACATGAGTGGATAGCAATGAATATTTCCAACTCTAGTTTGTTTACTAATGGTGTTCCTTGGAACATTCGTTTTGCTTCCCTTCTGTGGCAGGTTTGAAAACGTCAGAATGGTTGTCGGAACTACTACAGTGCTGTTGATGAGAACCCTCTTGTGAGGGTGAAGCAACTCAAAAGTGTACAATGGGATAGACCGGACAATGACTAGATTTGCCTTAATGCGGATGCTTCATTTTGACATGCCTCGTATATGGGATCGGCTGGTGGCTTTTTTCACAACAGTCATGGCACCTGGTTATGCAGGCGGTGTCTTTAACGACAGCCTCACATAAAAACTATATATATCTTCTAAGATAAAACAAACAGAATTATCAGTTAAAATCGACATTATAAAACTTTAATTACATAATCCCTTGTCTTAAATATCACCATCAACATATCAATTTCAATGTAGAAGTAGATTCCAAGTATGTAATCTTTTGTGAATTACGATCCACTATGACTCTTTTTGGCCCATTGAAAGCTCGACCAACCTTCCAGCAGTAATTAGTGTTATAGGGTTACAAGTCACAACATGACGACGATTAGAATCAATCCTGAGTGCTCAAAATACAAAACCAATATATACTTGTATACAAAGAATCATAAAGAATATATGGAGTGGTATTGCAAATGACTATGATGCCGAGTATAACCTGACTACCGTAACAAAGGATGGTCAATGTAACCTATTATGTGCTTCAATTATGGCAACTTTCTCCTGAAAAGAAAAACCAAGTAAAGTGTTCACTTCAAGAGGAATATTCAACTTTAGTTATAATGCAATTGCTCCGGAGAATGTTCATCTAAAATGATTGACATGCCATCATGTTGTTTCTAGTAAATGCCAAAGCTTTCATTCGAACAATTACGCAATTCTGAGTTAAAGCTGAAAAACATCTAGATGCATTAAACTCCACTTTAGATCTCTTAATATGGGTCCTCTGCCGGATTTTTGTAGACAAAAGAGCCGATGAGGGTCATGAATTGATGCCATTATAGATGATAAAAAAGAAGAGACCTTTTCATATTCGGGTTCAAATTTGTGTTGATCAAAGCCTAAAGCTAAGGGAAAATGTTGGTAACTTAGACCCATGTTTGTATGCAAAGCTATATGTGTGTGTATCCATGACGGTGGAAAGAAAGAGACCTCATTCTGTAAGCCGCTTTCAGAGGCAAACCATTGCAAAAGAACACCCAAGTTCATGACATACGGTATCAATTTGAACATTAGAGGAGTTGTTACCTGCATAAGAAATTTGCTATCGTTAATGTTGCAGCAATGGAAGGGACAAAGAAAAGCATACTATAAACCTTCAAAGTGAAACCTACCAGACTAAGCGCTGTTGTTCCAAGAAGAAGAAGATACATCTTTCCCTTAATCATCAACCAAAATGAAGTCAATACTTGCAGCAAAACAGTTACAATGATGATGAAGTCAATATTTATTTTTAGTTAATGAAAAGATTTAAACGTGGGGCTATATAGCGATTCTAATAGGCTGCAAGGAAACCAGTTAAGCTTCTTGCAGTTTAATTTTGTAAAAGAATCTAGTCTGACCATTTTAGAGAAAAATTCAGATTTGTCACGTTCCAATGTATTGTACATTTGTTAACCAGAATATCATCCTTCCACTGAAGACCAACAAGCACCTCAGCAATTTATGCAAGTGAAATGTTTCCTTTTTTCTAGAATTATGAAACATTATTCCAATGAAGATTTGACATGCAAAGCCACAAGCGTTCACATTTTGACATGGCACGAAAGAAAGAGGTACCTCAACAAGATGAAGATTTGAGGCACGACTTAGAAGAACAAAAGCAAATTCTCCAATTTGAGCAAGCAACACTCCAACCTATATGATAGATGAACAAATTGCAAAGGATGAACAAATTATGTAATGAAAACTAGATGTGTGCATTGGAGTGGGCAATCAAACTTACATGGAAAGATGTCCTAACACCATATCCGAAAGCCTTAGCAACCGCACAGGCAACAGCAGTCTTAACAACAATAACTAGAATAACGGAGGCCAGTAGTATATCCACATGGTTCCACAGAAAATGTACATTTATGAGCATCCCAATACCAGAAAGGAAGAGAGCTGCAAATAGATTGCGAATTGGTTCCACCTATAATTTTGTCATTGCTATTAGAACAGAAACATGTCTCATAATATAATTTAGCAAAACAAAGAAATATAGCCACAGCCTATTTTACTCAATCTTCGACAACACAAAGCATACTATACAATGTCTACCCAAACATTAACCACTAATAAATTCCAATATTAAAGAATGGACCCTTGACTCAAAATATAATAGACTTTGCATTTATTCATGCCCCGATGGTCAAACAATGCATGAAAGTAAACAAGCTAAGCCTTAAAAATTCTTAAGAAACTAATTGAAAAGTAGATAAAAATATATATTAAAATTCATAGGTATGGGGCCTTGTCAATAATGAGTGATTACCTGGTCTAGTGTATGCTGCGCAAAATCAGTGGTAGATATCATAACCCCAGCAACAAATGAACCCAACTCAAGGCTGAGACCCAGCTTATCACTGCACTGTAAAGATTACAGAAATTCAAGTGTTAAAAAGGTGACGGGGAAATTTTGCATGAAGCAATACAACAGTTGTATTGTAATCATCACAAACACAATACTTACCCAAGCAGACAATAAGCAGAAAGCCACAGCAGCAAGCTGATAAAGTTCATTTGTCTGGATAATAAAAGAAAACAAATGAACTAAAATTTTAAAATTATTAAAATGAAGTTGCATAATACGAGAGATAAAATATGTTAACAACTTACTTGAGATGATATCTGCATCATTAACTTTAGGAACCGAGGGACAAATGACCAAGACAATAGAGAAGCAACAGTAAGATAAATCGATAACACCAATATCCTGACATCGATCACCAGCAAGTGTTAGATCCATTCAAGAGAAGTCAACATCCAACAACAGATGAAAAGCTAATTTTGGAAATAAGGGCAGAAAAGGAAGGATCACAAATAAGGAAAACAGGATAAGTGGAAAAAATAAAAGAAACCTACAACTTTCCCATTGAAGCCATTCCATGTAGAAGGCCACTGCTACCGCCCAAAACTGGGAGCAAAGCGAATAACAAACCAACAGCACAATCCTGAAATGGCCAGAGGTAAGGGAATGAATGGATATGCAGCAACAAAATCAAGTTTCTGAATCCAAATTGTAATTAAATGTAGATACTTGATAGGTCATCACTTCTCTTCAACCTGAAAAATTAGGGTCCCAATAGTAACTTGACCATGAAGAGAATTAGTGCTATTCCGTTCTACTAAAAACTTCACAACCTGATAAAAATACAAGGGAAGAAATGACTATTAAATGCATCCAATATCAGCCAAAAATAAAAGAAAATACTAGCAACACAAAAAAGGTATAGAAAAGTACAATTGCAGTTGACGACATTGAGAGGAAGGAGCCAACGAATACACCCTCGGATAAATTTGCTCCACATAACTGCAAGATTAAGAGATGCCTTATTTCAGTGTCTATCTTACAGGTGCTCTTAGTTGGAAACATGGAAAAAGTGCTAGAAACATCTTACCACTGCAATTATGCCACACAAGCACATAAATATCACAATTTGAAGTAGTCCTCCAAAAACAGCAACTGGGCCCACAACTTTTAACTGCGAGAATTTGTTGAAACATCTTCCTTGAAATAAGATACAGAAATTGCAATGCTAAAGCACCTGAAAGTAAGAACTCACACCCAAAATAGCCTACCTTTGCCAAAGAAAACTCTAGCCCAAGAGCAAAAAGAAGAAAGACAACACCAAACTGTGCAACAGTTTCAACCTACAAAAGAAGAAAAAGCATACCGCAAAAAATAATAAAAATAAGGAAAATTGTATCACTGATTTCAATTTTTTGTGTGAAAAAAATCAGAGAATAAATATTCAGAATATATAATTGAGGTAGTTGCTAACAGCTGACAAGATTTACAATAATAAATGAACAGGGAAAAATCACATTTTTGAGGATATAAATTCCAAGCAAATCTCTGAAATTTATTAACAAAGAGGAAAAAGGAAAGATCTTCCAAGGAAACATCTTTAACATGGCTCATAAAGCATGGTACCGTCGTTGAAGCTATCTCAATAGTAGCAAATGACATGCTCAAACATCAAGGCATATAATACACTGTTATTAAGGAACAACAAGCTGAAGCTTATTATAAATAACATACCTGTACCATTTCACTAATGAATTTCAAACCCCCTGGTCCAATAAGTGAGCCCGCCAGAAGATAGCCCACAATAACCTATCATGTGTATAGATATGGGAAAAGTAAAGAAAGGCAACTTCTGTTAGCAACTTTCATGATATGGCCACATATCAAACTCGATAAAGAGCAAGTGGCTATTCGATAGAAAGTAAAACAAACGCTAATTTCAGATATACAAACCGGTTGCCCTAGACATGAAAAGATAATACCACCAATGGCAGCAGAGACTATGACAACCACCAGATCTGATATCAATCTGCACAAGGGTGGTACAGTATGTTACAAACTTCACTTTATTTGAGAATAGAACAACTTACCTAACTATAAAGCTCAAAATTGTTTATTACGTACAAAATCAAAACAAGGGGAGTACCAGAACCAAGACAAGGATAGTTTTCAATTATTCATCACAATGCCAACCAACTTGTAGCAATATGAAAACCACAGACTCAATCAGGATAACAAGAAAATAAATGAGATGAAGATGCTAACCTCAAATCAACTTGGAGTATTGGATACTTAGATTTTCTATTTGACATTACGAACACATTATCCTAACATTAAATGAGAGGCAAATTAGAAAGGATTCAACTAATAGCAAAAGCAACCAACATAAAACTGTGTTATTAATCCTGCTACGCAGAGAGAAAAACTGACATTTGACTCACCTTCTTATCAATCAAGGTTGTTGTCTCATCGGAATCTTCATTTTCCAGAGAAAAAACATCTTGAATCTGGAATGATTTTGTGCCACTGTTGAAAATTTTAATGTTGAAAAAATTGTCAACTCATGAAAAAAACCATTAATTAAATTAAATTTGTATTCCTCCGAAAAGAAATGTCCTCCCATACTTTGTCTCTTGTGTATCATTTTTCTTCCCCTTCTCATGAGTTATTTTAGCTACAGTCTCCAGTACAGCCTGAAAAACATATTCGGAAGCACATTAATCGCCTAGGAAAATATGCATGATATCCAAACACAATTTTTCTTCAATAATTAAAAGAACATAAAGCACAAGCGATTACATCAACCAATATTTGGGTATTATGATCTAATCATACATGTATTCAAGATCCCTCAGTAAATTGTTTTATTTTTTCCTTTAAAATTGGAGAACTACTGAAGTTTGGAAAAAGATTTGAAGATAACAAACTGTAGCAGACTTATATATCTGAGTTCAAGACAGAACCATAAATCTACTGAAAATTAAAAGGAGAAATAGGGCATTTGCAACAATATACACATAAAAGACAGAAACTAGAGAGAAAATATTATAGTCGAGTTTCCTCAGTATCAAAACAATTAAAAAGGATTTCAGTCAAAGCAATGGGCTTCAAAGGAGAACCAAACCTACTTGCTGATCAGCTACACTTGCATTGAAATTGCTTGCATCAGTTCCTAACAAAAGAAGAAAGAAAGAAAATAGAGTATCAACCATAAAGCATTTAAAAGGGCTGATAAAGGTTCATAAATTAACTGCAATTCATACATCATTCAGCGATCTAAATGCTGATCATAGAGGATTCATGTAAAAAAGGAAATGGAGACTCTAATTTTCTTAAATTCGAGTTTAAAGGTACAAAACCTGCGATAGAGATGAGTGTATGGCGATTTTTTTAAAGACTTCATGACCTAACATGCTTTTCATTCGTGTTCATAATAAAATCAAAAGAAAACAAACCAGTCTTGGGGCTATATTGTTTTTTCTTCAGTGTCCTTTTATGTAAAACTTTATTCTAACTTCTGATGGAATAGGTGAGCGCTCTTACTCAAAGTTTGAACTTAAAGTACAAAACCTAGAGCAGAAAGAAAGATCAACATCCAACAATTCGTTTTTATTTGTTTGTTTACTGAGTTTTTTTCCCTCGGCCTATTAAAGGATTCAAACATTTAAAAAGAATTATTATACCAGAAAAAAAAAAACAATAAAGAATGAGTAAGAAAAAACAAACCTCCACTTTGATCATTCTCGGAGAACTCCTTCTCAAGAACCCGATCGAACATTTTGGCAATACTCCCTTCCCCGGTGCCCGAGGACGACGAATTCACAAGGTTACCGTAAAACCTTTCCCGGATTTCCTGATCAGATCTCACCGATAGGCATATCCTCGCGTACGATAGCACCAGCACCAAACAATAAACGGATCCAAGAACTCCACGTCTGGAGGAGCAAATCGCCATTGATTCCGTAAATCCGTTTCTCTTGTCCGTCGGTTTAATTTCTTTGCACAAATTTTGCAGGCCGGAAAGGAAAAGAATGCAGGAAGGGATGAGGCCGGAATTTGAAATCTGGATCGGAAAGCTGGAGGTTTATAGACGTATTCGTTGATTGGGATTTAACTGTAAAAAATTGCGGCTGGTTTTGAAGGAAAATTTGTAAAACACTGCTACCACATTACCATTTCTCCATGTAAAAGTTGAAAAAACATTTTCCCATTGAAGTCAATTTATAATTTATGATTGACAAACACAAGCGTGATTACAATTATTGCCTTTTATTTCCCTTCATAATTAGATTTTTATGGGTAAACTACTGCAATCATCATTTTTGTTTTTATAAGTGTTTAATTTGCTCACCAAATTTAAAAAATGAACGTTTTGGTCACTTTCTTTATCGTTTTATAACATTTTAGTCACTGTGACGTTTTGATAACGTCAATGTTAGTAAAAGGGGTTAAATTAAAAATTTAACCCCTTAACTTTAGAAAAAATATTAATTAACTAACCCCTAAACTTTAGATAAAATATTAATTAGATACCCATAATTTCTTCAAGAATTTCATTCTACTTATTCTTTCTCAATTCTATCATTCTAGTTATTCTTTCTCAATTCTTTCATTCTCAAACTCCTTTATACCAAGAATATAAGCTAGAATAAGCTTCACTTCGTCAAATAATGTTCTAAAATCCAAATTACCATTAAAGCTCTATAAGAAAGCTCAAAATTGAAGATGACATTGGTTTTTGAAAATAATAATAGAAAACTCATTTTTAAGGTTTAAATAATTTGAAAAGAAGTTAGGAAAATTGTTTTATTATCTAAAAAACAAGTTTTCTCAAATCAAAATGGTGAATCAAATAAAATCCTTTTTGGAGCAAAATGAGAAATCGGCAACTTTGGGGGTCTTGTTTGGATTTTGTATAGTATTTTCAAACTAGATAAAATATTTTTGTTTATTCATGCTTGAAAAACAAGAAATAAATGAGAAAAATGCAAGAATCTTGAAGAGAAATGATAGAAAACTTGAGTTAAAATCGATTAAGATGAAGGTTTTGGCAATTGTATAGTTATCTAAAATTTAGAGGTTAAATTAATATTTTATCTAAAATTCAAGGGTCAAATTAATATTTAGTCCCTTTTTCTAACGTATCACATCATCAAACTAATGATCGTTAACGTTCTAATAACTAAAACGTTATAAAATGATAATGTAAGCAACTATAAATTTTACTTTTTAAAATTCAAGAGCCAAAGTGATCTCTTATAAAACAAAAGTGACCCTTACAATAATTTACCCAAAGTCTATAGTAACTAGTATGGTTGTTTGAACCGGATTTGATCGGATTGATCTGTCGGATTAATTGGTTCGATCAATACGATAAATGTTTTTTATCTCAAAAAAAAAAAAATACGATAATGTTTTTAACCGATACAATTTGATTGGACCAATTATTTTAAAATTTGAGCTCCTTCAATTGGATCAAACGCATAATTACAATAAGAGTCCATAAAAATTAAAATAGACTAATTTTATTGAGGTGATATTTAGTAATAATTTAATAAGTTAAAATACCAATTTGTAAACTTCAGTGAAAAAATATTATATTATTTTAGTTTGATGATCATTTGTGTATTTTACTCTAAAAGCAAAGAAAAAAGAATTGAGAGAAGTAGAAAATGTAACTTTTGTTGCTGTATTTTCATGAACTTGAATCACACATTTATAGTACAAGTATAGGAGGTGAATGATAATAATAATAATAATAAAGTTTAACAAATCAAAGATAAATGCAAGGAATGGATAGAAAAGATAAATAAGTAATTTATCTAAATGAAGGGAATGATTTATCGCCCTTTAATATTATGGTTAATAGTTGATGCATAAACAGTGAAAATATTTTATTTCTATAAGTATGTATTTAAATTTTAAAACATTAATCTTAAATTCATAATTTTAAACCCTAAACTTTAAACACTAAATTCTAATCTTAAACAAAAAAAACTCTATATTCGATCACACATAGAGGGATCAAGAGACCACATCACATATCCACCCACCATTCAAGGTAACGGAAATGAGGCTGCAGTAAACGAGCGACAAGAGAAGGTTCGCCCTTGCAAGCTTTAGACATATAGTTGCAAGTGTGAACTTATCTATGTGAAGAAGACTAAGCGTGAACAAAGGATGATTATCGAAGACTTTGGACGTAGTAAAGATTGCACAACCACTAATGTGACAGGCTTTGCTTGTAACACCTCCGACTCGGATGTTACAATTGGGCCTTGAGCCCAAACAAAAACCATTAAAATTTTTCAAATTGGGTTTAACCCAACAAGGTATTTTTCAAAAACATTTAAAGCCAACATTTGAAAATATAGATAAATAATCAAAACAGTACAAATGAGCTCCAATTTAATTTAAAACATTTAAACATTCAATTTGATTAATACAATTTCAAAATAAGGATTACAGACTCCACCACGTAAGGTCCTATGAATACATAACCCACTAAACACAAGTACCGTACTCTGAAGACCTCCATATGCTGAATCTCGTACCGATAGTGCTCTTCGATCCCATGATCCAATAGTCAATCTACGCACGGAAACAACGATTCTAAGCGCTGAGCTTTCAAAGCTCAGTGGTACACATCCACTCTACTATACTTCATGCTAATCATAAACATAAGCATGCAAGCTAGTACGGGCAATAAGGAGAGATAATAAACAGGTGGCGCTACCAGTAGTCGCCTAAACACATGCTCTCAACATAACAATCATCATACATGGCCCACAAGGCCTAACCATACTCGGGATCACACCAGATCATCCGAGCAAAAGCACACAAAGACGTAATCACAAACTTGGAGTGAGGCCTGGTGCCACAAGGCTTCGGGAACGTACACTCTTTATCTGAGCCTTGGTGCCACACAGCTTCGGAACGTACATTCGGCATCTCTAAACATGGTGTTGCAACACTTTCCCATTGGTTATCCACCCCGATTTTGGGCCTAGGAGTTTGCTAGGTTTATTAGACGGTCCAGTGGATCGGATTATAGGATTTGAGTCAATTTCGGGATTAAAATGGAAATAAATATTTTTGAGTAAGGAAAAATTATGGAAAAAGTATTCTAAAATTATTAAATAATATGTTAAAGGGTTTGGTGAAATCAATTTTACAAAAGAAGGTTTCAAAATTTGACATTTTGGTTAGTGACCAAAATGTAAAGATTATAAAATTGTTTTCTAGTGACTATTTTGAAAAAAGATCAAATATTAGAATCCTTAAGAAGCTATTTTAATGAACTTTAATATCAATTTTCCTCTTATTTAGGATTATTTTAAATGAGTTTTAATTGGGTAATTAAAAGGGTGATTAACAAAAAGGTAGTTATTTTCCTAAAACTAAAATTTGACGTAACTTTTCTCTCAAAGTTCTTCAGTCAAACACTCACTTTTTCATCAAAAATCTGAGGTTACACTCTTGATTTCTTAAATTCTAGTTTCTTAATTGATTTTCTGATCTTGTTTTTCAAAACCTCATTGAAATCTCTTTGTTTTTTAGATTAAAACATCCAATTGAGAGGGAAATCACCCATCAGAGGTAAGATTCATTCTTCTCCTCTATTGAATGGTTCTTTATTGAAATTTCCAAGTATTTGATCCTTGTTTAATGTTTTCTAACTTGATTTGATGATTTAATTATGGAAAATTGGTTAAATCAATGTTTAAATGATGAGATTGATTGATTTTCGTATGAGCTCTATTTTGCTGAATTCTTGATTGATTCTAATCATGATTTTGATGTTTAATAATGTTAATAAGTGAGATTTAACATTGAAATCTCGAAACTATGTGAATCTCTAATTTTCTAGGTTGTTGATTATGAGTTTTTGAGGAGTTGTGGAGGTTTATTGTATGCTGGAAGTATAAGGATGATGTTAATGTGTTTTTGGATATTATTTAGTGTTAATTGAAGGATTAAAACGTTAGGTTTTGGCTGGGTTAAGTTTGGGAGATGTTTGATGTTGATTGTTGTTGTTGTGGAGTGAAATTATGTTAGGATTTTTGTTTTGATATGTTAATTAAAAAATGTTCTTGGACTTGTTTGAAATATTGCAAAAATTATTCAAAGTTCAAATAACTTGAAAAATATGTTTAAAATGGTTTTGAAATGTTTCTGACTCGAACTTATAATTTCTAAGCTCAAAATAGTCAAAAACTAGCCTCTGGTATCGATACCGAACCCCTGGTATCGTACAAATAGGCACATACTGATATGGAACCCTCAGTACCGATACACATGTTTAATGTGTTTTTCTATAAGCCAATATCGGTACCAAGATGGGAATACTGATACCCTATGTACAAGTATCGATACTCTCAGTTAGTTTTAGCTCCAACGGCTCTTTCCATATTGGGCTAGTATCGATACCCTTTTACGAGTATCGATACCTCCTGCTACAGAATGGCAGATTTGGTTGTAATTTGGTCCCCGACAGCTCCAAATCATCTCCAATGGTCTCCAATGGCTAAAAACTCATTTGGGAGGATAAAAGGACCCTTCAAGCACCTGGAACATCTAATGATCATCAAGCCAACATGTCTATGATTGAAAATGAGTCTTAGAGCATAATTGTTGTAATTTTTGTATAGACAACACTTGTGAGCTTTATTGTCATTATATGCTCAAGTGTCTTAGGTTTTTGGGCGAGAGCTTTAAGAGTGCAAACATTCACCTATTGAGAGGATTTCTTGTTTGCTTTGGTTTTTCTCTTTGTAAAGAGGTTTTTGCTTGGCCTTGGGGTATAGGTCAAGTGTTTGTAAAGGTTATCACTTAAACCTTGAAAAAGGAAAAAAATCACAGTGAATTTGAAAATCCTTAGTGGGGAAGCTAAGGTAGTGGATGTAGGCTTTGGTTATAAAGTCGAACCACTCTAAATCGTTGTGTTCATTGTCTCATCTTTTGCCTCCTCTACTTACACCAAATTTGCAATTTCTCCACCACTTGGCAAGCAAGAACGGTTGAAGAATTCGAGCCCAACAATTGGTATCAGAGCAAGGCTCAATCATGAAGGATTAACATCCTATTGAGGCGATCCCGGCTAGCTCGATCAATAATCTATCAACCAGTTTCCATGGCGCAATCCATTGACAAGCCACCCTTCTTCAACGGTGAACATTATGCCTATTGAAAGAATATGATGATGTTTTACATAAGAGCCCAAGACTACCGTCTTTGAGATATCGTTCTCAATGGACCATTTGTGCTACAACGAAGTAAGACGGAATAGAGCACATATGATCGTAAAAATATGAAGCTTAATTGTAAAGCCTTGCACATTTTATTTTGTATTAGGCCCGAATGAGTATGCTAAGGTTTCTTCTTGTGAGAGTGCCAAGGAGGTATAGGACAAGCTTGAAGTGATCCATAAAGGTACAAATAAGGTGAAAGAGACAAAGATTGGTCTACTCAACCTCAACTACGAAAACTTCAAGATGAGCCCGAATGAAGACATCAAGAGTATGTTCAACCGTTTCTCCACGATCATTAACGAGCTAAAAGGATTTAGATAGGAGATTTTGGAAGACAAACTCGTTTAAAAGTTGATTTATTCACTTCTTGAATCATGGGAGTCGAAGAAGATGACAATCATTAAACCTAAAATCTTGAAGGAGCTCAAGCTTGATGAGCTTATCGGGTCTCTTCTTACCTATGAATTGATGTCTCAACCCTTGAGAAGGGAAAATGAGAAGAAAATCAAAGAGCAAGGAATCGATGTAAACATCATTGCTCTTTAATCCTCCACAAGCCATCAAGAAGATTCAAGTAAGGAGGAAAGTGAGGATGAAGAGATGGCCCTTCTCTTCAAGATGTTTGCCCGATTCATGAAAAACAAAATGGAAGAATCCAAGCATAAATTGAAGGAGAAGATAAAGGATCCCCTAAGTGCTCCGAATGCAAGAAGACGAGGCACACCACATACGATTGCCCTCACTTCAACAAAAAATAATCATCTTCAAAAAAATATATGGCAACATAGAGCGATGAAGACTCTACCGATGAAGATGAGGTAACCCGCATATGCTTTATGGCCCTCCAAGAGGGAGAGGTAACTTCTAACTCATTTAATTCTAATTCTTATACTTTTGATGAGTTACAAGAAGCCTATGATGAATTGGTTTTTGAATTTAATGCTCCATTTTCTAAAAACAAGAAATTGATTTCAAAATTGAAAATAGAAAATGAAATGCTTTCTAAAACCAATTTGGAATTTGAAGCAAAAATCAAAGATTTTGAGCAAAAAGTTTTAAATTTGCAAAATTTGCTTCAAAAGATGGAAAAAGATCATCAAAATAAGGTGGACGATCTTAAGAAAGAAAAAGATTTAATTTCCAAGGAATTAGAAAAGAAAAATAATTTTGGAAAATCAAATTTTTATCAAAGACAATCTAGTGCCTCTAGATTTTTTAATGGAAAATGTTTTAGAAGTATTTGGGTTCCAAAATGATTAATTACTTTAAATAAAAAATGATAAAATTGAAAAGTGGATTCCTAAGGGAACTAAAGTTTGTGCTACTAATGCCTATGGATCCAAAGCAATTTGGATAAACATTTATGATTGTCTTTTTATAGGTGTGATGGAGCATTGATCAACAAGTGATGAAATTAAGGGGGGGGGGCTCTATACACACAAGGAAGATCACTTGAAGAAGGAAGGCTTCACATCCTACATTTGGTTCAAGTGATAAAATTAGTTGAATTTATTTACTATTAATTTGATTTATTTATTTTAATTTAACTAGTAAATCATATATTTATTGGACTAACATTCATGTGATGCTTGAGTAAGGGGAAGCCTATTTTAAAAATTCTTATTTTTGTCAATTTTTTTTAAACTCTCCATTGTTTTGGGACTTAAAAGTTTTCAAATCTGGTTTTAATTATTTTTGATATAACAAAAAGGGGGAGAATGTTTTGAAAAATTGAATTTTCAAATGAATAAGGGGGAGCTTTAATTATTTTTGAATTGTATTCTCTTATTCAAAAGTTTATCTTACAAAGGGGGATAATCACAAAAAAAAATTTCAAATTGGTTTTATTATATCAAAAATGGGGAGATTGTTAGGATTTTTGTTTTGATATAATAATTGAAAAATGTTTTTGGACTTGTTTGAAATATTGCAAAATTATTCAAAGTCCAAATAACTTAAAAATATGTTTAAAATGGTTTTGAAACGTTTTTGACTCAAACTTAAGATTTCCAAGCTCAAAATAGTCAAAAACTGGCCCCTGGTATCGAAACTGATAGGCACATATCGGTACGGAACCCTCAGTACCGATACGCGTGTTTAATGTGTTTTTCTAGAACCATTTTTGGGTATCAATACTGTCTTGCCAGTATCGATACCAAGATGGGAGTACCGATACCCTATGTACAGGTATCGATACCCTCATTCAGTTTTGGCTCTAACGACTCTTTTCATAATGGACAGTATCGATACCCCTTTACGAGTATCGATACCCCATGCTACAGAATGGCATATTTGGCTGGAATTTGATCCTCAATAGCTCCAAATCATCCCCCACGGTCTCTAACGGCAAAAAACTCATTTGGGAGGATAAAATGACCCTTCAAGCACCTGGAACATCTAATGATCATTAAGCCAACATGTCTATGATTGAAAAAGAGTCTTAGAGCATAATTGTTGTAATTTTTGTATAGACAACATGTGTGAGCTTCATTGTCATTATATGCCCAAGTGTCTTAGGTTTTGGGTGAGAGCTTTAAGAGTGCAAACATTCACCTATTAAGAGGATTTCTTGTTTGCTTTGTTTTTTCTCTTTGAAAAGATGTTTTTGCTTGGCCTTGGGGTATAGGTCAAGTATTTGTAAAGGTTATCCCTTGAACCTTGAAAAAAAAAGAAATTCATAGTTAATTTGGAAATATTTAGTGGAGAAGCTAAGGTAATGGATGTAGGCTTTGGTTAAAAAGCTGAACCACTCTAAATCATTATGTTCATTGTCTCATCTTTTGCTTCCACCACCAATACCCAATTTACAACTTCTCCACCACTTGGCAAGAAAGAACGGTTGAAGAATTCGAGCCAACAAATTGGTTAGATTTGTTGAAGAATAGTGTTGTTATGGCTTTGAATGCATTAAGATGCATTAAACCTCTATTTTTGTATGGATAAAGCATGAAAGGTTGATCCTCAAGCTTGAATGAAAGTTTCAGAAGCTTTAGAGACGTGTTTACCGTACCAGCATGCGAGGCTTTACGTGTCGATGAGTGAGAACATGATTTACAGTTTTTAAAAGTTGTGTTTGGAGGTTTAGACCAAGCTTGATATGCTGGTCTAAGCTCAAAAGTAAGTGAAGGATAAATTCTCTCTCGAACTCAGTTTGGCAATTGGTTTTAATGCACTTGTTTTGATAACTTGATTACTCACTGTATATGCATGTTTTGAGCATGGTTTAATGCTAGAAAATGGTTATATAATGTTGATGATGCATTTGGGGTTAATGCGTGTTTTGTAAATGTTGTTGAACATTGGTTAATGCAAGGTTGGTTGCATTGGTTTAATGGTTTTGATGATGCATATGAAAATAATGAGTTAATGTAATAAAATTAATTATATTGACAAGTGATGTGGTTTAAAATGCTATCAATTATAGTTGGCTGGCCATAGAATTGATAGTGCACTATAAAAAATCACCTCAGATGTTGAGGGGTTTTGATCTGATGTACCGAAAACTCCATCCAAATACCGTAACGGTCGAGGGTTTTGATCTATGTACCGAATACTTCCGTTAGTGGGTTATGCATCTAACTGATGTTTGGGGTTGTGATTATACCCGGTTGTAATGGTACCTTTAATATCGGTTGAGATGGCATAAAGTTTTGGGAACACTTGTTGAATCTGTGTATTCGATGTTATATTTTGTAAAGTGAACTTGGTTAATGATCACTTGTAAGCCAATATAATTGATGATGTATCATGGGATGGATTATGTTGTATAATGTTGGTTTTAAACATGTTTTACTCTTTAAGCCTTGCATTGGTAGTATGCATGGGAAAGCTGAAATTGAGGGTAGCAAATGGGACTTTGTTGTTGATCCATGATACATGATGCATATGGTTTAATATACATGTTTTGGAAATGTTATGTGCATGGTTTGATAAGGCATGGTGTTGAAACAGTGATTAAAAAATGTTTTGGAAAGTGGTTTTCAAAAGGATTATTAAATGGTTTAAATACGTTGATGGTGTTTTGTTTTAGAGCATTCCTCACTAAGCCTGGTGTGCTTACGCTCCCCTTTTCCATCAATGCAGAGAATTAAGGGTTGGAGGTAGCAAACAAGCGAAGGGAAATCTAAGGACTTGTGTTTGTGAAAGTACGATTTTGATTTAGACTTGTAGTAATAAAGTCAATGTGGTCGTTTGTTGTTTGGGTGGGTTGTTTGCTAAACTCCCTGGTTGTACAAGTTTTATTTGGTATTTTGGACTTGTATGATGCTTCATAACTAGGGGTTGTGATATATTTTCATGCTTGGGTAGAGATCATGCCTATAAGACCTTTGCATGGTTTTGATTTGATGTGAATGATCATCTACCATGATTATATGAGTACATAAACGTTGCTTGATATGTTATATGATGATTAGATGTTGTTTAGAGCATGTTAGATTGAGCCAAAGTATCATATGTTCGACCAAGAGGTCATTACAGCTCTTTTAATACTGGTACGGGTCCTCGGGGATCAATATGCGGGGACTTATCTCGGCTCAATCTGGGAAAAATTTCATAGGCGTACTGATACACCTGGTAACCGTATCGGTACGCATAGCTAAAAAATTGGCTTGGTGTTGATACACGGGCAACCGTACCGGTACTTCTTTTGGCTACTAGAATCCCCTATTTCGAATATTGAACACCTGTACCGATACGCTTGAGGACCGTATCGGTACGTCCTTGCAATTTATACCCGTATCAATACGGATAGGTTGTGTACCGATACGCAGCTAGTTATTTCAGTTGAAATGCTTCCCGAAGTTTGAATCTTTGCAGTTTAGTCCATGTTTCTTAATCATGCTATAAAATGAGTTTGGATGGTTATTTTAAGTTAATATTTAACCTGATTATATAAAACATGACTAATTAAGGATTGGTAACTTTGGTATTAAAGAAGTCCCTATAAATATCAAAAACTACAATTTGGTCCCTAAAATGCAATCTTGATTAATTGGATGTCAATTCGACGCCATATTGAGTTGTAATCCTCACCGCTGCCAGCATGATCACCTTAGGACTAAAAAATGCATTTAGAAAAGATAAAA
The DNA here is from genome assembly GCA_019671005.1 of Hibiscus mutabilis. Taxonomy (NCBI): domain Eukaryota; kingdom Viridiplantae; phylum Streptophyta; class Magnoliopsida; order Malvales; family Malvaceae; genus Hibiscus; species Hibiscus mutabilis. The sequence goes on along the minus strand of CM033719.1, from coordinate 27,670,142 downwards.
TGAAAAAAATTGGACTGTTTTCTAAGTAATTCTTTCAGGTTTGTTTTAGCAAACACAATATAGCTCGCTCAGTTCAGTCTGACGTCTAGGCTGGGTCAAAGGGGTTACATTTAGTGGTATCAGAGATAGATTTACGAAAAATTGGGATGTTGTTGATGATTGTAAAATTTTGTTTACTATGCACTGTGATTGTTTATTTGTACGGTGATTGATATATGCCATATTAGTTTTTTTGGGGGGACACATTGCCTTATTACAACAATTATAAAATGATTTTGGTTTGAAATGAAACTCTTGGATCATTGCTTGAAGCTGGCCTAACTATTTTTGTTTTTGTGTAATTATCATGCCTTAGATACTTTTTATACGATGCCACCGAGGAAAGAATTACGATCGGGCATAAATGTTGATGTTGTCGGAGAGCATAGAGTCGAGGGTGAGATGGTGCATCCTAAGTTATTGCCACCTCCTCCGCCTAATCCTTCTGAAGAAGTGGAGCAAGTACCACCTGGACCAGTGTATGGCGATGTAAAGCCTTTGGTTCAGGCGATGACTGGAGCATTTCAGGCCATGATGGCTAGAGTACATGTACATGTACTGGCACCCACTACTACTGTTAATCCAGGGTTACAGCTAGAGCGTCTGCGTATTTTTGGAGGAGTTAAGTTTAGAGGGTTGTCACCCGAGGTGTCCAATGAGCAGTTTGCCAGTATAAATCAGATTTTGGATTAGATGGGGTACAGTGATATCTGTAAGCTGGGATGTACGTTGTCCCTGTTGGTGGAATACTGTGATCACGAGCATAAAACCCAGTAATGTAACTTGGGAGTTCTTCCAAGCTACCTTTAGGGAGAATTATCTAGGAGTTAGATACTTGGATGAGAAAAAAAGTGAGTTTATGGCCTTGGTTCAGGGCAATATGACTATAACTGAGTACGAGGTACAATTTGTGAGGTTGAGTTAGTATGCGTCTGAGTTGGTATCGGATGAGAGGCATCGTTGTGGCTGATTCCATTACGGGTTAGAGCAGGATGTTAAGTCATACATGTTGGCCACTAATTATACGAATTTCAACATGTTGATTAGATGAACGAAGGACATTGAGTAGAGTTTAGGCTTATCTCTTTGTCAAGGAGGTTTCGGCTCTGGGAAATGAGCTAGAATTTTGGTTCTAGCGGTGGTCAGACCAAGAAGCATTATGATAGGAGGTTCCGTCCAGATGTGAGACGTGGTAGAGATGGTACTGGACGAGGATCGCATAGGCAGAGTGCCTAGGCTAGAGCAGCGTATAATGTTTGCTGGGTTTGTAGATCACGAAATCATTTAAGGCGAGATTGTCCATGATTGACTAGAGAGAGACCTATTTTTTCAGTTTCAGCTACAAATTCTTGTTGGAGTTTTGGATCTATGGATCATATGAGACATGATTGTCTGTTGTTGGCTAGGGGTAGGCAGACACTTGCACCTGTTGTTACACCATAGAGAGGCCTTAGGCGCGATCGAGGTAATTTTTAGTAGAAGGAGGAATGACAAAGGACTATGGTGAATGCAATGGTGGTTTAACCTGAGGGTGGTAGACCTGTGAGGATCTATGCGCATCGTAAGGGTATGAATGACACGAATGTGATAGCATGTACTTTTACCTTGCAGTCTATGCCATTACTTTCTTTGGTAGATTCTGGTTCTACCCATTCATATATTTTGTATAAGCATGCTCATTTGCTTGATATACCGGTAGAAATGTTAGATGTGGGTATGCAAGTAACAAGTTCTTTTGGAGAGATTGTTGTTTCAAGGAGGTTTTATAGGAGATATCCTTTGATGGTTTAAGGTTACATGTTCGCGACTGATTTGATAGAGCTGTCGTTTTATGATTTTAATGTGATCTTGAGAATGGATTGGTTGTTCGAGCATCGGGCTGTGGTCAATTTTAAGACCAAGCAAGTTTTGCTGAAACTTGCTGATGATTATAAAGTGGTAGTTGTAGGTGAGAATGTTAAGTTCTTGTCCAACGTAGTTTCAGCCTTAGAGGCACAGAAGTTGCTAGAGTGTGGGTTCCAAGCATATCTGACTTATGTTATGAACCCGAATATAGAGGAAGTGCGTACTAATGATATATGTACTATTTGTAATTTTCCAAGGGTATTTCCAGATGAGTTACCTAGATTGCCACCAGATAAAAAAGTGAAGTTTTGTATTGAGACGTATGCTGATACGACTTTGGTGTTGATTGCACCGTATCGTATGGTACCAAAGGAATTAAAAAAGTTAGAGACGCAACTCCAGGAGTTGTTGGATCGTGGTTTTATCTGACCTAGTATTTCACCGTGGGAAGCGCCGATGTTGTTTGTAAAAAGAAGGATGTCACTTTGAGGATGTGCATTGACTATCGGCAACTGAACAAGTTGAAGACTAAGAATAAGTATCCTTTACCGCGAATTAATGACTTGTTTGATCAATTCTGGGGTGCTACGGTGTTTTCCAAGATTAACTTGAGATCTGGATATTATCAGTTGAAGGTTAAGGATAAAGATGTGCCGAAGACTACTTTTCGTACGAGGTACAACCATTATGAGTTTCTGGTGATGCCGTTTGGGCTAACGAATGCGCCCGTAGCATTCATAGACATGATGAATCGAGTATTCCATGAATTCTTAAATCAATTTGTAGTAGTGTTTATTGATGATATTCTTGTGTACTCTCGTATCGAAGAAGATCATGATCAACACTTGTAGATTACATTGAAAACCTTATTGAATAATTAGCTTTATGCCAAGTTGAGTAAGTTTGAGTTTTAGATTAAAGAAATGGTTTTTCTTGGTCATGTTGTTTCGGTAGAAGGTATCCGGGTAGATCCAGAAAAGGTTGAGGCGGTGGTGAATTGGAAGCAACCTAAGTCGGTAACGAAAGTTCGTAGTTTCTTGGGGTTAACAGGTTATTATCATTGTTTTGTAGATGGGTTCTCAAGGGTTGCTGCTCCGTTGACCAAGTTATTGCAAAAAGATGTACGGTTCGAATAGACGGAAGCTAGATAACAAGCTTTCGAGATGTTGAAGGAAGCTTTGACACAAGCTCCAATCTTGATTCAACCTGAGTTTGGGAAAAAGTTTGTGGTTTATAGTGACGTATCCTATGTTGGGTTAGGGTGTGTATTGATGCAAGGTGGGGAGGTTGTAGCTTATGTATCGAGACAGTTGAAGGTGCACGAGTGTAATTACCCTACGCATGATTTAGAGCTTGCTGTTGTAGCATTTGTGCTGAAGATCTAGAGAGGTGAGAAGTGTATTGTATACACGGATCACAAGAGTTTGACGTATTTGATATCGCAGAAGAAGCTGAATCTTAGGCAGCGTAGATGGTTGGAGTTACTTAAGGATTATGATTTGACGATTGATTACCATCCGGGCATGGTGAATATTGTGGCTGATGCTTTGAGTAGAAAAGCTATTGTGGAGTTGAGGGCTATGTTTGCGAGGTTTAGTGTGACGCGTGATGGAGGTTTGTTGGCAGAGTTTTAAATGAAGCCATCTTTGTCGTAGTTGATTAAGGAAAAACAACCTTATGATGAGGCGTTAGTACCATATGTTAAGGATATTATGGATGAAAATCCTATGAATTTTTACTTTAATGGTGATAGGGTGTTGTGTTTTAAAGATCAGTTAGTGGTGTCTAGTGATGTTGAGTTGAGATGAGTTAATTTGACCGAGGCACATGCTAGTCCTTTTGCTATGTATCCCGGTAGTACCAAGATGTATCGAGATATGAATGAAGAGTATTATTGGGTGGGTTTGAAAAAGGATGTGGCTGATTTTGTTGCTAGGTGTATGGTATGTCAGCGTGTAAATACCGAGCATCAGTTTCCTTTCGGGTTGTTGCAACCGTTGATGATTCTGGAGTGGAAATGAGAGATGATCACTATAGATTTTTTGTCGGAGTTACCTTTAACACTGACTAAAAAGGATTCTATTTGGGTGATTGTTGATCAGTTGACAAAGTGTGCACATTTTCTACCAGTGCATACGACGTATACCTTTGATAAGTTGGCGGATCTTTATGTTGCTGAAATTGTAAAGCTGCACAGGGTGCCCAAGTCGATTGTTTTCGATAGGATCTGCGGTTTACAGCGAGGTTTTGGGAGTGTTTGCATCAAGCTTTGGGTACTCGCGCAAATTTCAGTACTTCATATCATCCTCAGACGGATGGTCAGTTTGAGCGTGTGTTTCAAATTTTGGAGGATATGTTGAGATGTTGCATTATTGAGTTCCAAGGAACTTGGGAAAGGCAGTTGCCTTTGGTGGAGTTTGCATACAATAATAGCTATCAGACGAGTATAAAGATGACATCGTATGAAGCCTTGTATGGTAGGAAGTGTCGTACATCATTGTGTTAGGCTGAGGCTGAGGAAAGGTATGTTTCCATGCATGATATATTGAAAGACACGAATAAAAAGGTAAAACTTATTTGTGATCGTTTGAAAGTAGCCTTGGATAGGCAGAAATCCTACGTGGATTTGAAGCGTAGAGAAGTTGAGTACGCGGTTGGAGAAAAGGTTTTCTTGAAAGTCTCACCTAAGAAGAAGATGTTGCGCTTTGGGCGTAAAAGAAAGTTAAGTTTGAGGTTTATTGGACTGTATGAGGTGTTGGAACGTATAGTTCATGTAGCTTATAAGTTGAGTTTACCTCCTAAGTTAGAGAAGGTTCATGATGTGTTTCATGTATCCATGTTACGGAAGTATCGTTCAGATCCGTCGCATGTGATGTCAGTGGAGGATGTTGAGCTGCGACCGAATTTGTCTTATGATGAGGAACTAGTGGAGATCCTTAACTCTAGTAGCAAATTTCCTCGTGGCAAGACGATTGAGCTTGTTAAGGTGTTGTGGCGACATCACAGTGTTGAAGAGGCCACGCGAGAGAGTAAGTCAGACATGATAGAGTAGTTTCCACATATGTTTCCATCATGTAAATTTTGAGAATGAAATTTCTTAAGGGGAGATTTTTAACGCCTCAGTTTTGGGCCTAGGAGTTTGCTAGGTTGATTAGGCGGTCAGGTGGATCGGATAGAGGATTCGAGTTAGTTTTGGGATTAAAATGGAAATAAATATTTTTTAGTAAGGAAAAATTATTGAAAATATTCTCATTTTTTTAAATAATATGTTAAAGGTTTTGGTGAAATCAATTTTACAAAAGGAGATTTCGAAATTGGACATTTTGGTTAGTGACCAAAATGTAAAGATTGCAAAATTGTTTTCTAGTGACTATTTTGAAAAAAAGGATCAAATCTTAGAATCCTTAAGGAGCTATTTTACCAAACTTTAATATCAAATTTTCCTCTCATTTAGGATTATTTTAAATGAGTTTTAGTTGGGTAATTAAAAGGGTGGATAAACAAAAAAGTAGTTATTTTCCTAAAACTAAAATTTAACGTAACTTTTCTCCCAAACTTTTCTCTCAAAGTTCTTCAGCCAAACACTCACTTTTTCATCAAAAATCTAAGGTAACACTCTTGATTTCTTAATTGATTTTTTAATCTTGTTTTTCTAAACCCCATTGAAATATCTTTGTTTTCAAGATTAAAACATCCAATTGAGAGGGAAATCACCCATTAGAGGTAAGGTTCATTCTTCTCATCTAATGAATGGTTCTTTATTAAAATTCCCAAGTATTTGATCATTGTTTAATGTTTTCTAACTTGATTTGATGATTTAATTATGGAAATTGATGAATTTTCGTATTGATAGTTATTCTATGGGCTCTATTTTGATGAGTTCTTGATTGATTCTAATCATGATTTTGATGTTTAATAATGTTAATAAGTGAGCTTTAACATTGGAATCCCAAAACTACGTGAATCTCTAATTTTCTAGGTTGTTGATTATGAGTTTTTGAGGAGTTATAGAGGTTTATTGTATGCTAGAAGTATAAGGATGATGTTAATGTATTTTTGGATGTTATTTTATGTTAATTGATGGATTAAAATGTTAGGTTTTGGCTGGGTTAAGTTTGGGAGATGTTTGATGTTGATTGCGGTTGTTGTGGAGTGAAATTGGTTAGATTTGTTGAGGAATAATGTTTCTGTGGGCATTCAAAGCTCTATTTTTGTGTGGATAAAGCCAGGGAGGTTGATCCTCAAGATTGAACGAAAGTTTCAGAAGCTTTAGAGGCGTGTTTACCGTAACGACAAGCAAGGCTTTGCGTGTCGGTGAGTGAGAACGTGATTTACAGTTTTTCAAAGGTTTGAAAGTTGTGTTTAGGGGGTTTAGATCAAGCTTAAAATGCTGGTCTAAGCTCTAAAGTAAGTAAAGGATGAATTTTCTCTCGAATTTGGTTTGGCAATTGGTTTTAATGCACTTGTTTTGATAACTTGATTACTCATTGTATATGCATGTTTTGAGCATGGTTTAATGCTAGAAAATGGTTATATAATGTTGATGATGCATTTAGGGGTAATGCATGTTTTGTAAATGTTGTTGAACATTGGTTAATGCAAGGTTGGTTGCCATTGGTTTAATGGTTTTGATGATGCATATAAAAATAGTGAGTTAATGTAATGAAATGAATTATATTGGCAAGTGATGTGGTTTAAAAGATTATCGAATGTAGTTGGCATAGTGCACTGTAAAAAGTCACCTTGGATGTTGAGGGGTTTTGATCTGATGTACCGAAAACTCCATCCAAGTACCCTAACGGTTGAGGGATTTTGATCTATGTACCGAAGACTCCTGTTAATGGGTTATGCATCTAACCGATGTTTGGGGTTGTGATTGTACCCGATTGTAATAGTACCTTTAATTTTGGTTGAGATGGCATGAAGTGTTGGGAACACTTGTTGAATCCCTGTATCCGATGTTATATTTTGTAAAGTGGAACTTGGTTAATGATCACTTGTAAGCCAATATAATTGATGATGTATCATGTGATGGATTATGTTGTATAATGTGGGTTTTAAACATGTTTTACTCTTTAAGCCTTGCATTGGTAGTTTGCATGGGAAAGCTTAAATTGAGGGTAGCAAATGGGACTTTGTTGTTGATCCATGATACATTATGCATGATGCATATGGTTTAATATGCATGTTTTGGAAATGTTAAGTGCATGGTTTGATAAGGCATGATGTTGAAACAATGATTAAAAGGTGTTTTGGAAAGTGGTTTTCAAAAAGATTGTTAAATGGTTTTAAATGCGTTGATGGTGTTTTGTTTTAGAGCATTCCTCACTAAGCCTAGTGTGCTTACGCTTTCTCTTTCCATCAATGCAGAGAATTAAGGGTTGGAGGCAGCAAGCAAGGGAAGGGAAATCCAAGGACTTGTGTTTGCGAAAGTACGATTTTGATTTAGACTTGGGTAGAGATCATGCTTATAAGACCTTTGCTTGGTTTTTATTGTTAGCGATAGTGCCCTAAGGCCTATTATATGGATGTGATATTTTGATTATTGAATTCATTGTTATGATAAATTCGCATGCTTTTGTATCCTTGAATATTATTATTCTAAATATCCCTAATAAGTTATTATTGTGGGAACAATAATAACTTATTAGTATGAAGTTTGATAGATATTCATAAGATGAATATGTGAATAAGATTCAAATCAAATTCATATATATATATATTTGTTGAGAACAAATATTAGGATCGACTCATCTTGAGATTAATACATAGATTAAAGTTATATATTAATCTTCAAACAATTGTGACATTAAATCCTTAGACTTGAAATTGCTACGGTTCTCAACATGATAACTATTATGTTTTGACATAGTCAAACATCATTTTTAATAGGACGATTATAAAGGTTATGTTTGAACATAATAAGGAATCATGCAGTGAGATGTGAGTAATTAAGATGAAATTTATCCCCCTTAACATAAGAGAGATATCTTTGGGCCCCTCGATGATTGAGACTGAGAAATGCATGGTCGTGCTCAAATGAGTTGAAGAGATCAACGTCATTTGTTTAATCAATTCAATTGGGCATCGAGAAACTAAAGATGGAATGATATATGGTTAACATTTTCCATGCCTTATATTCTATCAAGATATCGTGAGATAAAAAAGATTATGACATAAACTGAATTAAGGTTGTCTCAGATTATGAGCTTTTCATTTAACTTGGGTAGTCATAATGTCTTGCTAGAGGCCGCTTATGACTTGTAGAATAAAATTTGATTTTATCTACTGCCAACGTTAATTGAACCTATAAGGTCGCACACTAAGAATGGTTGTGGTTATTACCTCCAATAATAAATTTAAGATAATGTGATTATTTTAAATTATATTGATAGAGATTATTTATTCGAATTTAAATAAGTTAAATTCGTATTCTTGTGATAGAATATTTTTTTTATTTTATTTTTTCCAAAAAATAATATTAAATAAATAATATTAAATAATCTCATTATCTAAATTTGATTGGATTTAAATTCCTTATTGGATAAGGAATCCGTTTTTAAATATATTATTTATTTATTTTAAATAAATAATATTATTAAATAAATCACATCATCTAGATTTTGGTTGAACTTGAATTCCTTATTAGATAAAGGAATTTATTTTATAATTTATTTAAAAGAATTTTAATTAAATTATAATAAGTGAACTCAATCTAACCCCAATCAAGTCATATATATATGTATGTATGCCAAGAGATTTTTAAGAGTAAATTTAGAAATAGCCACCAAACTTCAAAACAAGATTTTCGAAATCTTGATTGGAACTAGCATTCCAATAGCCGTTCGTCGTCCATTCGCGTGTGGATACTTGTAGAGGGCGGTCGTCTTTCAGAAAGGCAGTGCCTCAACTTAACCGGATTCCTGAATTAAAAATTAAGGTAATTCTTGATTTCCTCTTCGTACATTAATATGATTGCATGAGATCCTGAAAATTTTTCATAGGATATTTTTTCGCTGAGTTTAAATGCCTGATTAGATCAGTTAATTTCCTATGAAACCCAACATTTATTTGATGTGAATGATCCTCTACCATGCTTATATGAGTATAGAAACGTTGTTTGAGATGTTAGATGATGATTAGATGTTGTTTGGAGCATGTTAGATTGAGCCAAAGTGTCATATGTTCGACCAAGAGGTCATTACAGGTCTGTCCGTACCGGTACGAGTCCTCAAGGATCAGTACACGAGGACCTGTCTCAGATTAATCTGGGCAAAATTGCCTAGGCGTATCGATACTCATGGTAACCGTATTGGTACGCATAGCTGAAAAATTGGCTTGATGTCGGTACACAGGCAACCGTACTAGTATGCCTTTTGGCTACTAGAATCCCTTATTTCGAATATTAAACACCCGTACCGATACGCTTGAGGCCCGTTCGGTACACCTTTTCATTTTATACCCGTATCGATACGGAAAGGCTGTGTACCGATACGCAGTTAGTTATTTCAGTTGAAATGCTTCCCGAAGTTTGAATCTTTGTAGTTTAGTCCTCATTTATTGATCATGCAATTAAATGAGTTTGGATGGTTATTTTAAGTTGTTATTTAACCGAATTGTATGAAACATGATTAATTATGGATTGGTAACTTTGAAACTAAAGAAGTCCCTATAAATATTAGAAATTACAATTTGGTCCCTAAAATGCAATCTTGATCAATTGGATGTCAATTCCATGCCCGATTGAGTTGTAATCTTCACCGCTGCCAGCATGATCACCTTAGGACTAAAAAATGCATTTAGAAAAGATAAAATGAAAAAATTGGACCATTTTCTAAGTAATTCTTTCGGGTTTGTTTCGACAAACCCAATGTAGTTGTCTCAGTTTGGTCTGGCGTCTAGGCTAGGTCAAGGGGGTTACACCATCAATCAAGAAGACTCAACCAATCGAATGCCTTCTCAGCATGCAAGCAACGTGATCCCAAGGATTCCCCTATTTTTGCTAATCATCATCACATCATTTATTTTGCATTACTGGTTGTTAACATATTATAGAGAAGTATATAATTAACCTTATTCATTGTCTCCATTAATCCATGTTATCACATTATTAAAGGCATAATTCAATTATAAATATTCACATCAATTTCCATCCTTAAATTGCTTTTATAGATTATTTATTGTATCAGGTACTAGTACACTCGTATACGAGTATCGATACGGTACCCCTCAGGTATCGATACTCACACGCGTACCGATACTGAAACTGCTTACTAGGAATCTTTAATTTCCACAAGTATCGGTATGGGTTGATTCGTATCGATATGGTCCCCAATCTCGCACCGGTACAGTCGAAGCTCGTACCGATACCCTATACACGGGTTCACACCATTTTTTTGAATTACATTTTTATAACACTTTATTCGATTCCTAAAGCTTATGAAAGTCAATAGGGTTTGTTTACTAACATATTTAATTAATTAATATTAATTGTCGACTTTATGATCATTTATTCGAATATTACCAATTATCAGTCCATTCAGTATAATTTCCATCGAATATGCCAATTCATATCTTAAGCACTCAAGCAACACAACATGTAATCAGCCAATCAGATAATTATATGAATATTCCAATGACTCTACACGGTCGATCTCTACTCAAGCTTAATTATCGTCAACCTATTTTACAGATACTAACACGCAAAGCAATCACATTTATGGTGCTCATGAAACAATATGAGTTCGGGGTGTACTAACCTTAAGCCAAAGCAATGAATCCTCATATAAGCTTTCCGATTATTCCACTTGATCCGATATTCGATCCCAAATAATCCTCGTATAACAACAAATACGAAACTATATTAATTTCATGCATCCTTATTCAATTCACAAGGTCAAACGCGTAAAAACAACTTATCAAGTTCAAATTTGGCAAAAAGAAATACGCCATTGGACTTAGAACGTCGAGAAACCCCTGTGTAAGGTCCCCAAAAAAGTCAACAGCTGGTTAACGATTGGTCAATAGTCATAGTGATCTGGTGTGGCGCAGGTGCACGGAAAGCTCTGTGCACCCCATGTACATAATCCAGTGCACGCAGGTGCATGGGGAGGATGGTGCACCCGTGGGACGCGCTCTTGTGTAGGCGGTTGTACGTGCACCCGAGTGCCTAATTCGACGTGGCACGGTGCACCGCAGCATGGTGCACTCGCCCGGGCAGATCCACGCCCACCCTCACTGGTGGCACGTGGAGGTTCGTGGAGTGTCCTCTGGTGGCTGGACTATAGCGGCGAGCTCTAGATTCGTTCTCATTCGGCTGGTGATTCACTTGGTGGCGTTAGTTTCTGCAGGAAGATGGTAGAACATGGCGTTCTAAGCTTAGTCACCTTTTCTTTTTTCTCACCGCGACGAACGGGAGCGGCTACAATGACAGAACGACAATGACCAAACTTATCTCGATGAGCTGAAGCTAATGGTGCTGACGGTGAAGGCCACGACGACAGATCGAGGCTTAGAAGCTCTCCCCTCTCTTTCTCCCACTTTTTTTATTTTTCCCATCCACTTTTCTATTTTCTCTCTCTCCATCAAATCATCTGCCACTTTCCCCCACCTATCACCCATTTTATTTCTTTTCTCTCATCTTTTAAATTTCAAACCCTCCTCTACTAAAAGATGATAACCATCTCAACAAAAGCTGAACACTGCATTCTTCCTTTTTGCCACAAAGATCATATCCAATTTCTTTAATTGGGCTCCCAATATAAGGGCCCAATACTCGGGTCCGAGACCCGATTTGCTAACCCAAAATCTGCGTCGTTATATTGCGTCATAGGATCAATTCCTTATTTTCTTTGCTTTTATCGTATTTTTCTTGGTTCATTGTGATTTGTTGAGAGTGTTTTTTTTTTGAACAATTCATACCTACGAAGGGGAGGGGAAATTTACTCCTAATGGTATTGAACTTACAACCAAAGTGGGAGAGAAGGGTGTCAACTAAGAGTTTTTAACCACCTACTCTAAAGATTGTTAACGATTTGTTTGAGAATGTTAAACGTATGCTTGAACTTAATTATGTTTATCCCAACATGAGCTAAATTCTCTAGGGTTGAAATTGCTACGATGAAACGGCAATTTTTTGTTTTTATTCATCGTTCATTTAGTTTATCTTTGTTTTATCCAATGATGTTTATTGATTAATATTCTTGCTAAGGCATTGACGAACGTTTAGTAGGTAATAAACTTGATTATTACAGACATGGTAAGGTTAAGTTGGATAATTCGACAGAAGGTTCTTTCCAAAGTCTCAGGTTGCAGTATTATTAGATTTTCTGAGCGAGATTCCTATAGGCATATAGTATGATCGAGGGAGGGAAATTCTAGGTTTTGCTATCGACATAGGGAAACCACCCTAGTGCTTGTTCGAACAATAAGATTTTTATAACTTAACCGCGACATTTTACTTCAATTACCGTAGAGTGTTATTAATCTCAGCCGTCTCAGTCAATATTCTTACATTATTTTAGCACCTCGTCCACTTTGTTATTTCATTATTTTTTTTACCTTAGTTTAATTATTTGGTTTTCCCATTCCATTTTATTCTTGTCAACCATTAGTTGAAATCGAAGGGAATAATTTTAGCAACTAAAATTCAATCAAATATTGTAAAGACGATACTCAACTCATCATTATATTACTTATATGTTTGTAGATTTTGTTGTGGGAACTGCAATTTAATTAGTATCATAAATTACCCTAACATAATTTTATCAACAGTCATGCTTGCTTTTTTTGTGGGATTCCTTGTTTCCATTTATTTATTAAGCTTCTTTCAATTGTACAAAAGTTCATTAATATACCCTGTATGGTGTTTTAGACAATATACTGCAAAGCAGGCAAAGAAAACAAAGAAAGCGACCAACATTTCCCAGACCACAGTTTGGTTAGGTCCTGGGAAATGCATATACATTGAGCCCCTCAGCCATGTGAAGGGTGAACATGGTTCGATACATAGCCTCCTTCGCCTCATCCACAAGCCGGAATCGGAAGAAGTAAAGGAGAACGGCAGCCAAGATCTTCATTTGACGGTAAGCAAATTCCTTCCCCAGGCAGATGCGAGGCCCTGCCCGAGGATCAACCATATCAATTTGAGGATATTAATTCAACGAATCATGCTAAAGTAAGGTTAAAGCAAAAGAGTGACCTGAAATGCGGTGAACTTAAAAGGGCTCTCCGGCCGGAAAAGGCCCTTATCGTCGAGCCATCTTTCGGGCCGATATTCAACAGCATCTTCTCCCCAAACATGTCATTCTTCCCATGGCATAAGCCATGTAATTCATCCCATCTCCTTTCTTCACTTTAAAACCATCAGGCAGAATATCATCCTCTGCCGAAATCTTACCATCCTGCATCCGGAACCAAGGCAGATTAATGTTTTTTTTTAGAAACAAAAAGACTGCTTCTACGGAAACATTACCACGGGAACCGCAGGATAAAGTCGAAGAGTTTCGGTAATTGCAGCGTGAAGATACTGCATCTTGTCTAATGCTTCATCCGTCATCAACCTCGAGAATTCATCGGCACATATGTTGTCCTTAGCTTGTGTTACATCTTGGACTTCCTCGACAAACTTGTCCCGAACACGAGGATGTTTGAGAAGCATGTAAAAGAACCACGAGAGTGTGCTCGCGGATGTATCTTTGCCTGCTATCATGAAATTGAGAATTATATCTCTCAGATATCGATCATTCATGTTGTCCGGATCTCTCTTGCTCTCCATCAAAAACCTGGACAAGATGTCTTCCTTGTCTCTCTGCCCAATTTAGGAAACAAATTACTCAAAGTTTCATAACAGTGGAAATGGAATGTCCATTTACTCACCACAAGCTTTTCATTTTCCATCTGTTCTCTCTTGGATCGAATCAATTCGAAAACGAGGTCTCTATGATCTTGACGTTTCTCTTAAGAGCACCTTCCGTTCCTATATACAGCACATCAACGTATCTCCAAAACACAATCACGTTGGAGTCATTGAAAGCCTTGGTGAATCGGTTTGCCAACTCATCTGAACCCGATAATGCGTTTAACTCGACTCCAAATCCCACCTTGAAAATGGAATCTAGAGCCGATTTCATAAACATATCCTGCAGATAATGTCAAATTCGACAGAATTAACACAAGCAAGAATCAATTGTAAGTGTAACACAAGGCAAAAACAACTACTAAAATGAACCTGCAAGTCTATAGCACGGTTAGCTAGAGCAAAATCAGAAACTTTTGAGACCAATTTAGCAGCAATATCCCGAAATACAGCACTGCTATAGTCTCTCAAAACTCTGGTCGAAAACTCGTAGCTCGCGAGCTTCTGTTGATGGCGCCATTTCTCTCCATCTACGGCAAAGATACCATCACCGAAGAGGTCTCTCATTATCACAATATGGGCACCGTGTTTCCACAACACCAAATTTTCACACAAACAAACAAATCAGAGCTTACAAGAAGAAGGCAGGCTCATGCAGGGATTCAATAGCGGTAGTCCCACTATCCGAAACTATTATTGCGAAAAATAACGGTTCTCAATGACCATAATATCATTTATTATATCTACAACCACGGTAAAACACCGCGACCATAAATACAATTTAAATCTATCGGTTTAGGAATTTAAATTTCGGTTAGGACCGCGTTACATTTATCGCGCGGTTACAGGCATAATGTATGCTAAACATAACAGGAATAATAGAACATTAACTAGAATAATGGCCCGTTATTATCCCAATTGGCTGTTCCGTTAAACTGCGGTCACGATCCAATATTATTGGCATGATCTTGCTTCACACCACAATTTTTAACAATAACAATTTTAAACAGCGACACTAAGTTTATAGCAGTTTATTGTGATTGCGGACAGCTATTTAAATTCCTGATAGGCTCTAAAGAATTATAGCTATACCCTTCCATAATTAGGGAAATTGGTCCTCAGTATATACTCGATATTAACTGGATCGGCGGTGTAAATCTCACTTTGCAGTGAGAAAATCATGCGTAAAGTTCTGTGCTTCTGGGCCAGGGATGTTTGGTAATCGGCAAGTCTATTGAAGTGGAGGAGTTGGTGTAGCATTAAACCAGCTATGGGTGGCCGTTTGTCCTTTGAGATCAATTCCGGAACATTAAGCAATAAGAACAGAGCTGCAAATAATAGAAGAAGAAAAGTCAAAGCTCCGAGCAGAGCTAGAAAAATAGGGGTTGAAAGGAGAAGGAAGAGGACGGCGGAAGAAAGCTGCCATGGACGGCTCAGCCCGGAGGAGTTGAGAGATGAGAATCCGAATTCTGCACCGAAGAACAGGTAGAATATTTGTCAACCTTGTTAATATCTCATTAGCCTTTTCGGATATTCATAATGGAGGCACTGGTGTAAGGTAGTGGAGACGGCAAAACCCTTTAAAATTTGGAAAATTTTAATTCTTTTTCCTAAAAATTTTCAAAAAAAAACTTAAAATTCGTAGAAATTTATATTATATTTTAAAATTTTAACTATTTTTAATTAAATTTCATTCAAAAGTTCTCATTAATTTATCAAAATTATTAAAAAAAATTAATTACACCTTAAAATAAAAAAATTAAATTAAACCCTTTAAAATTTTAAAATTTTAGTTTGAATCACTATGCTTTTTATAAAAAACTTAAAATTAACCTCAAACGTTTTCACCGAATTATGTCACGCTTTTTCCCTTTTTGGAAGCACCTTTCGACTTACACGACTTTAAAATAAACTTTGGAATTCACGATTTAATTTTAAGGTTATGTTTTATGGTTTATAGAGCCTTTAATATAAAATAAATATTTAAATTGTATATTTTTTAATATTTTAGGTATCAATTTTTTTTATCAAAATAGGTGTCTAATATTTTGTTCGATTATATTTTAGGTGTTTAATCGTTAATTATTGTAAAAATTTCATCATCCAATCTAAGACCGACTCAAAGATTTTAAAGTTTTTGTGCAATTTATTAAGGTCTGTTTGGATTTAGAAAATATTTGTTGTTTTTATATTTAAAAAATAATTTATGTTTTCAGTTTTCTAAAAGTTAGAAAATATGTTTGGTTAATAGAGATGAAAACTTATTTTTATTTCATGGTAAAAACTTGTTTGATAACTGGCTTTTCAAAATAGAAATTAACAAATCGTTATTAAATACTTAAATTAAAATATAATTATTAAAAATGTTATTATAATTATAAAAATAAAATATGATTAATAAAATATTTTTTAAAATGACATTACAAGGATTCGAAACTGGGTTAATAAAGTTAAAATTAAAAGACACTTATTTTTATCTTCTTCACTTTTCTAAAATATTTTACTGAAAGTAGTAAAAGCATGTTATTGCATTTCTAACCCTTGTATTGAATTTAATGCATAAAAATATTGTTGGAAACCATATGAGTAAGTATGAGTAAGTATTGCATCGAATTCGTGTCTGAAGCATCGTTATTGTTGTCATCGAAATCATCGAAGCATTGTCATATTGAATTATTGATCATTGATTATTGGCTATTGCATAATGTCATTGAAATATTGAATATTGCATTGAAATATTGATATGCCTTATTGTTATTGAAATACCGTTATTGAACTATTGATTATTGGACCTTAGATTCGAGAATATTGGATACAATTGGCATGCCATAGAATTCATGAGCTTAGTGGTACTGGTAGGCTACGACCTTTACATTGGTGCGGTGGAGGATGTTGTGATATTGGTCGAATTGGTGCGACGGAGGATATATGGCTAGAACACTATTGATTTTGGCGATGAGAGGGAATTCGTGTATCGATTATGATTATTGTATCGATTATTGATCATGTCTAAATTGTCCTTGACTACTGAAGCACTATTGTTGAACATTGATATATTGCCATTGGATTATTGATGAAGCATGCATATGAATGCATATTGATCTTTGGCATTATTTATGACTATCTCACTAGGTAAAGTATGCCTAATGCATTCATCTTCCATGCATTTTAGGTTAAGAAGTTTAGAGTTCGAGATCGAAACCAGAGAAGCTTTTTGGCAAGTCACTACAAGTTCAAGTAAAGTATATCGACCCTATGAACTCCTAAAATGGTTGCAATGTAGTTAAACTAGTTGCTTTTAGTCCTTTTGATATGTGTATCTAAATGACCTTTAAACGTTTTGCTAAATGGGACTAAATATGCATATTTGGCTAAAAAGGTGAAAACATAGTAAACGGATTAATATGATCATGAAATTTGACATGCTGGTAGATTATGATGATATTAAGTTGCTGGTAAAGTTTCATTGTATTTGGACATTGTTTGATAGGTCAATTTGGATTAAAACCAGAGAAAATATGTCATTTTAGTGCAAGGCGTATCGATACGGGTGATGGCGTATTGGTACGGGTATACATATTTGGGCATAGTCAACGTTGGTCAACATGGCGTATCGATACGTCAAAGGGCGCATCGATACGAAAAGTCAACACTGTAATCTGGAAAATTAATTGCATCGGTATGGTCTCTAGGGTATATCGAAACTGTCAACCTTGGTCAACTCGTACCGGTACGGGTCTCACTATACCGATACAGGCTCATTGATTCATAACAGATTTAACGATCATGACATAGGTGTACTGATACGACCTTCTCAAGTATCGGTACTGGTTCTAGTAAGGTAGTTAATAATGTTGGAAACTTGCAAGATGGTAACTGAATTTTGATAAGGTTAATCGGGCTAGTAAATGAACTCTGACTAATATGAAAAGTTACAAACATGTTTTTTATAGCTTGAATTTCATCTTGGTATACCCAATTTCTGAAATTGACTTATAATTATCAAAATTACAGTTTAGTCCCTAAAACTTGTAAAAGTTACAAATTGGTCCTAATTGGATAATCATTGTTTCGTATTGGACTAATGGACCTTGTAATATTGTTTTGTTATGGTTGTTAAGCATGACACAATTAATTATCGAATATGAATTTGTTGCACCGATCATCGTATTGTTCACTGATAATGCATTCCGACCTGTTCACTAGGAAGGGGGTGTTACATTTGTGGTTTTAGATCTAGAGTTTAGTCGATTCTAAGACTAAACCGAAGCTTATTATATTGATTGTTGTATTACTTTGCCACCTAGGAGTTATTTATTGTATATTGTGACTTGCTGGCTAATCCGATATCTTTATTTATAGATGTCTAACCTTGATCAAGCTCGTATAGACGAGCATGTTACCAGCTCCTCAACTCATGGTGAGGAGATTAGAGGAGAAGAACCTCTAATTTCGCAAAACCCTCTAGTGTAAAACCTGAACCTGGGATACAAGTTGCTCAGGTTGAATTTTATAGGAACATGGCTGACATGTTCAAAGTATTCATAACTTTGATGAGGGCTGAGCAAACTTTTCAACCTCCTATTGTTTCTATCTCGAATGCCCGAGCTCCCATTGATAAGCTATCTCAACATCGGACTTATTCTTTCACCGGTCGTGATGATGAAAATCCTGAAATTGTTGAGTATTGGTTGGACAATACTTTTCGAATCTTAACCAAACAACTACAATGTTCTGATGAACACAAGCTTGAGTGTGCCATTTCCTTATTGGCTGATGAAGCATTGTATTGGTGGGAAAGTGTCATCCTTGCAGTACTCGAAGAGGCGGTGACCCGAGAGTTCCTTTTTCGTGAATTCCAGAAGAAGTACATTAGTGAGTACTACATCGCTGAAAGGTGAGACACCTTCCTTCATCTGAAACAATGAGGACGGCCTGTGGAACAGTACATCCATAATTTTGGGAAGTACTGCTGGTATAGAGCATAATACATCAAGAAGGAGGAGGAAAAATGTAGAATGTTCATCAATGGCCTGAATGATGACCTACGCCCTATGTTTATAGTATTGGGCATTACCAACTTTCAAGACCTCGTGAACATAGTTAAGGCTACTGAAACTGCTCAAAAAGTTCAAAAAATTAGTGGATTAGCCAAGTCAGAGAAAAGATATCGAGATGACTCCCGTTCTTCTGAGTCTTCCAAGAAATGGAAGTATTATGATTAGAAATAAAAAGAATATTCACAGTTTTCTCGTCTTGAATACATTGCCAAACCTCAAACCGTAACTCAATTCTTTCCTAGTACGAATTTTGTTGAGAATATTGATGGCTCTAAACAAGAAACAAAACTCCCAGTTTGCAATTTCTGTCAGCACAGGCATCCTAAAGGACAATGCCGTAAAAGGTCGGACGCATGCTTTTTCTATGGCAAAATAGGACATCTCATTTTCGATTGCCCCAAGAATATCATTAATTCCACCTCTGCATCAGTTAACCCATCATCTTTTGCTCCATCTTTTTGGGTCAAAGAACAAGGCAAGGATCTTTCGAAAAGCCTGGTGGTTTATCCAAGGCATTCTATCGACCTGAATCAAAGGCCTCTACACACATGTACCACATGAGAGGCAAGGAAAAAGATAGCTATCTCAACATCGTTATAGGTAAAAATTGGAAGACGAATTTTTCTTAAGGGGGAGAGTTGTAACACCCCAAAAATCAACCTAGTTGGAATTTGGTTCCGGTCATATATAAAAAGCCTTAATAATTTATTGTTTTAACATATATGGTTATAATCTATTATTGAATCCTAATTAAGTCAAATCTTAGTTAGGGACCCTATCAAAACCTTTAAAATTCTAAATTTAAGCTTAGCATATCGATACGGTAAGAACCGTATGGGTACGCTCTTTAGTTTTTAACTAACTTATCGAACTCTGGCTAGCCGTATCGATACGACCATAACGCTTATCGATATAAATGTCTGTTAAAAACTATTTTAGTGACTAAATTATAAGAATTGAAAGTTTAGGGTAAATGTGTAAATTCTAGAAAGTTGAGGGACTCAACCTCGTAATTATCCCATTTTGAGGATGAGTCACCTCCTTGTTTAGAAAACCATAACGTTAAATTATTGTGAAAAATTTTTAGTGACTAGATGATGGTTAATTGAAAGTTTGGGGCTATCTCAAATTCTAGAAAATTGGAAAGGTTTAAAATCGTGATTATCCTATTTTGAGGTGTGAGTCATTTGATTGGTTATGTTCACAAGGTGGGAATTTAAATTAAAAGAAAATGTGATAGCTTTGTTGATAGAAATTATTTGAATCAAATTGATGAAAATAGAAATGATAAGTTGAAAACATTTCTTAGCCAAAGATCACCCTTCTTTGCTATCTTCTTTATCTTTTCACAGGATCTTATCCGTGGTTATCTTCCATCTAAACAAGCAAGCTCTCTTGAATCCTCAAGTTTCCATTGATTTTCAACCTAAGCTCTTGTCTTTAGTAAAATCCCCAAATGATTTCTTGAAGCCCTGAAAGATTCCAGTTTAATTTTTTTTTAGTTAATTGTTTGATAGCCATTTTGTTACCTAGCCCAAGAATTGGAAGAAGCTAATCCATCATCTTCTACGAAAGTTAGGAACAAGGGAATAGTAATTCGAGAACCATAGAAGCATCGGAGTTCAAGGTGGGTGTAGTCGGAGTCTCGGGATTTGGCTAGGTGCCTATCCCGAATCATTGATTATTGCATTGCTAAACATTGCATTGAAGATATTACATAGAAACCCTACTGAAAGCCATATTGGTAAGTATGGGTAAGTATTGCATTAAATCCATATTTGTGGCATCATTATTGTTGTCATCGAAACCATTGAAGCATTGTCATATTGAATTATTGAGCATTGGATATTGACTATTGCATAATGGGTCATTGAAATATGCCTATTGTTATTGAAGTACCGTTATTGAACTATTGATTATTGGACCTTGGATTCGAGAGTATTGGATACAATTGGCATTCCATAGAATTCATGAGCTCAGTGGTATGGGTAGGCTACGACCTTTATATTGGTGCGGTGGAGGGATGTTGTGATATTGGTCAAATTGGTGCGGCGGAGGATATATGACTAGACCACTATTGATTTTGGCGATGAAGGGGAATTCGCATATCTATAAACGGAAATCGATCCAAGGAATCTTATTGATTATTGCTATTGAATATTGATTATTGTTATTGTATTGATTATTGATTATGTCTAAATTGTCATTGACTATTGATGCATTATTATTGAACATTGACATATTGTCATTGGATTATTGATGAAGCATGCATATGAATGCATATTGATCTTTGGCATTGTTTATGACTACCTCACTAGGCAAAGTATGCCTAATGCATTCATCTTCCATGCATTTCAGGTTAAGGAGTTTAGAGTTCGAGATCAAACCGGAGAAGCTTTTTGGCAAGTCACTACAAGTTCAAAGTAATGTATATCGACCCTAAGGACTCCTACAATGGTGACAATGTAGTTAAACTAGTTGCTTTTAGTCCTTTTGATATGTGTATTTTGCTTGTGGCATGTATAAGCCTTAAGGGCCCTAATGACCTTTAAATGTTTTGCTAAAAAGGGAATAAATATGCATATTTGGCTAAAAAGGTGAAAACATAGTAAATGGATTCATATGATCATGAAATTTGACATGCTAGTAGATTATGATTACATTAAGTTTCTGGTAAAGTTTCATTGCATTTGGACATTTTTTGATAGGTCAATTTGGATTAAAACCAGAGCAAATCTGTCATTTTAGTGCAGGGCGTATCGATACGGGTGATGGTGTATCGATACGGGTGATGGCGTATCGATACGGGTGATGGCGTATCGGTACGGGTATGCATATTTGGGCATAGTCAATGCTGGTCAACATGGAGTATCGGTACGTCAAAGGGCATATCGACAGAAAGTCAACAATGTAATCTGGAAAATTAATTGCATCGGTACGGTCTCTAGGTTGTATCGAAATGGTCAACCTTGGTCAACTTGTACCGGTACGGGTCTCACCGTACCGATACATGCTCATTGATTCATAACATATTTAACAGTCATGACATAGGCGTATCATTACGGCCTTCCCGAGTATCGGTACTGGTTCTGGTAAGGTTGTTAAAACTTCTAGAAACTTGCAAAATGGTCACTGAATTTTGATAAGGTTAATCGGGCTAGTAAATGAACTCTAACTAATATGAAAAGTTACAGACATGTTTTTCATAGCTTTAATTTCATCGTGGTTTGCCCAATTTCTAAAATTGACTTATAATTTATCAAAATTATAGTTTAGTCCCTATAACTTGTAAAAGTTACAAATTGGTCCTAATTGGATAATCATCATTTCGTATTGGACTAATGGACCTTGTAATATTGTTTTGTTATGGTTGTCAAGCATGACACAATTAATTATCAAATATGAATTTGTTGCACCGGTCATCGCATTGTTCACCGGTAATGCCTTCCGACCCAGATTCTTACCAGGCCGGGAAGGGGGTGTTAAAACCGAAGCTTTTTATGATTGATTATTGCATGTTTATGTCTTGCATATGCCACCTAGGAGTTATATTATTGTATATTGTAATGTGACATGTAGCTGACACGATCCTTTTATTTCTTATTAGTTACAAGATGCCAAACCAGAATTTAGGATGTGTGGATGGTGATAATTGTCATCCAAAAGTTTTTATCGACAAAGGCAAATGAGTGCAAGAAAATGTTGAAAGCCCTTTACCTGTGCCAATCTGATTTTGAATAAAACGATTCCCTCTTGACCTCATATTGATGAATTGCCATTGCATGGAGCCTATACCTTTACTGGCCTTGAGGACGCCCAGTCCAAAATTGCTGAATATTGGTTAGATAACCTTATTAGAATCCTCACCATAGAACTTCCCTGTTCTGATGAACACAATTTGGAGTGTGCCTTAGCACTACTCACCGATAAAGCCGAACAAAGAACTACCATCCATATTGTTTCTAAAGGAAGAGTAACATGGGAATTCTTCGTACGATAATTTAAAAAGAAGTATATTAACAAACACTATCTAGCCAAACAAAAAAGGCATTTCTTGCATTTGAAGCAAGGAAAATGCTCTTTAAATCATATGTGTTTCAATTCTACAAGTATTGCAGATATAGAGCCGATAGTGTTAAAACTGAAAGAGAAAAGTGTCACTTGTTCATAGAATGATTAAACAAGAATTTACAATCGATGTTTGCAATGATGGAGGCAGTTAATTTTCAAGAGTTATTAAATCATGTCAAAGCTACCGAAGTCTCTCTGAAGGCTCAAGTCTCCATTGATAATACCGGGACATATACTTTATGTCAAAAACAATACACTAGAGTTTGTTGAAAATAAGTTGGATTGTGTTTTTACTGTGGCAATCTAGGTCATTATATCAAAGAATGTCCCAGGAACCCTTACCAGAATCTTATTGTCATTCGAGGAGTTAAATCAACCTCTTCCAGCAAGTTCCCAAGTCAAGCATCGAGACATGAACCCGGTAAGAATGTTAATTATGAATTTTTCAAGATGAAAGTTTTCTTTAATTACCATTCATGATTTAAGGGAAAAGTCAAGGATGAATTTTTTTTAAAGGGGAAAATTGTAACACCCCAAAACCCGGTCTAGTCAGAACTCGGTTTTCGGTGATCGAAAATATAATTTCATTGGATAAAAGAATTCTTAAAATATAGATTTTTGGGCCTAAGGTGTGTATAAGTGGACTTAGGACTAAAATGTAAAGTTTGGAAAATATGAAGTTATTGGCTAAAATGTAAAAGTATGATATTGGATGATGTAGGCATTAAGCTAGAAAATGAGTAGGGACTAGGCATACAATTAGATCACCTAGTGACTGATTTGGAAGAATTAAAAGTATGGTTAATGACTAAATTGCAAGGATTCACAGTTAAGAAGTCATAGTGTAAACGTTAAGGGATTGAAGGCTCAATGGTGTAATTTAACCTTGACCTTCCTTCATAGGAAGGAAAGGTTCTTTGAGTAACTAAAGATTAATTTTACCATTTCATAAAATGGCGAGAACGCATGCTAGGAGGCAAATTACAATAATATGAATAAATACTAAAATATAGGTTTTCTTCTAGGGAGGGTAAGCCTCGGTCATACATAGGAAGGAAAAGTAAAGTGTTTAGGACACTTTATTAAGCTTACCGAATACTCACCGAGCCCTCCCCTTATAGTGTTCTTTATTTTTTTTTCTTGAAAGCAAGCTAGCACCTTAAAATCCATCTTCCTCCAAGCAAGCACCACCATTATTGTGGAATGGAAGCTTTGATTTTCTTCGATTAATCAATTTTAATCAATTTCTATATTTCAACTAAGCTCAAAACAAACTAGGTGAGGAATCACCCTTACCATCGGAATCCATCTAGCAAAGGAACAAAGGTATCACCATCCGAGAGCCCTAAGAGCTTCAAAAGGCTAGGTGAATGTAGTTCATGGTTTGGATGACTAGGTGTCATCCTTGTCTCATTGATTTTTATGGTTTATTTTATTTTTATTATAAAATTGTTTATTGGCTCACATAGAGCATTTGATGGCTATGTTCAATATTTTGTAAAGTATTGGTAAGGCTCTTTGCGCTGCCTTGCATCATGCTGCATTGGTAAGTTCATAGCATTATTATGAACATTGCATTGACAAGCTTATAGCATTAAAAAGATAATTGTATTGATAAAGACACTGTATTGGAAAGGTTAGTATATTGATGGAATCATTGTATTGGCAAGAACTATTTGAGCTAAGGCTCCACTATCAAACAAGAATACTTCTCTATCGTTAAAGCATAAAACTATAAGTTGCCTTACAATGGAAGCCCTTGGACACTTTGGCAAGGTACTTGGTATATTCATTGGGCCTATGGTCCATGAGCTACGACTCAAGGGTGACGACTCTAGGCGAGACGAATGGTTTGGTTGGAGGGTACGGGGAAGAAGAAAGTGTTAATACATTGTTATTACATCGATACAAGCCAATACTTTGCGCTTTGAGCTTGCTTAACACGGACCAAAGTTATCTACATTTAAATGTGATCCAAGGCGAACAATGTTAAAAGATAAGTACAGACGATGGCAAGACTAATGGAAGAATAAGCAAGAACAAGACATGGAATTAAACTCATAACATCATGCATTGAATATACATGTCATTATACACATTACTTATATTGATCTCATGATATTCATTGTTGTTGTTTAGTCACCACATCACTAGGCAAAGTATGCCTAATGCATTCATTTCCATGCATGTTTCAGGTTTAAGGATTTTCAAGGATTAATCGTGGTTTGAGGTTGCAAGTCACTCTCCAAAGCTTTCGAGTAAAATCCTATTCTCCCTATAACTCCTAGAATGGTGGCATACATCATGATATATGTACTAAGTTTGTTTGGGTTTCCTTAAGTAGGTTGTATCTAGATACATATATGGAGCGTGACAAGGTTAAAACAATGAGACTTATAAATTAGTGCATAAATGCTTCGTATGATGTTTATTAAAAATGAAATGGCTTATATGACATATTTGATCATGCATAACACTTGAATAGGTATAAAAAAGGTTATAACTCCTAGATTGGAAATATGGTAATCAGTAAGACATTTATGACTAATGTAATGTAGTTGTGTATTGGTATGTGAACCTATGCTTAAGAGAACCTAATCAACTCTTTGGTATTGTGTAAAATTAGCTAAAGTAGTATGTTAAGCTGTAAAAAGGTAAAATCATGGTAAATAGATTTATTTGATCATGAAACTTTGTTTTCCACACGATTATAACTAAACAAACTTGCCTGAAAAATTTCATAAGATTTGGACATTGTATGATAGGTCAAAAGAGATTAAAACTAGACCAAATATGCCATTACAGATTATGCCGTACCAATACGGGTAATATCGTATCGGTGCGCGTATGTATTTTTAGATTGGGTTAACACTGGTCAACAAGGCGTATCGATACTGTAACTCCCTTGACCCGGTCTAGCTGCCAGACCAAATCGAGGAAGATACATTAGGTTTGCCACAGCAAACCGAAGAGATTCAACAAAACTCGGTCCATTTTTTTCTTTTTATCTTGTCTAGATGCCAATCATTAGTCCTACGTGTACATGCATCACTCAGGTATAACCCCACCTCAATTGGGCATCATTTTGACATCCAATTGATCACATTTGCAATTTAGGGACCAAATTGCAAATACATGAAATTTGCAGGATTTAAGCCACTTTTAGTAATCTAATCTTTAATTAGTTAGGTTCTGATCATTCATCTCAAATTGATCATTCAAGCTCATACAATCGCATGGACAAGATTCAGGGACTAGAATGCAAAGAAAGCAAAACTGCCAAGCCAACATTACAGAAAACAGCCTCGGGTATCGGTACGAGTGTCACCGTACCGATACGCATAAAATGCCCGTACCGATACACCACGGCAGGTATCGATACTCCATAACGAACTTACCTAACTTTTGAATCTTTTTAATATACGTACCGGTACGCTTACATGGGTATCGGTACACAGGTTTGGATTGAAAAAGTGAAATTCCAGAGGCTAGAACGTGTACCGATACACCATTACCCCTCATCTGTTAGGGTACTTGGATGGAGTATTCGGTACACCGTATAAACCCCTCGACATCCAAGGCAACTTATTTACAGTGCACTCAATGCTATGGCCGGCCAACTATATCCGATAACAATTTTAAAACCACATCACTTGCCAATATAATTAACCAAATAACATTTACCTCACTGCTTTTAACAAGCATTAAACCATGCCATTTCCAAAGCAACAACCATGCTTTAAAACACAAGTATAAACCACATACTTACAAGGATCACTAACCATGTGCATCTTTCAGCATTTCATGCTTAAAAATAGTATATCAAATACTTTAAAACATGCTTAAACAATAGGTAACATGTAAATTAGAACAAGTGCATAAAACCATTTCAAACTAGCACGACCGAGGGAGAAAACCACTTTATACTTACTTCCGAGTCCAGGTAAGCGTTTCAAGCTCTACCTTAACTCCCATAACTCTGTTCCAAAACATCAAAACGCTTTAAACCACGTTTAACTCACCAATACGCAAAACTTCGATTCGCCGACGCGCAAACAAGCATCTGAAGTCTCCTACACTCCTCCAAACACCTCCGGATCAACCTCCCCTGTTTTTACCACACAACAACAGAGAATTAATGCACCATAATGCATTCTAAACACAACAAACACAATCATTCTCGGATTTCCACAACACCCTCACAATTAACCCTCTACAACAATCGAAATCAAGACCAAAGCACTTCGATTCACAACCCAGCCAACATCTATCAACCTAGCATCATTTTCAACACCAAAACACATCTAAAAACATATCCAAGACAACCTACCACCTCCGGCAACCTAACAACCATAAATTTCAACACAAAACCTCAAAACTAACAACCTAAACAAATATAGACTCTTATATTTCGGGATTCCATTGATAAAAATCACTTATCAACATTGTTAAACATCCAAAATATGAGTCAAATCACCATTACATACTGGAAATCAGATTCAATTCGCGAATGAACACATTTTCCCCAAAGATCTCATTAAATCATTAGAAAATAATCAAAATCAGATTAGAAATACAAAAGCAATGATCAAATGCTTGGGAATTTCAATAAAGAACCATACAATAGAGGAGATCTCAGACCTTACCTCTATTGTGAAGTTTCTCCCTCAATTGATTTGTGAAAAGCTAAGAAATCACAAGATTAATGTGAGATTTTGTATAAACAATCTTTGTAAAACAATTTGGAACAATAAATCAAGTTAGAAACCACATCACCTCCGGAAATTTGATGAAATCTGAGTGTTTGGCTGAGGAGAGAATAGAGAGAAAAAGTTGAGAGAAAAATGGCGTGATTTTTCTTTAAGAAAAGATAACCACCTTTTTAACAAAATCCACTTTAATTATTAATTAAAGAACATGTTTAATTTAATTAAATTAAGGGAGAAACCTTCAGAAACAAATTGGTAAAATAGATCCTTAAAGATTCTAAGTATTTGACCCTTTTCATTTTAGTCACTAGAAAATCACAGTTTTCAAAACTTTCATTTTGGTTACTAACCAAAATGTCCACCTTCCAAAACTAATTTTTCAAAATTGATTCCACCATTATTAAATATATAATTAATAATGATTTTTAAACATTTTCCATAATTTTTTCCAACACCGAAAATATATGATCCTAAAACTGACCCGAATCTCTACTTCGGTCCACCAAACCGTCTAATAACCCACTAAACCGCTAAGCCTTAAAACCAGGCGTTACAACTCTCCCCCACTTAAGAAATTTCATCCTCAAAATTTACCTAGAGGAAACAGGTGCGGAAACTCGTTCAACATATCCGACTTACGCTCCCACGTGGCCTCCTCAACACCGCGGTGCTTCCACAACACCTTAACCAGCTCGACTATCTTGCCACGGAGCACCTTACTGCTGGTGTCAAGAATCTCTACTAGTTCCTCATCATAAGATACGTCTGGTCTTAACTCGATCTCTTCCACCGGCATGATATGCGATGGATCCGACCTATACCTCCGTAACACCGAAACGTGGAAACATCATGAATCTTTCCCAACTCCGGAGGTAACCTGAAATGGTACGCAACAGGACCCACACGCTCAACGATCTCATATGGTCCAATGAACCTCGGGCTAAGCTTCCCTTTCCGCCTAAAACGCAACATATTTTTCCAGGGCGAGACTTTCAAAAACACTTTATCACTCACAACGTACTCTATATCCCTACGCTTCAAATCCACATAGGATTTATGGAGATCTACAGTCGCTTTTAAGCGCTCACATATCAACTTTACCTTTTCGGTCGTGCCTTTCAAGACATTAAGCATAGACACAAACTTTCCCCCTGCTTCTGCCCAACACACGGGCGTACGACACTTCCTGCCATACAACGCCTCAACTCTTCGTCCTCAGGAACCACTATTCGACCTTTGAAACACAACACCCCATCATCGTTGAAATGAAAATCCATAGGATTTCCATCCCTGATATCTTCCACATGAGATACCAAACTCCCATCATACGGTTGCTTCTCCTTAATCATCAAGGATGGCTTCACTTGCAACTCAGCCAACAAACCTCCGTCATTCGTCACACTCAACCTAGCAAACATGGCTCTCAACTCCACACCCGCTTTCCTACTCAAAGCATCCGCTACAACATTGGTTTTCCCCGGATGATACTCAATGGTCAGATCATAATCCTTAAGCAACTCCAACCATCTACGTTGCCTAAGATTCAACTCCTTCTATGACATCAGATATTTCAAGCTCTTATGATCCGTGTAAACCACACATTTCTCACCATACAAATAATGCCTCCAGATTTTCAAGGCGAAAACTACCGCTGCAAGCTCAAGATCGTGAGTAAGATAGTTACGTTCATGCACCTTCAACTACCTAGATGAATATACCACTAGCTTACCCTCCTGCATCAACACGCAACCAAGCCCAACATACAACGCATCACTATAAACAACAAACTCCTTTCTCGATTCTGGTTAAACTAAAACCGGAGCTCGCGTCAAGGCTTCCTTCAACCTTTCGAAAGCTCGCTGCCTATCCTCCGTCCACTTAAACTTAACATTCTTCTATAGCAACTTTGTTAACGGAGCTGCCACACTAGAGAACCCTTCTACAAACCTCTGATAATAACCCGCCAAACCAAGGAAACTCCTAATTTTCGTCACAGACTTGGGCTCCTTCCAACCCATTACAGCCTCAACCTTATGCGGGACACGAATTCCTTCGACCGACACCACATGTCTGAGAAACACAACTTCCTTAAGCCATAACTCACATTTGCTTAACTTAGCATACAATTGATTCTCCATCAGTTTTTGAAGCACAATTCGCAAATGGCTATCATAATCCTCCTCGGTACGAGAGTACACAAGGATATAATCGATAAACACCACCACAAACTGATCCAAAAACTCATGAAACACACGGTTCATCACGTCCATAAAAGCAGCTGGAGCATTGGTCAAACCAAACGACATCACAAGAAACTCATAATGCTCATACCTCATACGAAAGGCTGTTTTGGGCACATTCACCTCCTTCACTTTTAACTGATAGTACCCTGACCTCAGATCTATCTTGAAAAACACCGAAGCTCCCCTAAACTGATCAAACAGATCATCAATCCACGGTAAGGGATACTTGTTCTTTATTTTCAACTTATTCAGCTACCGATAATCTATACACATCCGCAATGTACCATCTTTCTTCTTAAAAAACAACACTGGTGCTCCCTACGGTGAAATACTGGGTTTAATAAAGCCTCGATCCAACAACTCTTGCAACTGCGTCTTCAACTCCTTCAATTTCTTCAGAGCCATGCAGTATGGAGCAATCGATACTGGTACCGTGCCCGCAAAAACATCGATGCCAAACTCTACCTCACGGTCAGGTGGCACCCCCGGTAATTCCTCTAGAAAAACACCCAGAAACTCACATACGGTACGAACATCCTATACTCTCAACTCCTTTGATCCAGGATTCATAACATAAGCCAAATAAGCATGACATCCCGAATCCAACATTCGTCTTGCCTCCAAAACTGAAACCACACTAGACAAAAACTTGGCATTCTCGCCAACAACCACCACCTCATAATCATCCGACAACCTCAAAGATATTTGCTTGGTCTCAAAATCCACCACAACCAAATGTTCGGTCAACCAATCCATGCCCAAGATCACATCAAAACCATAGAATGGTAGCTCCATCAAGTCTACGAAAACACATGTCCTTGAACCATCAACAGACACCTACGATACAACCTCCTAACCACGACCGTCTTTCCAAGAGAACTAGTCACTCTAACTCCCAAATTAAGAAATTCAACAGATATATCAAGCAACCCAGCATGCTCACTCAAAATGTATGAATGAGTAGATCCAGAATCAACCAACGAATACAACGACAGAGATTGAAGGGTAAAAGTACCTGCAATCACATCGGTGTCATTGCAACCCTCACGGTGTGCATACACCCTAGCCGGTCCACCTTCCTCAGGCTGGATAATAACAGTACGAGCCACAGTTCTCTGTCCCCCATCTCGATGCTAAAATGGTCTGCAATTACGACCACGACCCCGCTGTAGAACAACAACATGTGTAGCAGCCTGCTCACCTCGAGCCAACAACAGAAATCACGCCTCTGGTGGTTACCCGACCCAAAACTCCAACAAGCATTAGCCACCACAGGCGTAGGTGCTTGACCCTCCCTGGCCAACCATGGGCAATCTCGCCTTAAATGGTCTCGGGATCCGTAAACCCAATAAGTGCTATAAAGAAGCTCTGACCTGGGGACCCTGCCCTTGGACTCCACGTCCCACAACACCTCCACCATGCCTCAGCTCCGGGCGAAACCTCCTGTCATGGTGTCTCTTGTCCTGTCCACCGCTATAACCCGAATCAACATCTCTCTTACCTGAGCTCAATCCTCGTGATCCATAAACCAAGCCTAAATTCTGCTATATATCCTTGGCTTGCGAAATCAACACATCAAAATTGGTATAGCCAGCAGCAAGCGTGTATGTCTTAACATTCTGCACAAGTCCATAACGAAAACGATCACATCGAGTATGCTCGTCAGGAACCAACTCAGGTGCATACTGACTCCACCTCACAAACTGCACCATAGACATACTACCCTGCACCAACGCCATAAACTCTCGCTTCCTCTCGTCTTGATATCGGACTCCCAAAAACTTCTTCCGAAAAGCTTCACAGAAGAACTCCCAGGTCACATCATCCGTCGCCATACCAGATATAGTTGTAGTCCATCACGTATAGGCATCACCCTACGACAGGGAAATAGCACAGCCCAACTTACGAGCATCGGTGCACCCCATTTGGCCTAGTATCCTCTCAGTACTAGCCAACCAGCCCCCAGAAGCCTTAGGCGACAACCCTCGAAACTCAACTCCGCCTAAACTACGAATATACTCAAGCGGTAAACCTTGCCCCTCAACCGGTGGTGCTGGCACACGAACACCTGTAACTACTGCCTGAAACGCACCGGTCATGGCATGTATCAGCGGTGCCATATCACCCATCCCTGGCCTAGCCAGCACAGGTGGTACTTGCTCCAATCCCTCAGGTGGATTAGATAGGGGCGGTGGCAACCCTCTAGGAGGTACAACTTCTCCTTCATCATCCTGCCCAGCAGCAACATCAATCGCACTAGATCACAACTCTCTCATCGGTCCCATCGTGCTAAAATATATCTAAGGTATGATAACTATTTCAAAACAAAACAGTCAGGCCAGCCTCAAGCAAGGATCCAAGACTTTCATTTCAAAAATCAAGACTTTCCAGATTATAATAATAAGGTAATGGGTACCCCAAAATATCCCGAACATAGCATACGACCACCAACATTCATATATCAATAACTGTGCATAACAATCAGCGTACATATAACAATCACCGTGCACATCAAACATGGCAACATCACAACAACCTCCAAAATGAACCTAACATGTCTCTGATACCACCAAATATAACCCCCTTGACCTGGTCTAGCCGCCAGACCAAATCGAGGAAGCTACATTAGGTTTGCCGCAGCAAACTGAAGATATTCAACAAAGCCCGATCCATTTTTTTCTTTTTATCTTATCTAGATGCCAATTATTAGTCCTACGTGTACATGCATCACTCAGGTATAACCCTACCTCAATCGGGCATCATTTTGACATCCAATTGATCACATTTGCAATTTAGGGACCAAATTGCAAATACAGGAAATTTGTAGGATTTAAGCCACTTTTAGTATTCCAATCTTTAATTAGTCAGGTTCTGATCATTCATATCAAATTGATCATTCAAGCTCATATAATCGCATGGACACGATTCAGGGACTAAAATGTAAAGAAAGTAAAACTGCCAAGCCAACATTACAGACAACAGCCTCGGGTATCGGTACGGGTGTCACCTTACCGATACGCATAAAATGCTCATACCGATACACCGCGGCAGGTATCGATACGCCATAACAAGCTTACCTAACTTTTGAGTCTTTTTAATATACGTACCGGTACACTTACATGGGTATCGGTACACGGGTTTGGATTGAAAAAGTGAAATTCCAGAGGCTAAAACGTGTACCGATACACCATTACCCTTATCGGTACGCCAGGCCAAAAATCACCTAGGCGTACCAGTACTCCCTTACGCGTACCGATCCCTCAGGCCAGAAAATGCCTATCCGTACCGATACGGTCCCCCGCATATCGGTACGCCTAGACCTGTAATGCCACAATTTGCTGGTTTTTCATCTAAAAAAACATTCTCAAACCATTCCAACATGCTTATAACACCATACCAACATGCCATTCCTACAGCACAACAAGTATCAAGCATCAAAAGGGAATCTATAGGCATGCTTCCTAATGTCCATTCAAGCAACATGTCAAAAACGTAAACCAGTATCAAAAAAATCTTTAAAGGCCATTTGCAACCCAAGAGCAACTAAAGAAATATGCTCAAACAGGGAGTTCCACAAAACATCTCCCAAAACATAATAGGTACCCCATTGCCCTTATTCATTATAGTCTAAACCAAAACATACTTTGGAAACAAGTCTTGCCAAGATCCCCTTGCTTCTTGCTGCCTTCCAAGACCTTAATTATCCGCATTGATTGACAACAAGAGCGTAAGCATACAAGGCTTAGTGAGGAATGCTCAAAACAACCACCATCAATGCATTTAAAACCATTTATTTAACATCATCCCTTACAAACATCATCATCATGCCTCTTTTGAAAACATGCACTTTATATCATTAAAACCAGCATAATAAACCATATGCTACATGTATCATTAATCAACAGCAAATCTCATTGCTAACCCTCCACTTAAGCCTTCCCATGCATTACTACCAAATGCAAAGCTTAAGGAGAAACATGTATAAATCACATTATACAACATAAGACATTTCAATGATATATTAACAATTATATTGGCTTTCAAGTGATCAATAACAAGTCCATTAACAAAAGAGTTCATCGGATACACAGATTCAACAAGTGTTAACCTAACACTTCAAGCCATCTCAACTGAAATAGCGATACAATTACAATCGCGGTACATTAACAACTGGGTACAATAACAACCGGGTACAATAACAACCCACGGGGACATCCACCCCAATCATTGGTTAGACGCTTAATCCACTAACGGGAGTATTCAGTATCGTTTAACCCCTCTACTGTTAGGGTACTTGGATGGAGTATTCGGTACACCGTATAAACCCCTCGACATCCAATGGGACTTATTTACAGTGCACTCAATCCTATGGTCGGCCAACTATATCTGATAACAATTTTAAAACCACATCACTTGCCAATATAATTAACCAAATAACATTTACCTCACTATTTTTAACAAGCATTAAACCATGTCATTTCCAAAGCAACAACCATGCTTAAAAATAGTATATAAGATACTTTAAAACATGCTTAAACAATAGGTAACATGTAAATTAGAACAAGTGCATAAAACCATTTCAAACTAGCACGGCCGAGGGAGAAAACCACTTTATACTTACTTCCAAGTCTAGGTAAGCGTTTCAAGCTCTACCTTAACTCCCATAACTCTGTTTCAAAACATCAAAACGCTTTGAACAACGTTTTCACTCTCTGATACGCGAAACTTCGATTCGCCGACGCGTAAACAAGCATCCGAAGTCTCCTACGCTCCTCTAAACACCTCCGGATCAACCTCCCCTATTTTTACCACACAACAACAGAGGATTAATGCACCATAATGCATTCTAAACACAACAAACACAATCCTTCTCGGATTTCCACAACACCCTCACAGTTAACCCTCCAAAACAACCGAAATCCAGACCAAAGCACTTCGATTCACAACCCAGCCAACATCTATCAACCTAGCATCATTTTCAACACCAAAACACATCTAAAAACAGATCCAAGACAACCTACCACCTCCGGCAACCTAACAACCATAAATTTCAACACAAAACCTCAAAACTAACAACTTCCATTGATAAAAATCACTTATCAACATTGTTAAACATCCAAAATATGAGTCAAATCACCATTACATACTAGAAATCAGATTCAATTCGCGAATCAACACATTTTCCCCAAAGATCTCATTAAATCATTAGAAAATCATCAAAATCAGATTAGAAATTCAAAAGCAAGGATCAAATGCTTGGGAATTTCAATAAAGAACTATACAATAGAGAAGATCTCGGATCTTACCCCTATTGTGAAGTTTCTCCCTCAATTGATTTGTGAAAAGCTAAGAAATCACAAGATTAATGTGAGATTTTGTATAAACAATCTTTGTAAAACAATTTGGAACAATAAAATCAAGTTAGAAACCACCTCACCTCTGGAAAATTTATGAAATCTGAGTGTTTGGTTGATGAGAGAATAGAGAGAAAAAGTTGAGAGCAAAATGACGTGATTTTTGTTTAAGAAAAGATAACCACCTTTTTAACAAAATCCACTTTAACTATTAATTAAAGCACATGTTTAAATTAATTAAATTAAGGGAGAAACCTTCAGGAAACAAATTGGTAAAATAGCTCCTGAAAGATTCTAAGTATTTGACCCTTTTTCATTTTAGTCACTAGAAAATCACAATTTTCAAAACTTTCATTTTGGTCACTAACCAAAATGTCTACCTTCCAAAAATAATTTTTCAAAATTGATTCTACCATTATTAAATATATAATTATTAATGATTTTTAAACATTTTCCATAATTTTTTCCAACACCAAAAATATACGATCCTGAAACCGACTCGAATCTCTATTCCGATCCACCAAACCGTCTAATAACCCATTAAACCGCTAAGCCCTAAAACCAGAGCGTTACAGATACTGCCTTGGGCGTATTAGTATAGAATTTCGATACTGGAAAATTACTGTAGCTGGGTATCGATCGATCATGAAGGTACCGATACCCTGTGTAAATCAATTTGGGAATTAGGGAACATGTATAGGTACTACTAAACCTATACCGATACAAATTTTAGGTTCGAAAGACTTATAAATCATAATAGTAAGGGCGTATCGATACTAACCCAAGTGTATCGGTACACATTAGTGTCGCTAGAATCTGTTAATAAGTGAATTATGCATGGCGTACATATACACCTCCTCGAGTATCGGTACCAATACAATTAATTCGGTTAAAAGCTATTGGAATAATTCTAGAAAGTTCCAAATTGGTCACCTATTAATGATTGGCTTAATTGGAGGGGTAAATGACCTCTGAACAATATGAAAATTTGCGTGTAACCTGACTATAGGTTGAATTTCATAGTGGTAAGGTTAATTTTAGTAAAGGACCTCTAATTTATCGAAATTGAAAAATAGAATCTAAAACTTACAAAAGTTTAAAATTGGTCCTAAATTGATGATTATAGTTTTGTATCGAATCACTGCCTCACTATATTGATTTAGTGATGTATTAAGACACCGAAATGAATATTGTGTTACTTTGATTCACTAAATTATTGAATAAGGATTAAAACATAGTACCAAGCATCGTATTAAACTTCGGTAACATACTCTGACCTGGTTCTCAACCAGATCGGGAAGGGGGTGTTACACGTGAAATCCAAACATCCCTTACCGTCTTCCAATCATCATTACACTACTTGTTTGCCAATTTATCTAGATCTTTACTTTAGTTTCCTTTATCATTTTAATTTTTTTTAGTTCTTTTATTTTTACACGCTACCTCAATCATTTTCCATCACCTTCATTTTCCAGTTCACAAGTATTAATCATGACATTTAATTCCTTACAATCTATGTGGATATGATACTCTTTCTCACTATTATATTAATTGCTGACCGTGTGCACTTGCACGTAAAAATATATATTTTTGGCATTATTTATTTGAATAATCACACAAAATCCTCAACATTTTTCCAATCATTTTCTCGTCGACAAGTTTTTGGTGCCATTGTCGGGTATTGTAACAAAATTAATTGTTTTCATTTTTAATTGTTTGTATTTTTAGTTATTTTTATTAATTTTATTTAGCTTATGAATAGGTGCAACACTCTAAGGGAAGAACACGATCCTGAAATTGAGAGAATCCTACATAGCATAAGGAGAGAACGTCAATAGATGGCACAAAATGGGAATATGGATTTAGGAGAGAGCTAACTCATCAGAGAACACCTAGCACCCGCCATAGATAATTTGATGCTAGCACTGATCGGTCCAGAGGTAAATATGGCTAATTTTTAGCTTAAACTGATAATGATTCAAATTCTATTGAATGTGGGACAATTTGATAGATCACCTGTTGGAGACCCAAGGCAACATTTAAAGCAATTCATGGAAGTTTGTCAACTATATCAACAGCCTGGTGTGAATGAAGAAACAATAAAGCAGGATATTCTCATTTTCCTTGCGAGATAGAGCAAAATTGTGGTTAAATTTATTGCCACCTAAGTTAGTCACTATATAGGCAGATTTATACCAGAAGTTCCTACTGAGATTCCAGCCACCTACATTAAATGCCAAGCTGCAAAGTGAAATCATTACCTTTAGGCAAGCTGATGATGAGACTTTCTATGATACTTGTGAATGATTCAAAGACCTGTTGAGAAGATGTCCCATTCATGGATTCCCTACTTGGACCTAGATGGAGATTTTTTTTATACTGGACTCAATGCTCATGCCAGGACCATTGCAGACGCCGCAAAAATTGGTTCATTGCTGGATAAAAATTATAATGAGGTATATGACATCCTAGAAAAGATTGCCACCAATGATTTCCAATATCCTACCACCAGATTGGGAGTCAGGACGAGAGCTGCTGGAAAGTAGGAACTTGATGCACTTTCATCAATCAATATTCAAATGGGCAACCTCACTAATATAGTGAAGATAATGCAAAAGCCTACTAAAGTCGGAGAGGTAAAGGTATTAGAATCATTTTGCACTATTTATGGTAATGACCATATCATGGAGAAATGCCCAACAAACCTAGAGTCGGTGTATGTTGTTGTCAACTACAACTACAATAACAACCCATACTCTAATACATATAATATGGGGGTGGAAGCAACATCTGAACTTTTCATGGTCGAACCGGGGAGGTAACCACTTTAATACCCAGTGTCAGAGCACCAATGCTCCACCAGGTTTCAACCAGAACGAGATGCCGCAAGGAGCGCAGAATAATCTACCTTCGGTGCAAAGATCTTCCGATGAGAACACCATGAAGGATTATATGGAGCATAACAATGCGACTGTCCAAAGTCTAGCCTTATCCATGAGGAACTTGGAAGTTTAGATAGGACAAATTGTTAGCGTACTTAATGCCAGACCTTCAAGGGCTTTGTCGAGTGATATAGAGGATGCTCGTCAAAAATGGAGAGAACAATGCAAAGTTGTCACTCTCCTAAGTGGCAAACAAGTCTAGATTTCAACGCATAAAAAAACCATTTTTTTGCCATGAGAATAAATCAATGATAGCAAACGAAACCAAGGAAGTTGAGAAACAGAAAGCAAAGAACCAACAATGCAGTCACAACTTGTTGCCAACCTTACCATTATAAAACAAGTAGAGCCAACACACATAGCTGACATCCAAGTGAATAACCTTACGAATTGCATGTATAAGATCATACCAGAAGACACCGATGTCAAATCAATTAAGCAACAAAGAAGATTAATTCTTATCATGAGAGATAACGTGAAGCGAGGTACACTCAGATGGCTAGTTACTGGTAGGAAAAGTGCATTCCAAATGATTAAAAATAAAGAGCTAAAGTAGAAAAATTTCACCATAAAAAATGCCAGAGATACTACGGTTATAAACTAAAAATTTAATAAAGATTGCTATAACATTTCTAGAACAGGATGAGGATGGCTATGCCTCGACATCAAAGGAAAAAAGAGCAACAAAGCTTAAGCTCTACTGGTGTGCTGAGTTCAATCAAATGTTCTCTAGACTTACAACAAAGAGATTATTTGGTTTTATAAGGTGGTTGTTCAAAGCCACCATGGCAAAACATTCTCCTTCATTGTGCAATCGACAGTTTGGCATACTTAAAGGAAAGTAATTCTTCGGCTTTCAATGTTGGTTATTCAAACAAAAGATTTCCACAGCCTACCATCCACCAAACAAGGGCCAAAGACTGAAGCATTACTGGGAATGAAGTCAAATTAATGCCAAGGGGACCATTCTCCTTACGGACATTTAGTAAATTTTTGCCAAACTAGTCTGATCATTGTAATAATGTTTAGGAGAGATATTTAGTTTTATTTCTTTCAGTACTTAGGAAATTTCATTTTTATTTTTAGTTATTCTCTTTATTTCTTTTTCTGTTTTGAAAGGTTTCTTTGGCTCTTAGCATGGGAAATTTTGCCAAAAGACCATGCTGAGTTCTACTGCCAAGACACCACAGCTGATAAGAAAGAAGAAAGCGGCACCGAAAAGGGTACCCCTCACTAGAAGAAATACTCGCTCCTCTCACCAAGATTATTCCTCATGGGAGTCCACATCCCCTTAACTCCTTACATTCATGTTTTTCATTTCAAGCATGCATTGCATTTTTATATGTGTGTTTTCATGCATTGAGGACAATGCCCACCTTAGGTTTAGGTGTGTGTTGCCTCACATTTATTGTCATGGCATTCATTTTTATGTTTATGTTTGTAATTTGTTATTGCAATATAGATAGAGTAGAAACATGCATACCAGACCATTAAATTTTTTCCAAGGCTTGATTTTGAACTGATAATTTTTCCAAACACATAGCTAGCATAGTTAGATTTCATCCTAGTATGCCCTGTTCGATGGAGAATTGAAAAATCTCTAGACTTAGTAAGAGCCAATAGACTTAGTAAGGACGAGTTGCTTGGAAATTAATCTCTAACTTAGGAAATTTTAGTTTCACTTAAACACGTAGTATGCATCTAGTTCCCAAGACAAACTTAGGATTTTTGAAACTGAACTCATAAAAAGAAAGATCGCCAGGGTAGAAGAAAAAACTAAGGCAACAATATTTTTCCAAAGGCTAAAAAAAATTAGAACACTCCTCTGCCTGAGATATAATACTTAACTTGGTGCTTTGTGGCTTGCCCCCTCTTAGTTCTCAGACCAACTAAAACTTTAGGGTATGAGTCTAATGGGTAAGCTTAGTGATGTAGTCTAGATTTACGTAGGGGTTTGTGGTATGTTCCCTCTTACTTCTCACGCCAAACAACATTATGACGCGAACTTAAAAAATAATGCCAAAAGAAAAGAAAAAAGAAACCCTTGGTGAAAAAAATTGAGTTTGGAAAGTAAAATTGACTAAGA
Source organism: Hibiscus mutabilis (assembly GCA_019671005.1). Lineage (NCBI taxonomy): Eukaryota > Viridiplantae > Streptophyta > Magnoliopsida > Malvales > Malvaceae > Hibiscus > Hibiscus mutabilis. The sequence goes on along the minus strand of CM033719.1, from coordinate 27,629,936 downwards.
GAGTTGATGGATACAAGATGTAAACTGCCCGCACTTCATGCACACTTTAGGACCTCAGGTTAGAGTTATATTTCTGCACTTGATATTTCTGAGAATTCTGTTGGCATTGGGATTGCGAGATAACTGAGAATAGAACTAGGGCCAAATTTTGCTTGCTAGCCTGTGTTACTAATAAAAAAAATTGCCGAGGCATTTTACTCTATTTTATAGTTTTTAAGTTTTTAGTTTTGCATTACTTGAGGACAAGCAATGAGCTAGGTTTCGGGGTGTGTTAACTCCTCAAAAGATGTACTTTCTACGGATATATTGCCATGATATTACTTGACTTTAGGTACATATTAGTCTATTTTGCCAGTAGTTTCATGCATTTGCATCTAGGAGTTGAGGAATGTATAGTTTTTATTGCCACAGTGAAGGGGTGTTTTCTTGTCATGGTGTGCAGGATCGACAGGACTAGAGCAAGTGAACGCAGGAAGGAAATGACAAGCGAAGTTGGCAAATACAAGAGGAGAATGTCGAGCTTGGAGAATAATACCAAGTTTGGTTAGCAAAAGAAGGACGATGCCCAAAAAAATAGCACTAAGTCAGAGACAAATCATTTCTAGTTACAATAACGCATGGATGCCAAGTTTGAAGAGTGCATCACCAAAAATTCAGGACTCAACCCTAACCCTAATTAAGGCTTCGCTTGCACCTATATAAAAGAATTCAAGAATGAGCCAAAGGGGAGATGGAGCTGCGAGGAGAAGAGAATGGTAGAAGCAACCTGGGCAGTTTTGCCAAGAGCTCTAGATCCATTGAGGGGCTTCATTGAAAGATCACCTTCTTTTGTTTCATTTCTCTTAATTTAATTCTGATTTTTGTGATGATGAATCAAAACGATGATTTCTTGTTGGTTTCCCCAGCCATGAACTAATCTTTTAAATAGGCTAGGGGTGTTTGCGATAAACGTTTAGTATTTTTAGTTTTTAATAATTACATGCTTTGGCTTTATTTTCTATTTCGCAAGTGCTTACTATTAATATATTTATTGCCATACGGGAGTTGGCATTGAATGATTAATATCTTAACAGACTTAGGAGATAAGGATTAATTGCCAAATACTAAGGAGAAACTTTGACAGAAGATATTCATGTAGATGAACTTACACTTGAAGTGATTCTACCCTTTAGGAGTAAAGATTGAATCTTCACCAAGTTAATTGTTTGAAAACTTGCTATATACATATAGGTGTTAAAAGTAATTAACTTAGGGTATTGCCATCGATAGAGGCAATACTAGCTTAAAATCTGCTAGCCATTAAAACCAAAGTTTAGTGTTACTAGTTGCTGCCTTTGCTAGCGTAAAATCCAAACATCCCTTGCCAAGCCTTCCAATCATCATTACACTAGTTGTTTGCCATTCTACTTGGATTTTTACTTTAGTTTCTTTTATCATTTTAATTTCTTTAGTTCTTTTATTTTTACACGCGACCTCAATCATTTGCCATCACCTTTATTTTTCAGTTCACAAGTATTAATCGTGGCATTTAATTCCTGGACAATCCTTGTGGATACGGTACTCTTTCTCACTACTATATTACTTGTTGACTGTGTGCACTTGCACGTAAAAAGATATATTCTTGACATTATTTATTTGAATAATAATCCTCAACCTTTTTCCAAGCATTATTTCATCGACAACTCAATACTCGTTATCCCTCATCAAGTACCTTCAAATGGGACTCGGGGCTACACAACGTCAAGAACATACATTCGGAATATCTCTTACTATGGTGTTGCAGCACTCTCACTGGGTATTTGGACCTTATCAACCAAGTGCCCACAAGGCATACAACATCATCATAACCATGCCACCCTGTGGATGCAATAAACATATAAGTCGCACAAGACATTTACCAAGTTCTTAAGATATATGTTCGAGTATAAGGTAATTTCTCAGTTTTTTAGTTTTACAACTTATTTCAAGCCATTAGGGGTATATCGAAATGAACCTTACAATTTTTCAGCCTCCCGGGCATAAATCAGCATTTTCGAGTAGAATGCCAGTGGGTATTGGTAATGGTCTTCGAATACCAGTATAGTACCCTTGGGTACTGGTACTTATAGTGTACTGACACCAAAATGGCTTACTAGAATTTTCCTGAGCCTTGGCGTACCAGTATAGGTCAACCTGTACCGATATGAGATTGTAAGGCATACTAGTATTGGTTGCATACCATACTGATGCCACACTCTTAGTTCGTCTCAAACGAATAATGTTCTTCAACCTAGAACACTAAGGTACCGGTATCGAATGTAACACCCCAAAAATCAGCCTAGTCAAAATAGGGTTTTCGATGATCGGAAAATTAACTTCTGACGAATAATAAAATTATTGAATTATAAGATATTGAGTCAAAATTGATTAATTATTGGACCATTGTTAAGCATTGGATTAAATCGTAAAGATTAAAAATATGTAGTTATTGGCTAAAACTTAGAAATGAAGCATAGAATGATATAGATTTAATTCATGGCTAAATACAAGGACTAGGTGTATAATTAGACCACCTAGTGACTAAATTGAAAAGAGTAAAAATGTGATTAGTGACTAAATTGAAAAGATTCAAAGTTAAGGTACCATAGTATAAAAGTTAAGAAATACATGAACCTAGAGTGTAATTTGACCATGGCCTTTCTTTATTGGAAGGAAAGGTTTTTAGATGACTAAAAGCTTAATTTGACCATTGTCATAAGAGTGCATAGGTGGCACATGGTGGCATGACTATGGGAAAAGATGAAAATGATGATATGATCATGTCTTGGATATTATTGTTAATTGAAAAGTGAATTAAAATGAAGAGAATGTCTTAATACATTCCACCGGGATCAAAACCAAAGAAAGGGAATTGCTATATCTTTTTTATCTTCTTCTTTAGTTTGAACAAGCTAGCACCTCCCCATATGTAAGCACACACCTCCATTGATGAAGCTTTGAAAGCTTAGATTTTCTATAGAGTTCCTATTCCTCTCCCACTTGAATCTTATTCAAGGTAAGCCCATGGTGCAAAAGGTCACATTTGCCTTCAAGAAATATGGGAATTCTTATATCAATTCCATATGATTAAATATGGAAAATCATTGAAATTATGTCATTGTCTTTGTCTTGTAAATAAGGTAAAAGTGTGAACCTAGTCATCTCCTTAAAGAAGTCCAAGTCAAGGAACAAAAGAATCCATATACGTGACCATCTATAGATTTGGAAAGTTTTGTGAGTGTAGTGCATAGTCTGGATGGCTAGGTGTCATCCTTATTATTTGGTGGCAATATTCATATCATCGGAAAGCATTGGTAAGTCCTTTTGTGTTGCCTTACATCATGTTGCATTGGCAAGTTCATGGCATTGATAAGATCATTGCATCGATGAAAATATTGTATTGACAAAGATATTGTATTGGCAAGACTAATGTATTGATGAAACTATTGTATTGACAAGGATTATTAGAGCTAAGGCTCAATTATCTTTCAACAACACTTTACCATTGATATAACATAAGACATGTAAGTTACCTTGCAATGGAAGCCCTTGGACACTTTGGCATGGTACATGGTATATTGGAACTATAGTCAATGAGCTATGGCTCAAGGGTAATGACCCTATATTGTATTGGTGATGGAGGTTAGGGGAGATGATGGATTATGATGGAGGAAGCATTGACTCATTGTTATTACATTGATAGAAGCCATTACTTTGTGCTTTGGGCTTAACACAGACTAAGGTTACCTATATCCAAAAATGATCCAAGGCAAACAATGTAAAAGACATGCAAAGACATTGGCAAGATTATTAAAAGAATAAGCAAGAACAAGATATGGAAATGAATTCATAACATCGAGCATTGAACATATATGCATTGTTTATATTACTTTCATGATAATTTTTGTCATTGACACCATATGCATTGCTTACATTATTCTTATGTTATCCATTATTATTGTCATAATAATATTGTAAGGTCATTACCTCACTAGGCAAATTATGCCTAATACATTCATTTCCATACATATTTTAGGTTTAAGGACTTCCAAGGATCGATCGTGGTTAGAGGTTGCAAGTTACATCCTTAAGCTTCTTAGTAAAGTTTCCCTTGCCTTATAACTCCTATAATGGACGCATTTGGCATGAATGTATGTTGAATACCTTATGTCTTGGTTATGTGTGTTTTATGAACTTCAAGTATGACAAGTTTTATTATGGAGCTAATATACACTTGTTAACTACATGGACTTAATAGATGAGAGAAATGATATTAATGGATATGTCATCAGCATAAGGCTTGCATTTGCTTGATCATGGATGTATAAATATGATGCGAAATACATGAATTATGCTAATGAATGGTAAATGCATGCGTAACCATAGCATGTGACTAAAGCAAGACTAGTGAGTTAATAATGGACTTATGACGGTATTGGTTTTGGTAGAAATGGCATATTTGGCAGCTATATTGTAAAACATAGTAAATGGATTCGTTTTGCCATGAAACTTGGCATAAAACAAGTTAGATATGCAAGAACATTGTGTGAAAAATTTTATAGACATTGAAAATGGTTTAGGTGCCTAAAATGAATAAAAAACAGACATAAACTGTCATTATAGGCCCTGGCGTACCGATATGGGTAATTGCGTATCGGTACGAGCATGCATAATTTGACCAGGTTAACACTGGTATCGATACGCTCAAAGGTGTATCGGTAGATTTTTGTCACTAAAATTTTACTGTAGCATCGTACTAGTACGGGTCGTGGCGTGTCGGTACAGTAAATGGTTTCTAGAATTCATGCATTGAATAGGCTACCGATACATAAGCCCGTATCGATCCTCAACACCATGAGACGTACGACATGGTCTGTACCAATCATCATGTTCAATATTATATTAAAATATTGTAAAGGCGTAGCGATACAGACTATTGAGTACCAGTACCGATTCAGGTAATCTAGTTAATGGCTAAAGACAAGTTTAAAAGCTTATAGTTTAGTCACTAATATTGGTAAGGCAAATTGGGCTCTTGAATAAAGGCTAAATTGTATGAAACTGGGCATATTGGGTAAATGATCATTGTATTTCATAGTGGTACAGTAATTTACAAGAAAAAGGCTAGTAAATTATAGACTCTAAATTTTGGTCCTTAAAGTATGATTAAGATAAATCGAGCTAGCTAATGTTATTCAATTGACATGGAACTTGACCCCTGACCCAATATTGTTATGAATAACATGTTAATACCCTTAATTATATTAAATAATATTAAGATCACCAATTTACAAATTAGTCCCTAAATTTCAAGAATACTGCAAATTGGTCCTATCACTGTTGTTACTTAATATGAAATGAATCTTTTGAATTAATGACCACATAGTAATGTTATTGATATAGTTATACTGCATTGTCTCATTGGAAATAATAAAAATCTTCAAAATTCTCACCCCTTATACATCGTCATTGTTTATCGTCAAATTCTCCGAACCTGATTTTCTTCCAAACCGGGGATGGTTGTTACACCGAAGCCCAAAAATAACTTTTTAAGCTCAGAAAATCATTCCCAAAGCCTCCAACTCAAACCCAAAACCCCTTAAGTTGATCTTACAGTTTATGGGAGTCATTTAGGATGGTTTTCTACTATTTTTACATGCTATTAACACAAAATCCTGGATTTACCATTTATAACCATTTCCAAGCATTTAACACTCAAATCATCAAATCGAGCATACAAGGCGTCATCCTTCGGATGTGCATGAAACAAAAGAAGTTGGAAGTGTACTAACTTTACTCCTACAACAATAAAAGAAGCTTCTAGCCCAAGTGCTCAAGCCTTTTTCTTCCCTTGAACTTTGGAAGCCTCTCCTACCTCTTTCACTACAAAGAGATAAAAAAAGAATTTTTCAACAAGAAATGGAGTTAAATCCTCCATTCCTGTTCTTCCTCTTTAAATAATAAAAAATTAATTCTTAATCCATTTCTTTGTTTTTTTATTTCCCAAACGACTTAAATAAAAAATCTCTTCTTTAAATAATAGAAAAAGATTTAATTATAATTATTTATCCTACACAAACCTTTTAATTGCACTAACACAAGAAGAGAAAAATGAGTTAGCATGCATAATAGAAGGAAAGAAAGTATATGCTAAAAAATCTTAAACCTAGATTCAAAGAAAAGCTTTAAAACAAAGAAAACCTTAAAAACTTAAACTCTATCATGTTTGAGAAAAGTGGGTTTGTTCTCGATTTAAAGTGTTTAAAAACTTATAAAAATAAAGCCCAAAAAATGCTGAAAAAAATAAGAAAAAAAGTGTTGATTTTTTTTCATATTTTTACCAATAGAAAAATACTACCGTAAACCGATAACGCTTGGAAACTGATACCAACTGATAAAAAACGCGGAAGCTTGGATAAATTAATCCCTTGAATATAGATCTAGATAAAAAATAAGGATTATATTTTTTTATTTCCCAAACAACTCAATAAAAAATAAGAAATAAATTAAGAATTAAGGAAACAATAAAAAATAAAAGAAAAAAATAATTAAAAAACAATGAAAGAAATGATGGATATGACAACGCCCGCTTCTAAGATCATGTCTTAAACAAACGTGCGTCTGAATTGGTAAACGCTTAACACTCTAAGGATCCTACCCTTAATAACCTAGACGATGAAGAAGAACGCCAAATATTCGCCGTAACGCAATTGGACACTTGCACTCTGAAACAAGAACAAGATAAAAATCTTGAACAAAATAAAGAAAGAACTCACAAAGAGAGCTTTGAAAGAAGGATGTTTATTGATCTTTGAATTGTTCTATTTTATAGAGGAAAGAAACGTAGTCATAGGCTTGCAAAACCCTAAATTATAAAGAGAAAAAGTTTGATTTAATCTAAAAGACTAACTAGATAAATAATAATAAAATAAAATATTGTCATAATTAAAAGAGATAGGAATATTATCTTAATTAAAAAATAAAATAGAGTTCAAATAACTTTAGAAAATTATCTTAATTAAAAATCCTTGGATCCCATCCGAAAAGTCATCGCAAGTCAACTGATGTTCTATCCTTAAAAGCTTCAATTTCTTGTCTAAAATGACTAGTTTCACCTCTCTTATTCTCGTATCATGCATTTTTCAGTTTGTTCTATTCACTATGCCAACAGTTAAATACCTAACCTTATTTAAGAGTATTATCGCCTTATTACACTAGATCAATTGATAGTTGGTAACAAGAGGTGCATAATTAAATACCTTCCAAAGGATTGCGATTAATTTTAACAATAGTTTCAGCAGGGACAAATCTAGGATTAAACATTGAGAGGGGTAATATTTTATTAAGTTTTAATCTAAAAATTAGGAGGAACAAAACTCTTGTTTGACCAGTATTTAACTAAAAAGGAAATCAAATACGATTATACCAAAAAAAATTGAGAGGGACAAAAGCGCTCTCAACTCATACATGGCTTCGTCCCTGAGTTTCAGACCCCAAAGCCACTTCAATTAAAAGTTTGATGCACTCACATAGAAATTACTACCGCAGTCAAGAATTCACTCTTCGCGTTCTGTAAAATCATCAATGAAAGCGATTAAAAGTTCATCGTTATCGTAGTCTTGCATTACATCAGCTTCCCTTATTTTTCTAGTTTTTTTCTTTTATAACTCGTATCATCTATTTGGTTTCTATTATGTGACCTATAGCACTCACCTTTAATATGATCATATTTTTTTTTGCAATAATAACTCTCCCCTTATAAGAGTTATATTCAACCATAATTACATAATTTTGTTTTTACAAAATTATGTAACATTTACAGCATTAATTCTTACACCCGTTACTCTAGGTTCATCTTCGAACAATTTATAGAATAATTGGTAAGAATTCGGAAGCCCTTCCAATTAGTATAAGAATTATGTCGTAGGACTATGCACACATCTTAAGAATTTGGAGGCTTGAGCTTTTATTGACCAATTTGATAGTGTGCATTTTCGTTATGTACACTAAAATGGTAATGTCATTTAGTCTAGTGGCCTTTTGAGTGTAATATGTCGGTATAATTTTAGTTATTTTTGCATTTTTGTTTGTCTTTTTTCTAGATTTTAATATTAGAATTTTATTATTATGAATTCCTACTTCTCACACATTTGTTGGGCTTGTTTACTCTGTCTTTGTGGCACGTTTTTTTTACTTTGTGGCACGCCTCTGTCTTGTGGCACGTTATTCACCTACCTTTTTAGTAAATTTATGTTCATGTAGAGTTTCTCACGATGCTCGATTTTGATGTGCGATTGTCGGTGGTCGTTTAGTAGTTTGATCTCCTCTTGTGGTTGTTTGTCGATGCATTCAGATCTATTTAGCAAAGTAACTTGCAAGACTATTAGTTTCGCTCGCCACTCCTTCATCACTTATCGAGGGTCTATAGGGTTCACTTTATCTCATGTGTGTTGACAACTTTCATGGCCTTTTACCGTTCAATAGAATCTATGCTTATCCATCTGAGCAATGGTGAGAACATCTTTTTACTGGCGTAATTGAATTTTCTCTCTTTCGGAAAAGAAGAGAGTTCTTTCATCTTTTTCTCTTTTTATTTTTTTAATTTTTTTGTTGTTCGTTATGAATATTTTTATATTTGAATCTCTTTGTTTGACTCTCTTTCTAAGTAATAAAAGTTATCCGATATTATAAATTATAAACATATTCATTTAGCAAAAAAAAAAACTATTAACCTTTAAAATCAACAAATTTATGTATCACAATATTTTTGTTATTTTTATTAATAAAAGACGATAAAAATACTTATTACAATCATCTTATAATTAATCTTTATATATATATATTTGAATAGTATCTTTATGTATATTCTAATTATATTGATTGTTGATATAAGCGAAACAAAATGTGGACAAGATATTAATTTTTTTTTATTAAATAAAGAAGTATATTACATTCTTAAGGTAAATATCAGGATTTAAATTCTTACACGACAGATAATATGAGTATCTTTAACTACTTGATCAATTAATTGATTTGGACAAAATACCAATTTAGTTCAAAGAAATTCTCGTAACTGAGTTGCGTCCAAATGATGTGCATCAGTGATCACCTTAAAACTTGTTTGCACCAACACTCTCACATTCATCATCATAAAAAAATAAAGTAATATGTTGCAGCATTTAAAGACAAAACACAACCTTCCAAATCTCCAGATATAAAAAATAAATTTAAAGCCCAATAAAATATTGGCAGAATAATACATTTTAGAGTAAAAGCTAGTCTGCCAGTAGCACCCTATTCCTCTAATCATTCAAATCGGTGGGTCAGCTCTCCTCCTTTGACAGCCTTAAGCTCTACCTCCCATGTAAGTCCAACAACTTCATGTGCAACAAGCTTATAGTTGTTGCAAGCTATCTCTTACAAATTGGGATCCATATATTTGTAATCGAAAATGCATTGTTGTGTGCTATCTTTCTCAGTATTTTAATCAAATCTTTACGTGGGTTTTGTGAATCCATATATTATGGTTCGTAAATATGGAGAATGGTCATGAATGTTACATTGTGACGTATATGATTGTTGATGGTAACATAGAATGGTGGTGATTTTTTATGATTTATCCTTTTAGGAGTGGACGGAGAACGGCAATTAGTTGGGGTTTAAATTAAGGAAGAAAGAAGAAAGGAAGATTGGATTGGAGAAGATGATAAATAGTGATACGAGGTTCAAAAGTCCTCTCTCCAGTGTAGCTTGTGCGGATATTTATGTTCCTGGAAACATAAAGAGTCTAACATTTAATAAGCAACGGCGCGACTAAAAACAGCAAGTTTTAAAATTTATAAAATACTCCCTAAGAGCTTAAAATATTAGACTCTTTGATATCATTTTAGGTTTTTTTCATGATTTTTGACAAATTTTGAAACTTAAAAAACAAGTTTCGAAACTTAAATTTTTTTTTTATTACATTTTAAGTTCTTGGACAATCAAAAATCACAAAAAAACTTAAAATGTTATCAAAAAGTTCAACATTTTAAGTTATTGTCTGAGTATTTCACAAGTTTTGAAACTTGTCGTTTTTAGCCGCACTTTAAACTTGCTGCACCCTAGACTCGCCCTAAAAACATAGGTCTTTTTTGGTAGTTGATGTAGGTCCTAAGATTGACGGTTATTGATGTGCTGGTAGGGGTAGATTCGACATGTAGTAGAGGTAGCTAACAGATCAAGTAGGCCTGACATCGGTCACATTGAGGGACTAGCTTTTGACATAGTCATGTAAAAGGATAGGGGTTACCAGATAAATGATCGGTGTGAAAACGTCACACTAAAAGTGCAAGCAATACTGTCGATGCAAGAATAAAAACAGAGAAATCATGTTTGAATATCGATTCCACGAGAATTATGTATTCAATTCAAGGGTTATGTAGCCACAAATAATTCCGTAAAAGTAGAAACTGTAAGCGCAATGGTAAATCCAATAAAAGAATAAAGGAAGGTTTAAATAATAAATTTTGGTAGCAATAACTTAATATATAAAGAAAAAAGAAATATAGAATAAAGTCTGGATCTCCTTAGTTTAGTTCGGCAGAAAGATCAAGTACACTTTAAGGAATTTGTTGGCTTATTTAGCAAATAGAAAGTGAGCTTGAGTACTAGCTTCCATTTAATCTTCAACTGTTGACTCAGGGAAATAGATCGGCTATAACTCTCGTCATTAGTTGGTACAATAACCCTTTGAACGAGGGGATCAACTCTCGTTGTATCCATTCAACTTTCTTTGTAATACTAGTTAACCTGACTTGTCACTGCATCCGTCGATGTCGGTGGCTAGTTCAACACTCTCATGCAAAACATAAATCAGATCCAACAATTTAAGCTTAAGAAAAAGCTAGTAGAAATATATATAAACTGAAGAGTAGGTTTCAACAAATTTATAAAGCTTAAAAGTTTAAACCATCGTCAATTAAGTACGGAATACAAAAGGTAATATCCAACAAACATCTAAAATAAAGAAGAGTTTAAGAAGATAACAAAGTATTCTCCTCGATCAGTACTTGATTCCTCTTCTCTTCGGATAATTCTGCCTCACTTTCCCTCAAATCTCCAGAAATAAGCTTAAGTTGCCATGGGAGGGTAAAGAAAGCTTCGAGGTTGAAGATGACATGAGAAAATAAAAATTGTGTGACTCTCTCTCTCTCATCCCGAATTCGTCCTTTTATAGGCTACTCATGAAATGACATCTGTCCTGCAGGTGTTTTTGTGTGACCCAGGGTCGAACATAGTTTGTTACATCAAATAATACAGCTGGCAGGGTCATCCTTATCTTTTAGTAGATTGGACAGCTGGCATATACAATGTCGAACTTGCTGCAGTGATGAGACTTCTACTGTAGGGACATTAGAAATACAACGACAACAAGGCAAAATAGGCAGAAATATATGAAATAAGATCAACTGAGACTAAGTTAGGTAACATGCAGGAAATAGACATGAAAATACAGAAATAGATGCAAAAAGCATAGATGTAGGGACAATTAGATCTATAAATCTAAAGAAAATATATACTCTATCAATAAACATTGAGACATCTCAGGAAAAACTACGGAGGTTTTAAGAGCCCACCCTACAAAAGAGTGACTGCATAGGACTTCGAATACAGAGGTACAACAATAATAAGTGTGATAGTCCTTTTAGGATCACTTGTTGCATCAAAGATGATCTTCGAAATTAATCCTTAAAATAAAAGATCATATATAGGCTGATTGATTAAGCCAAAAGTTAGGATGCCCCAAATCCTATGTAAAACTAAAGGGTGGCCTTTATAGGATTGGCTCTAGTTTTGGTACAAACCTTTTGGTTCTAGGAAGCTATACCTAAAGTGAAAAGAACCCTGAGCCAGGGGGGTATGAAACAAAATATGTACCGACTTTGCAATGAAAAAAGTTGCTTGAATCATAATAAGAAAAAGAAAAAAGAACCTACTTATTAAGTACTCTAATATTCTTTTTACATGAACAGAGGCAATTCTATTGACACTTTTTCTATATAATCAATGAAGATACAAAAAAACTTAGTTGATATGACAATGTCATAGTCAGGGTTCAAATAGCGGTCTATTATAACAACAACCGTTATATAGTGGTAGCGGCGTCGTCCGAAACAGTTATTGTAAAAAATAACTATCTGCAATAATTGTGTCCGCACTGCAACAAAACATCGGGACCGAAAGCGCGTCCCTAACTGAAATTTAAATCCCTAGTCATAATGGTTCAGTGGTTTCTCTGTTGAACCCAGTTTGAGAATATTTGAAGAGTATTCATATCGGCTCTGTAGTGCTTTTGTGTGAATTCAAGCAGCATAGGCCATGTAAAATCTGGATATACCCTGGGTCTGTATGCGTCCACCAACTCGGTTGGTGGGGCAACCACTTTATCACCCTTTGGACACAAAAAGAAAGCAAGGGATTTTCTTGTGGTGTGGCTGTTCACAACAGCCCGGTGCAAGCAACTTTTGTAGGCTCCATTTGACAAAGCCTGAGAAAATAAAACATTCCAATACTTAATCACCATACCAAACCATTGAGTACAGTTGAAAGATGTATGGATTGAATGAGAGTCTGGTACCATGAAGGTGTCGCCGATGTTAACCACGAATGCTTCGAAATTCGGGCTAATCGAATGCCATTCGTTGTCTACAAACACTTGAAGACCACCAACTCGGTCTTGGTGAAGGATGGTTAACGACGTCGGGTCACAATGAGGCCCTGTGCCTAATGTGAGGTCTGGTTTTTGGCAAGGCGGATAGTAATTCAACCTCATGATTGAATTGTTTTCTTCGAAAAATTCCCTGAAATGTGCTCTGCTTACGCCTAGACTGACGGATAACAGCTCCATGATCCCTAGAGAAAGCTTGCTCATTGCCTCGCAGTAGTCCTGGTAAACCCTCCTGCACACAATTAAACTCAAGATTTCAGCACCACCAGCAAAAGCACAGAAAAAAGGGTATTTTTTGTTGTTTTAGATCATGTCATTAGAATTTGTTACCCGAATTGCCTGAATTCATCTCCCATTTTATTAACAAGGTAGTATTCGACCATCATCGATGCGTCTCGTTGAGCCGAGTATCGAAACGAAAGTGTTTCCTTCCAAGGTAGCTTGGAGGAGAATCTGCCAGTGAAGCTACTAGCATATCCACAGAGCTCTCCAACTTTCCTCTGAGCCCTTTGCTTTTCACCTAATGGCAATTCAAAGAAGTCATCCATGTACCTATGAGCATCAGCCAGGAGTGTTGCATCCACTCCATGATTAACCACAAGAAAGAAACCGTGCTGCCGACATGCCTCCCCGACAAGCCGTAAAGCTTCTGCAGCAGCAACAGGGTCACCGGAGAGGAAGCCTCCGAGGTCGATGAGTGGTACATGGAGTTCGGGAGGATTAGCGCAAGGCTGTTCGTCTTCGGGCCATATAAATTGTTTCGGTATGTGGGATTGGTGCTTGAGCACAGAGGCATCAAAGACCAATTGGTTTTGCTCATCTTTGGGATGGTGTGGCATGGAAGGTATGTTGGAGACGCAGTCAATCGCCATTGTATGAAGAGATTGGTATATTTTGAGGCCAAAGATAGATTTATATATATACACAATTGAGTGATTGTAAGAGTATTTAGGGCTGGTAAGAGATAAAACTCGATTCAAATTAATCAATCAATGAATTAGATATCGATGGTTACGAAGAAAAAAGGGCAAGAGATGGAGTGAAACAAAGAAGGGAATAGTTAATGGAAAAGAAGAGGAGGAAGTGACATAAACTTGAGAGGTGTTCGGAAAGAAATGCCAAAAGCTCTTGCTGTCATAGGGGAAATCAGTGCACAAAAATTGGAATCTTATACCACCTTTCTTCCCCCCATCTCTCTATTTATATCCCTAACTCCACCTTTTTTCTAAAGAAAAATCCAAATATTGAGGCTCCCACTTACTTGAAAATCGAATTAACTCGTATTGTTTGATTGATTTATGACTTACAAATTTAAAACTTGAATATTTGTATTGAATCAAATTCAATGTTTTATTTAATTAATAATCAGTTTTTATGTTTCATAAGGTAAAAATAAATGGTCTATACTTCAAATAATAAAAAACATTATTAATTGTCGTCTGTACAGAGACGGGGGAATCATCTTTTGATTATTTCCTTTATTTTTTTTCAATAATTTGTAGCATGTTGTGCTTCCTGGATAATAAAAATTCACAATTATCCAAAAAACAATTTAAAATATTGATCGAGTCGAGTAAAAAGTTTCGAGTTAATCAAGTTGAAGAATCTTATTTTATAACTCAAGCTTCAATTGAAATTTCTCTATTCGAGTTGAGTTATTCGAGTTTCTGCTCAAATTTAAGTGTAAACATTTATAATGTTATCGTACTAATTGTTTCCAATTTAAACGAATTTATAACGTATATGATATACATATATATTTCTCCATATTTTATATGTGATATACATATATCAGGCAGAGTTGAGGGACTCAACTCGAACTTGGAATTCAACCCACTAATTATTAAAAATTTTGAGTAATTCGAGTTTCATTTTATAACTCAAATTTTATTTTAAAAAAATTCTAGTCGATTCGAGTTTATAAAATTAGAATTCGAGTTGAGTTTTGCTCGCCCCAACCTAAAACTATCATATAAAAATTATTAATTATTTTTATTTATTTAAAAAATTTAAAAATAATTATAAAAATAATTTAAATTTTTATCAAATAAATGTAAAAAAACATAAAGCGAAATTATTATTTTTTTCTAAAAATTATCGAAATCCAAAATTTATATGAAAAAACTGAAAATGAAATAAATTAATATTTAAATGAACAGTTCAGAAATTTCAGAAAACCCAGTCGAACATAATCACTATCTCAGCTCTCAGAGCTTGTTTCTTGATTTTCTTGACTCCCTAACCACAAAAAATTTATGAATGCCATTAAACGGCTACTGTTAGAAGGGTATTAGTCAATTTCTCAATTTTTATTTTTCATGTTTATTCCCTGCTTCAGGAGAAAATAGAATATTCATATATTCTCTATGGTGAGTTTAAAATTACAAGGTTTGAGATATTCGACTCGTTGACCAGATGTAAAAATAAACAGGCAACTTTTGCATTTTCAAAAAATTAGGGTCGGGTACCCGACCCGTTAAATTTTTTCGAGTCAAAGTTCAGGTTCGGATCATAAATTTTGAATTATATGGGTACCCAGTCCGGTTATCTGTTTTTATCTTTAAATTATTAAGGATTTTTAGTTAAAAGTTAAATATTTTATTCTCAAATATTTTACACTAATTTTTAAATCGTGATTTCAAATATTTTATGCCGATGATGAGTACATAATTGTATTTTTATCTTTACTTTATGTTTGGATTGTGTTATTATGCGATTTGAACTTCTAAATTTTAATTTTTTTAAAATCACCTTAAATTTTATGATTTGTAAAAAAAATTGTATAAATTTAATTTGAGTACTTTGTGACTTGAAATTGCGAGTATCCGATCATTACATATACATTACTTGTGATATTAATGACCGGATTATGAGCCGATATTTTTTACCCAAAAATTTGAATATCTAAAACTTCAGGTACCAGAAATTACGGGAACCCGAACACCCCTAACCCTCTGTACCGGGAAACAAATATAATTTCAAGGTTCAATTAATATGGACCTGGATGCATGAGGATAAAATATTATAAGTTTAAGTATTTAATTAAAAATTTAAGGATTTATTTAATATTTAAATTTGAAAACATCATGTAAAACCTAGCCGCTCTCCATCTTTTTCATTTTTTTTTTAAGCGTTCGGCAATTATTTTCCTTAGCGCCTTAAGTTTTGTTTTGTAGCCGGCGACGACACCGATTTTATTGTCGGTTGTCGACCGCCGGATTTATTTTTATTTTTTCAATTTTTTAATAAAATAATTCTATTTTTGTGACACGGTTTTTTGCCTTTATAACACGTTTATCTCTGTCTATTGGCATTTTAACTCTGTCTATTGACATGTTTATGTCTGTATTTTGGCATATTTTCTTCTACTCCTTCGGTCGTTTTGGTCGTTCTTTATTTTATGTTTTATCAGGGTTGGATTTGACGACGCTACGACTGATCAAGATGACGATTATTTGCAATCCTGCTGATCTTCCCTGCTCCGGACCTTCGGTTTAAATTTGGATATGCGATTTGCGCTTGTGAAGAGTTTCTCACGGTGCTCGGCTCTGATTTGCGTTTTCTCGGTGGTCTATCAATAGCTTCATCCCTTTTGTGGTTCGTTTTGCCGATGTAGTCAGGTTTTGTATCTATTTTTCGATCGAGTATTTGGATGGGTTTATAACCTTTTCATGTATGGTTCATGTCTTATCTAAAGTGGCAAGTTTTAGGAGAATGTATAAATTATGTATTTAGTTTACAACGATAGTTTGTAAACCCTTATTGTAATTTTGGGTATTTTTTCGTTAATAAAACTAGTGACTTTTTTTAAAAAAATATATTTAAATTTAAAAATTGAAAACGATAAAATTTCATTTGCTTAATATTTAAATTTATTATATTTAGTTTTTTATTAATTTTGTATGAGAATGTAATACTTCTCATTTTAACAAATGAATTTTTTGTATTTAATTTTTTATTAATCCAAAAATTTTGGGGCTAATGCCTCAACTTGTCTCATACTCCACTGGTATAATAATATTTTTGGCACTCAATTCTTTTAAGAAAATCATTTCAGTTCTTATTAATTTTTTGTCGTCTATTTTAACTTTTGACCATTTAATTTTTTGTCAAATTGATAGCTAAATATCTAAATCACAAATTTAGAGAATTTAGATTTTAAAGATAACGTAAATTGAATAATAAAATAAATAGAAATGTATAAAATAATTAGAAAAGCATACTGGATTATATTCAAGGTGAAAGGATTATACCACAACCACTGAAAATTTAATGTGAAAAATAAATACAGTAAATTTCAAAAGGTGTAAAAGATATAAGAAGTAAAACCCATCACTTTGCAGAAAAACTTGCACAATCCTCTAAATGAAATCCAACAACGATATACTTTGACCATAAAGCTATATGAATCAAACATTCTTTCGCTGCGAGTTCTTGGCACATTGACAAAGTACCATAAAGGAATTAAAAAAATACCAGTTCACCGATCGTCATGTGACTAAAAACACTCGATAATTATTGTTATCTGAACGCTAAATTGCGATAATAGCAAACAATGCTATCACAAAGAAAGACAAACCTACAAAAATAAAGACAAACAAATTATCATACAAGCAGACGAAAGAAAAAAGACAGAAAAGCATATGTAGATTGACTCTAGCTAAGCAAAATAAAAAAAAACAATAAAACTAAAAAAGAACAATCGATTCTTCATCAAAGGAGAAAAATCTTATTTATATACCATTAATATAAAAATAAAAACCAATCGACAACATGAAAGCTGTCGCCGAAAACGACTCAACTAAAAAGAACTCAAGATTTTTTTAAAATAATTTTCTTAGAGAAAATGGAAGTAGAGGGAAGTGGGGAGTATTTTTCAAATCTTTGAATATGTTATATGCCTATATAAAAGAGATTTTTGAAATTTCTAATATATTTCTCAATTCGACAAGTCCGAATTTATATATATGTTATACCATGATAGTCTCTGCCTCTCACTCCTCCGCAAAAAGGGTTTTCTGGCGATCTTATCTTCAATATCAGACCCTCTGGGAACTCAAAAAGCATATACCGCGCACCCTCGCTCCAGAACCTTACTCAAGAAGCCACCAAGAATCATCCAGAGACTACTTCATCACATCCTCTGGATAACTACATCATGATAGGCCAACGTTCAGTACACCTGCTTCATCGATCAAGTCTACTACCTGACATATAAGCATGTATGCTAAGCTAGTATGTCAATTGGCATCAAAACAATATGCCTAGCCGTGACACTTGTCATTTAAGGTTGCTAGATGACTCTCCATAAATACCTAAGAATGATCGAAAAAGGACAAGACGAACACACTCCAAGTCTCCCCTCTCACTCTTAAGACACATATACTTCAACATCTCTCCCTTCAGCCCCACTCTCCATTTCGACCACCACCTACTATGGCTCTACCTCCAATCAAAAGGGTTGAACCAGTCGAAATCGCCGCAACAACCCCCTTTCACAACCTTGTTTGGTGTCGATCAATTTTTGGCATCATCAAGTGGTGCGTGAACGTGAAAAACTTATGTGTTGAGAGAATCAGTCACGATGAACTTCCAAAAAGAGCGTCACCAATTATCGATTTTTCATGGTCCTTCTAATCCTGGCAAGGAAATAGCCACCAAGTCATGAGTCAAACGTCATTCCCCGTGCCCACGGTTGCAAAATACTCAGGTGGGACAACTTGGACTGTGAAGTACAACAAGGAGGAGGAGAAAGGTTGGCATAAACCATGACCCATCGACCCAAGAAAAATAAGTAGGAGAATAAAACAAAATATTGATTCCTTACCAAACGCTGCAGCGAGGAGACGTGCGAAAAGTACGAAATAATAATTTCTTACCAGATCCACTACTAAGATACTCATTCGTCTCAAGAAATGGTAGCCACTACAAAGAATCTATACCTTGATAGAGAGTGTAACACCTCATTCTCGGTCTAGTAAGAAACCAGGTTGGAGATGCTACCGGAGAATGATAACAATAGTCGGTATAGTAATTCTAGTGACTTAGCAATGTTCGATGTCTTAATGCAATGAATATCGATATAGAATTAATACTATAATGTCAATGAACCAATATATGCAATTATGATTGGTTTAGAGGACCATTCTATAAGGTATATTAGTTTAGGGACTAATTTGTAAATTCTATAATTCTTAGTCCTTGTCTGAAATTAATCTTATCAATATATAATTCAACGTCCATATAACTTGTCTGTCAATTTACATACCAATCAAAGGTCTTTAACTTAGTCAATTGAGTCACGTGATACTCAGTGACCATAATGTAATTTTTAGGAACTTGTTCCATATCTTTTAACTAACTTACATGTATCGATATCGGTACTCAAGAGGTCGTACCAATACGCCATGCCTGATTCGAATGTTACCAAATTCCAGTGACCAATATGTGTACCGATACGCATAGACCAGTATCGATACGCCCTTAATTTTATCAATAATGTTTCTTCAAACTAAAAATAGGTATCGATACTAGCTTAGCCGTACAAATACTGGTGCCCTAATTCCCAAATTGAGGTAAATTGGGTATCGGTACCCTCATGTCCATATTGATACCCTACTACAGTAAAATTCCAATGTCGAAGATCCATACCGATACGACAAAGATTGTATCGATACGACTTGTTGACCATTATTGACCTGGTCCAAAAATGCATACTCGTACCGATATGCCTTCACCCGTATTGGTACGGGAGGGTCTGTAGTGACAAATTATTCTGGTTTTTATCCATTTTAGCCTATCAAATCATGTCCAAATTTCATGAAACTTTACCAACAACCTTGTTTAGTCCCAATCTATTAACATGTAAAATTTCAAGGCTAATTGAATATGTTTACCATGTTTTCACCTTTTAGAGCCAAATAAGCATGATTTACCAAATTTCAATATACTCATAGGTCCATTTTACCTTAAACATAACTATCACTTATACATATCAAAATGGGCCATTTAAGCATGTTTAGACCCTATGTCACCATTCTAGGAGTTTATAGTTAAAAGGAACTTGGTTGAATGAAACCTTTATTCAACATGTCTTGAGTATATTCAAATTTAGCTCGGTGAGTTCAACCGGTGCCACACGGTAAGGTGCAATGGAAACTGGGGTGGTTTCAGGTTGCACTTCAATCCCAAACCCAACTTCACGGGTGGGTGGTAAACCCGAAAGCTCATCAAAGAACACATCGGGAAATTCTTGCACAATATCTATATCTTGCAACTGAGGTTCTTCCTTACTTGCAATAGCATATAACAATGATATCTTACTCTTAGAATCCATTAGAGTCACGCTCTCTTTTCCAAGACCTCGAAGATACAATTTCTTTTTCAAATAATCCACCCAAGCTTGATGCTTTGCGAGCCAGTCAATCCCTAATATAACGTTGAACTCATGAATAGAGAGGGCCATGAGGTTGGTTGAAAAAAGTACCCCTTATATCACGAGGGGACAATTCTTGCATACTAGTCCAACTACAACGCTATTACCTAAGGGATTAGTTACGGTGATTTTGGAAGTTATAGGCTCGGATGTTTACTTAAATCTTTTAATCAGTACAGTACTAACAAAGAAATGAGTGGATCTAGGATCAATCAATGCATAGATAGGGTGAGTATACAATTCAATAGTACATGCTATAATATATGGATCTTCCTCATCCTCCTTGCTCCTCATATGATAAACTTGAGCTGAAGCCTTGGATTCATGTCAGCTTGAAGTCCTTGTAGAGCCATTAGGTCTCCAAGAAGCTCCTGCTGCAACTTGTTTCTGTCCCTTGCCCTTGAAGGATTGAGTAGGGGACGCGGTGTTTGTCGGTGCAGTAGACTTGGAGGTGTTCATTGGACAATCTTTGATGTAATGACCTTGTTCACCAAAGAAGAACAAGCTCTAGATTGCCTACGACATTGTCCTGTTGGATGTCTTCTTTGACAGAAATTACAAATGGGATATTGAGATTCTTGACCTAAACCTTCGGTACTCTCAATGGAGGTTGTCCATGCAACAAATTAGAGCGTGGTTTGAGGCTTGGCTAAATTGCCTAATCGAGAAGGCTGTTGATAATATTGTTTCTTAAATCCTTGTTGCTTGCCCTTCTTATACGACGAAAGAGGATGGCGATCATCTCGGGGCCTCTTTTTAGATCGGGTTAGCCCACTAGTCCTCTGTGACCTTTGAGCAGCTTCAGTAGAGATAGCTTGATTTACGAGTTCTTAGAAATCTGTGATCCCCAATGCAGTGAACAAAGGTCAAAGCTTATCACTCAGCCATGCAACAAACATTCTACATTTCTCTTCTTCCTTCTTAATATACTTGGCTCCATATTTGTAATATTTGCAGAAGTCGTGGATGTAATGCTCCACAGGTCCTCCACCTTGTTTGAGATACAAAAAGATATCCCGCCTTTCAGCCAAGTAATACCCGTTAATGTATTTCTTTCTGAACTCATGTAGAAAGAACTCCCAGGTTACGGCTTCCTCGAGAACCGTAAGCGTAGTGGTTTCCCACCAATGCAAAGCCTCATTTGCCAACAAGGTTAGGGCACATTCGAGCTTGTGCTCATCCGAGCATTGTAACTGCTTATTCAACATTCTCAGCGTGCTTTCTAACCAATATTTCGTCGCTTCAAGGTCCTCACTAGCCCTGCCTGTAAAGGTAGTAGCTCGGTGTTGTGCCAATTTATTAATAGGGGCTCGGGCCATAGAAGTAGCAGCTACGAAATATTGTACAGACTGCTCAAACTTAAGAGTACCCATGGATTGTTTAAACATCTCAGTCATGTTCCGGTAATATTCAAATTGAGTAGTTTGCAATATAGGTTTAGGATTCGGTGGTTCTTGTTGAGAAACTTGTGGATTCGAAGGGTCTTCCCCCTTTTCTCCTTGCCATGTGTCGAGGAGTCAGTGGTATGCTTAACTTCTTTGTGAGCTTTCTTAGAGTCAGACATCTTATACTATAAAAGGAAAAATGATAGAATTAATAGTAAGTCACAATATACACAATAATAAACTCCTAGATGGCATATGCAATGCAATAACAAAACAATAAGCTTCGGTTTAGTCCTAGAATCAACTAAACTGTAGCTATGATACCATAAATATAACACCTCATTCCCAGTTCGGTAGGATTATGGGTCGAAAAGCGTTACCGGTGAACAATACGGTGATCAGATAAATATTCACGATGACTTATACCATAAAAGATGAACCAATGGTTTACATTTCAATATAATAACTTAGAACAATCAGTAAAGTTAGTCCAATTTGTGATTAGGGACCATTTGGTAGCTTATTATAATTTAGGGACTAAATTGTTAAACCAGTGAATTACATGGTCTTGTTAATACTTAAGGTCACTATTGTGAAATTGAATACTTAAATGTCTTGCATAAAAATTTTCAATACAATCAGTTTATTTGAATCTCCAATTAAGCCTTATAAAATTCAGTGACCATTTTGTAATATTTTAAAACCTTTTTATCATCTTTTAACAAACTTACCTACCTCGGTACCGATACTCAAGGAGTCTGTATTGGTACGCCTATTATATAGTCGTTAAGCCGTTATAAAATCTTAGGGGTCATACCGGTACGGGTACATCTGTATCGGTACGTTAGGTTTGCCTTAATTAAACTCGGATTCCAGTAACAAATGGCCGTACCGATACACTTAAGGGTGTATCAATACGCCTAACATGAACGTTAAAAATAATTAGGTTCTTCGAGCTCCTACTGATACTGAGTATCAGTACGTGTGGTCAACTTCGAGGATCGGTACGGTGCTACAGTAACTTTCCAGTATTTAAGACCCGTACCGATACATTTAGGTGGGTATCGATACTCAGCTACAGAAATATTCTAGAGACTAAACTCCTTATCGATACGCCTCAAAGCGTATCGATACCCCAACGTTAATTAACCAAATATGCAAGGCTGTATCGATATGCCACCACCCGTACCGATACGACAAGGCCTGTAATGACAAATTTTATTTGATTTTTAATAAATTTAGGGGCCTTAATCTTGTCCAATTGTTACAAAATTTTAAAAGAAAGTTTATAAACATCGTATCTACCTACATATCAAATTTTACAGCATTTAGAATCGATTTACCATGATTTCACTTATTAGTGCATTTTAGGTTGTTTTACCAATTTTGCCAAAACACTAACATGCCATATTTTATATTTTAGTCCACTCAACCTAGTGAACCATATGTACATACAAAATGGGGCTAAACTAACATGTCTAGACCCCATGCCACCATACTAGGAGTTCAAAGGCTAGGTTTACATTATATATAGCTTGTGTGACTTGCTTCAAAACTCGCCTAGCTCTGATCCTTGATCCGACACACTTTTAACCTGAAAATGTATGGAAATGAGATGCGTTGGGCTTATATAGCCTAGTGAGGTAGTCAACAACAATAACGTATATGACAATAACATCAATAACATGTATATCAATGTAAATACATCTCAAATCATATTTTAAGAATAATTTCAATATCTTAATTCCTTGGATCGATATGTGAATGTGGATACGCGAATTCCCAACCAACATCGCCAACAATAAATGGTCAATATCCTCCAACATCGCCCATAAGACCAAAACCAACACATCCTGCCAACATCGCCAATTAGAGCCTTAGCTTAAGTACTGTAGTCCACTCCGTACCAATAAGCTCATGAATTCTATGGCGTGCGAATTGTATCCCATGTCCATTCGTATCCAAGGATTCAATACTTATTCCAATAACAATAGCAATAACGGTAGTGATAACAATAACAATATAGCAATAACAATATATAACGATCAATATGGCCTTTCTCAATGTTCCAATGGCATTAATAACAATATAGTGATTTGATAATCCTTATAACAATGCAATAAGCTTACCCAAGCTTACCATTAGTACCTCCTACGAGGTTTTGATGTAACCATACCTTGAAATCATAGATGGAAATGCAGTAGATAATATCAATAAAATTGGTAAAAACACCTAGCCAATCTCGAGACTCGGACTACACTCACCGATACTATCGAAGCTCTTAAGACTCCCAGATGACAATCCCCTTATTCTTCGACTTATTGAAGTTTGATGGATTTGGTGATTCTTCACCTTGATTCTCTTGAACTACAAGGAAATAGAAATCACAAGGATTCCATCATCAATAATAGATTCATAGAAACTTAATAGCTATGAAAAGTAATAACGAATAAGCTATGATATCCCTAGAGAATTTGCAGGGTTTCTTAATTCTTGAATATGAAATTAAACATGGATTTGACCATGCAATCAATAGTCCAATAAGAGATTATAGCTTACTCGATCAATATCTATGATCTAGGATTAAAGAACTTAAGAAAGTCAAAGCTTAAGTTATCCTCCAATGGAGGTGTGTGCTTGACTTGGTTAGAGGAAGAAGATAAAGATGGATAGGAGGTATTAGCTTAAAACTTAACAGGGTAAGCCTTTTCTTTCTTTCTTTCTTTTTTTCTTTCTTATTTTATTTGTTTAAACTTTTCTTTAGGTGAAGAATCTTCACCCCAATTGCCCACGTAAGTGGTGATTAATCTTGAGAAAGGGTTAATCGCAAGGTTAGTCCCTTAACCCTTTACTTTTTCATACTTTTTCCCCTAAACTTTCAATTTTCTCAATTTAGCCACTAGAACAAGTTTCAGTATTTACAATGGGATTCTTAAACAACATCAATACCTAATTAGGGTTCAATAATCCAATAATTGGCTACTTGGTCAAAGGTATATACTATAGTTTGACTTTCTGGTTGCCAGAATTGAATTCTGACTAGGCTTGATTTTGGGGTGTTATGATTTCCTTTTATATAATGCTTTATACGGTGCCATTTTGATGGATGCTTGATAGCTATTGTTGTAGGCAAATTCAATGAGGGGTATGGAATTCTCCCAAGTTTTTTCAAAATCAATGATACATGCTCGAAGTATGTATTCCAAAATTTGATTTACCCTTTATGTCTGACCATCAGATTGAGGATGAAAGGCAATACTAAGATTAACTCTAGTGCCTAGAGCTTCTTGCAATGATCTCCAGAATCGAAAAGTAAACCGGGGGCCTCGATCTAAGATGATAGACTTGGATACTCCATGGAGCCTGACAACTTCTTTGATGTATAAGTCAGCTAAGCTTAGGAAGACCGTAGTCCATTCTGATTTATAATAAGTGAGCTGACTTGATGAAACAATCAACAATGACCCAAATAGTATCATGCTTGGCTAGTGTTAAAGTAACCCACTAACGAAGTCTATAGTAGCTCTTTCCTATTTCCATTAGGGTAGCTCAATATGTTGCAATAATCTGGTGGGAACACGATGTTCAGCCTTGACTTGCTGGCACATGAGGCACTTGGATAAATATTCTGTAATAGCTTGCTTTATGCTAGGCCACCAATAAAGTTTCAGAAGATCCTTGTACATCTTTACGGATCTCGGATGGACAAAAAAGGGGCTACAATGAGCCTCCTTGAGGATGTCATCTTAAAGTGACTTGTCACTAGGTACACATATTCGATCACGATAGCTTAGAAGTCCTTCAATATTGACCTTGAACTAAAAATCAATATTACTCGGAAGTCTAGAAATAATGGTTTGTAATTCAGGATCTTGATCTTGTGATGACTTAATTCTCGATACAATAGTGGACTAAATATGGAGTTTAGCTACTAAATGTCGATGTTTCCTAAGCTTGAAATGAGCATTAATAGCTTGAGGAATAGGCAAAGGTTTACGGCTAAGTGCATCAGCAACAACGTTGGCCTTGCTCGGATGGTAATCAATGACAAGATCATAATCTTTAAGGAGTTCCAACTACCTCATTTGTTAAAGATTCAGCTCTTTCTATGTCAATAGGTACTTGAGGCTTTTGTGATCAGTGAAGAGATAAAAAATTTCTCCGTAGAGATAATGTCTCTAAATTTTCAATGCAAAAACAACTACAGCCAATTCAAGGTCACGAGTAGGATAGTTTATTTCATATGGCTTTAGTTGTCTCAAAGCATATGCAATAACCTTGCCTTCTTCCATCAATATACATCCTAACCCAAGATGTGAAGCATCACTGTATAATGTATAATCCGTGCTAGACTCGGGTTGGGTTAAGACCGCTGCATAAGTCAATACTTGCTTGAGCTAGTCAAAGCTATGTTGTTTTTTCATGGTCCATTCAAAGGGAATATCCTTTCATAAAAGCTTAGTCAATGATGCTGCCAGTATGGAGAATCCTTTAACAAATATCCTATAGTAGCCAGCAAGACCGAGGAAACTTCAAACTTCCCTAACGTTTTTCGATGGTCTCCATTTAATGATAGCTTGAATCTTTTTCGAATCTACTTGTATACCCGCTGTAGACATGATATGTCCCAAAAAGGAAATTTCGGTGAGCCAGAACTCACACTTACTAAACTTGGCATAGAGTTGCTTCTCCCGGAGGATTTGAAACTCAATACAAAGATGATCTCTATGTTCAGCTCTAGTCTTAGAATAGATCAATATGTCATCAATGAAAACCACTAAAAATTTATCAAGATAGAGTCTAAAAACTGGTTCATGAGATCCATAAATGCATCCAGTGCAATGGTTAACTAGAAGAGCATCACTAAAAATTCATAGTGGCCATACCTTGTATAGAAAATAGTCTTGGGTACATCACATTCTTTGACCATCATCTGGTAATACACAAACCTTAAATCAATTTTGGAAAGGATGGTAGCATCTTTAAGTTGGTCAAAAAGATCATCGATCCTCGAAAGAGGATATTTATTCTTTATAGTCAGCTTATTCAACTGTCGATAGTCAATGCAAAAACACATAGATCTATCTTTCTTCTTAACAAAGAAGACCGAAGCTCCATAAGATAAGAAACTCGGTCGAATGAAACCCTTGTTTGACAAGTCTTGGATTTGAGCCTTAAGTTCTTTGAGCTCTATTAGAGCCATTCTATAAGGTGCAATGGAAACTAGAATGGTTCCAGGTTGTACTTCAATCCCAAACTCAACTTCACGGGTGGATGGCAAACCCGAAAGTTTATCGGGAAACACATCAAGAAATTCTTGTACGGTGTCGATGTCTTGAAATAGTGGCTCTTTCTTGTTCTTGCCTTCAATGGTATACATCAATGGATTACTACCTCCAGGGTTCATGAAAGTCACGCTCTCCTTACAGAGACCTCGAAGGTACAACTTTTTCTTACTATAATCCGCCCGGGCTTGGCGCTCACCGAGCCATCAAGCCCTAAAATACTATCAAATTCATTGATAGGAAGGGACATGAGGTTGGCTGAAAAAGGTATCCCTTGAATCATTAGAGGACAATTCTTGCACACTAGACTTAATTTCAACACTATCACCTAATGGGTTGGTCATAGTAATCTTGGAAGTTATGGGTTCAAACAATAGCTTGAATCCCTTGATCAATATAGTACTTATGAAAGAATGTATAGATCTAAGATATATAAATGCATGTACAGGATAGAAAAATAGTTCAATGGTACTTGTCATAATATCTAAATCATTATTCTTCTCCATACTTCCCGCAGAATGTACCCAAGCATGGGCGTTAGATCCCTAGTGGTTGGATATCCTTATAGAGCTACTAGATCTTATTGCAGCTCTCGATGTTACTTGCTTCTATTCCTTACCCTTAAGAGATTGGACAGGTAACACAATGTTAGACGATGTAATGGCATTAGAACTATTCATAGGATAGTTCCTCAATAAAGTGGCTTTACTTGTCACAATAGAAGCAAACTTCTACCAGTTTACAACACTAGCCGGTAAAATGTCTTCTTCGGTAATAAGTACATGTGGGGTACTATGATTCCTAACCCGAATCTTCATTATTGTCAATAGAAGTTGTCTTAGCAATGGACTAAGACAGTCAACGACCTTACAGTATTGCCAAAACGAAATAGCTATTGATATACTTATTGTTTAAAGCTATGCTATTTTCATTTCTTATCCGATAAGAGATGACGATAACAATGACTCGATATCATTATTTGATATTGAATGAGATGGCCTATTTTTCCTCTGAACTCTCTGAGGGCTTCAATGGCAAGAACAATAACAATAATTCAATATTATTATTTGGTATGGCCTTGCGATGATTCAATGATAGCTATATCAATACGATAATTCAATAGCCAATAATTACTAATTTCAGGATTATAGTCTTTCCTACTGGTGAACATGTAAGCTCGATATTGGGAAAGTTTGTCAATAGATATTTAGGGCATTCGATAGCCATCACAAAAGGTTGTGCAGCCTGCTTCAATAAAGTCATACATTGTTTGAACATCCTAGCCATATTTCTATAACGCTCAAGTTGAGCAGCATACATCAATAATTTAGGGTTTTGTGTTTCTTATCAAGGATCTTATAGACTTAGAGGGTCTCTCTCTTGTCTCTTCACCATGAGTCGAGGAGACAATAAAAACCTCAATATTTATGTGAGCTTCATTTGACTCAAGCATTAACTCATAGGTGGCATATACAATGCAATGACAATACAATAGGCTTCATTTTAGTCTTAAAATTGAATAAACTCTAGCTCTGATACCATAAATGTAACACCCCTTTCGGTCTAGTAGGAAACCAGATCGAAAATGCTATCGGAGAATGATAGCAGTAGTTAGTACAATAATTATAGTGACTTAGCAATGTTCGATGTCTTAATGCAATGAATATCGATATAAAATTAATACGATGATGTCAATAAACCAATATATGCAATCGTGATTGGTTTAGAGGACCATTCTATAAGATATATCAGTTTGGGGAATAATCTGTATTTTATATAATTCTTAGTCCTTGTCTGAAATTAATCTTATCAGCATGTAGTTCAATGTCCATGTAACTTATCTGTCAATTTGCGTACCAATCAGAGGTCTTTAACTTAGTCAATTGAGTCACGTGATACTCAGTAACCATAATGTGGTTTTCGGGAACTTGTTCCATATCTTTTAACTAACTTATCTGTATCGATATCGGTACTCGAGAAGCCGTACTGATACAACATGCCTGATTCGAATGTTACCAAATTCCACTAACCAATATACATACCGATATGCATAGACCAGTATTGATACGCCCTTAATTTTATCAGTAAAGTTTCTTTCAAACTAAAAATGGGTATCAGTACTGGCTTAGCCGTACTGATACTGGTGCCCTAATTCCCAAATTGAAGTAAATTGGTATCGGTACCCACATGTCTGTATCGATATCCCGCTATTGTAAAATTGTAGTGTCGAAGATCTGTACCGATACAACCAAGATCGTACCAATACACCTTATTGACCATCGTTGACCTAGTCCAAAAATGTATACTCGTATTGATACTTCTTCACCTGTATCGGTACGAGAGGGTCTGTAATGAAAAATTATATCTAGTTTTTATCCATTTTAGCCTATCAAATCATGTCCAAATTTCAAGAAAATTTACGAGCAACCTTGTCTAGTCCCAATCTATTAACATGTAAAATTTTAAGGCTAATTGAATCCGTTTACCATGTTTTCACCTTTTAGAGCCAAATAAACATGTTTTACCAAATTTCAATATACTCATAGGTCCATTTTACCTTAAACTTAAGCACACACATAACTATCACTTATACATATCAAAATGGACCATTTAAAGAGTTCATAGTTAAAAGAAACATTACATAGCCTTGTGGTGTGACTTGTAAAACTTGATTCTTTCCCGATCCTTGAAGCTTATATCCTTTAACCTAAAATCCATGGAAATAAGATGCATTAGGCTTATTTAGCCTAGTGTGGTAGTCAACAATAATGCTATGAACAATACAATGAATGCCAATAATATCAGTGATAGGATTTCAATGTATATAACATCTCAAATCATGCTTAACAATGATTTCAACAACTTTAACCCTTGGATCGATATGAGATAATGGATACGCAAATTCTCAACCAACATCGCCAAATCAATGAGTGGTCAAAATCCTGCCAACATCGCCAAAGGACCAATATCACACGCATCCCGCCAACATCACCAATTAAAGCCTTAGCTCAAGGACCGTAGTCCACTCCGTACCAATGAGCTTATGAATTCTATGGCATGCCATTGTATCCAATTTCCATTCGAATCCAAGGTCTGGTGATTAGGCCAATGACAATAACAATAACAATATTATGACAATTTTCAACGATTCAATAACAATATTCAATGATCAATATGGCCTTATCCAATGATTCAATATAATCTTGTATCAATGTTTCGAAGGCAATAACAATGATTCGATGGGCAATAATTCAATGCAATAAACTTACTAATGCTTACCGATAATACCTTCTAAGAGGAATCGATGCAATAGAACCTTGTAACTTGTTAGCTATGTAATAAACAATAAGAATGAAATAGGGAAGGTACCTAGCCAATCCCAGGACTCCGACTACACTCACCGATATTCTTAAGACCTTCAAGGCTCCCAGACAACTATCCCTTGTTCCTTGACTTGTTGGAATCTAGTGGATTTGGTGATTTTTCGCCCTGATTGGTTTGAGGTACAAAGAATTGAAATTACTAGAATTTCAATATCAATGGACAATTTCATAACAACCACTAGCTATGAAAGCAATAAAACTAAGTCTTGATATCCATGGATAATTTCCTTAAAGTTTAAAATTCTCGGACAATAATTAAAGCATAAATTAGCCATTGAATCAATGAATAGATTGAGGGTTTTTGCTCACCCGTTCTATAACTATAGGTTAGGAATAAGAAACTTAAGAAGAACAAAGCTTGGATCATTCTCCAATGGAATTGCTTACTTTTCAATAGTAGAGGAAGAAGATGATGACTAAGGTGTTTACCCTTTTTCAATAACCGGTAAGTTTCATTCCTTTAACTCCCTTTTTTAATTTTTAATTTCTTTTGATAGCTAGGCTTTCCTTCACTTGAAGGAAGCTAACCCAAACAACCATCGTAAGTGGTGATTAAGCTAGGAGAGGGGCTAATCTTAAGGCTAGTCCCTCAACTTTTCATTCCTTATACTTTTGCCTCCTAACATTTAATTTTCAAAATTTAGTCACTACTGCAAGTTTCAATAGTTTCAAAATGGTCCTTAATCAATAACAATGCTTAATTAGGTTTCAATAGTCTATCAATTGACCACTTGGTCCAAAGTCAACACAATGATTTGACTTTCCAATGTTGGATTTCTGATAATCGGAATCCTATTCCATCTAAACCAATTTTTAAGTGTTATAGAGAGGTTAACTAAGACGCTTCTAGCTCATTTACGCCTGCAAGTTGATTATAAAGAACCTTGATTTGCCTATCACTTTTGATAGAGGCAACAAGGAAACATGAGTCTGACGCTCTGTATACCTGTACATCTTAGCATGGTAGGTGGGAAAGAGAAATCCCCTTCAGCCACACCCACCTAAAAAAAGTCGAAGAACAAATAACATTCAAGATAGCGACTGGAGATCGATAAATACCTACGTGCCTCGACCATGAACCCATAGAAACGAACGTGTAAAGCTTCAACCTTAGAAGACCTATATGCTTTGGAAAACTATGACAAATCGATCATGTTGGCCGCATATGAGAAGGTATGTTACGAAAGCACCACCACTGTATAGCAATCTTAGAAAACTTTTCATCTTCAACATTTTTGTGTACGCAAGATAGTGTAATATAAGGATAGTATCCTCCAAGAATATTAGCTCTGGAGTGCTTCAAAGTCTCCATCGAGAACCCGCACACCCTCACTCCGAACCCTCTGAGAACCCAAATAGCGTATCCCACACACCCCAGCTCTAAAACCCTACTCAAAAAGCCACCAAGAATCATTCGAAAGATTACTTCACCACAACCTTCGGATAGCTACCATCCTGATAAGGTCAATGTCCAATCCACTTGCTTCATCGGTCAAGTCTACTATCTCACACATAAGTTTACCAGTCGAGCTAGCACGTTAGTAGGCATCAAACCAATATGCTTAGGCGTGACACTTTCCATTTAAGGTTGTCAGAGAACTCTCCTTAAATACCTAAGAATGAACCAAAAAATGGATAAGAAAAACACTCTCCAAGTATCCCCTCTCACTTTCAAGATCCATATACTATTGCATCTCTCCCTTTAGCCCCGCTCTCTACTCCGACCATCACCTATTGTGGCTCTCCACTCAAATCAAAAAGGGTGAACCGCCCGAAACCGCCACAACATCCCTCGTCAACAACCTTATTTTGGTGTTAACCTATTTTTTAACAATGGCAACTGGATTTCGTTAATAAAAACAATAGAAAGAATTAGAATTACGCCGCACCCAATCATATAGAGAAAAATAGGGACAATAGTCACAAAAAACTCATACATAAAACAAAAAATTTAAACCCAAAGATACGAATAAAAACTAAACCTTCCTTTGAGAATAACGTCCAATTACAAAAGAACTCAGTAACCTTCATAAAAACTCTTTGTCTCTGTCAAACGAGACGTTTTACGAAGTGATAAAGGAGTGGTGAGCGAACCAAACTATCTAGCAGGCTGCTTCGCTACGTAATTATAATTATATTGGCAAACAACCTTTTACCAAAGAGTGGATCTGACTATACTTGGCCACCGACAAACCAATCAAAAAACAAAAGTCGTGAGGATCTTTGTGCGAGCACCAAAACTACCGCAAAGGTATGCAAAAAATGTACCAAAAGCCATAAGAAATGTGCCACAAGAGCATAGAAAAAGCGTGCCACAAGAGCAGAGAAAAGCGAGCCACAATGACAAAGATTCTTATTCAAAATTGAAAAAAAATCCAAAAAAAAGGACATAGTATGAAAAAACAAGAGAAATAATAAACATCAGCGGTCAACAAACAACATTAAATTTGGTGCCGTCGTCGGCTAAACAAAAATCAGAAGAAAAGAGGAAGGCGGCACAAAAATATTAGGAGAAAACATAAGTTTGGGAAAGAGGAAGACATCTAAATTTTGAGAGAAAAACCTCAACAAGATATTTTTTTATATTATACTCAAATTTAATTAGTTATCCGTATTCTATGCATGCCATTTTTTAAATTCAAATCCAATTTTTTAAATTCTTATTCCCAAACAGAGAATTATTGTTTTTGCATGCTATATGTGCCCTATTTCAAATTTATCGCATGGTAGGCATGTTGCCACTACTCGTTGTGGACTTGTTAAACTAATGTTATTTCAATTTTCTACATTTTTGCATTTAATTTCAACCTTTCATTTTCCTTTAATTAGTATTTATTTAAATGGCCGACATCGTTTATCTATGCTCTACATTGTTTTACTTTCAATCAATTCATGCTGCTTGGAAACCAAATGATATAATATATGGTCGATTTCGCAGATTAAATCTCTCAACAAAAATGACAATTGTGTTAATGTCGAACAGGCAAAAACATTATCTCTTTTATGGATCTTAACAGCACATATATAACATGTCACATTAACACAAGAATCCACCACTGCACCAAATGCCAAGCAACCATTCCCAAAACCTTTCTTAAATGTTATGAATTTAGTGGAATAATATTATTATTTTAGAATAGTTTATAGTTTATCCGTAATGAATATTCGATTGAGTCAAGTCAAAATTTTTTAAGTTAGTCGAGTTGACGAGTTTTGTTTTATAACTCAAACTTTATTTGAAAGCTTTTCAAGTCTAGTTGAGTTTATGGAATTTGAGTAGAGTCAAGTCGAGTTGTTCGAGTTTCTATTCAAATATATTTGTAAACATTTATAACGTAATAGTACTAATTGATTTCAATTTGAACGGCTTTCTAAAACTTTATTTTAAAAAATTTTGAGTCGAGTTTATAAAATTACAGTTCGAGTCAAGTCGAGTTTTGCTTATCCCTATGCATAAAAGTTACAAACTTAGTGAAATAATATTTTTATCGTATCGAGATCATGAATATAAGTCTAAGGGACTGAATTAAGTTAAATATTGTTTTTTTGAGTAAGATCAAATTTTTTTGTATTCATCGTGTTTTTTTGGATAAATGTGTAGTTTTATTATCTAAAGAAGCAGAAAACTGTTACAATCCAACGAATACAAAACAAAGAGCTACAAATAACCCCTATGCTATACAAGTAAACTCCAATCTGTACAAAAACAGATATTAATTGAATCAGTCGAATCAAAGCTCCTACTGCTAACTTTTCATCTCATGTTGATTATATTTATGTCCACAAGTTCCTAAAGAAAAAAAAAAACTGAGGTGAATCTCATGCACAAGTAGTAGTACCTGTTATGAGCTTGTAATTATTGTATTGCTATATTTTAAGTAGCTAAGCACATGATGTATTAATGGAGAAAGGTTTAATTCATGCTTGAGAAGGCAAAGGTACGTGGCGAAAGTGAGGGTTAAGTTAATAAACAAGAGTGATACTGATTTCGGACAAGATAAAAGAGTAAGCAATTCGTCGTGTTCTCCCAACGATATCGCTGTGGCAGCATGCAGCCATAAGAAAAGACAAAGGAAATAAGATGTTTGATTAACCGTTACGTGTGTTGGACATCCTGGCACGTAATTATGGAATAGGATCTTATGTAAATTTATCACTTCAATTATTGCAAACAATCCAACTTTCCCAACTCATGCCCTTTTTATCGTTACATGCCTTCTAGCTAACCTCTTGATTATGTATAGTATAACACACTTAAATCTTAATTAGACAGCTTTGAGGAAGCTAACCTTGTAAGTGACGTAGTGTAATTAAATATTAGCATATAAGAAATCAGGGGCATTTGGTGGCTCTAATGGCTTAATATAATTTACGACAAAAATATTTCATGCATTGGCGGTGAAAATTTTATTTTTCATAAACATATCTAATTTAGGATTTAGAGAATTTAGATTTTATTGTTTAATGTTAGAATTTGGAGTTTAAGGTTAAAGATTTAAATTTTATATTACGAAGTTTAAATAAGTACGCTAGTGTAAAAAATTATACTGTGTGTGCTTCAAATATTAACTCATATTTATTCACCATATTATTATTGATACATTGTCAATGTATTTTTTTTACACAAGCATGCCTATTTTAGCTTTAAAATTTAAATCTCTAGCCCTAAAATTATAATCATAGACAATGAACTCTAACCGAATACCCTAAATTTAAACCCCTATAACATAAACCCCTAAACACTTAAACCTTAAAATAATCCCACCTTGTGAAATAATTTTTTACACCGTTAACGTATAAAATAATAATCCTTTATTCCTCGTTAATGACAAGAATTTGAGTAATATCGTCTGCAAGAAAGAAGAAAGAGATGAATTATGTATAATCTTAAAAAAAAGGAAAAACCTGTTTTGCCTTCTTTCTTTTTATCTTACTAACTCAAATATAGCGTTCTTGTCGTGTTCCATGAAAATAATGCTAGACAAAGTATATACGTATATATTAAACCTAGAAAAATGAGTAGCCCTAGAGCTTGCAGATTTGGCTATCAAGAAGATAAACTTGTTTACTACTAATTAGGTTTATTTATACGGTGTGCTAGCTAGTTTTTATACATTAAACTAATGGATGATGTGGTAGCATCTCAACTTTAGCTTTGTTCTTTTCCCAATTGTTTATCATTCTTTTTACTTTAATTATCTTTTTATCTTTTACTAATATGATATATTATTTTTTTCTTTAACATTAAGGGTACAATTCTTATATTGTCTATATCTCTCCACTATAAATTAAAAGATATTGTGCGTTTAAACATATCTAATTTCATATAATTTGTATCAATAATAATATCAACGAACTATACTCAATCGGCAATAAAAATATATCCAATGTTTACTTTTTTTCGGCTATTCATGTGGGATTTACCAGCTTCACGACTGAAAATTTCAGATGGTGATGTCAATGGAAAAATATTCAGTGTTGGTGTACGAAAAATAAATACATACATATTCGATGGATATTGAGAAGCTGAGATTCAAATAGTATTCGTTATATAATGATAGTAATACTGTATAAAATTATTATTACAAAAAATAGTGATATATAATAATAAAAATAATATTTATTATGACCTCAATCGTGATAAAATATCATGATTAAAATACCATTGTAACTATAATTTAAATCTTGTAGGAAATAGTGGTATAAGGGTTTATTGAGAGTAGCGTTGAGGGGGAAGGTGGTGACAGAAGAAAAAACAAAAGGGTTCCACGTGATGCGGGCCTTTTGGAAGAGAGTAAGGGAATGAGACTGTCATTGTCCTTACTTGCGGCGTTTCTATGTATGCCATGCACTTACAATTCAGTTGGACAGAAAAATTCCCATTCTCATTTTATGAACAAAAATTACCAGTCCCGTTTTAGTGTTTTTTATATTCTTAATATTAAAAAAATTAAATTTTAAATTTTAATCTTAAAAGATAAACCTTAAATCTTATAAATATACTTTATCACTAATTCCATAAATTTTAATTTTAAATTATAATCATAATTTTAAATTTAATTTTAGTGTGGGGCATAAATAGATACACCAAAAAGTGTTACATGATTTCTATTCTCTTTCAACGGATCTAATTGCCTAGTCCGGGTACATCTTATAATTTAATGGCGGTGTATAAATGTATATATTATTAATATGTTAAACATCATTTATAAATAAAAAATAAATTAATCGAGTCTTAATTCTAAAAATGACTGTAAAACAAAAAATTATAATCACATTAAAAATTGTGGTTTTGGCCCTTTTCTGATTATCTTTCTGAAAATTTATGTTTTATGTTTTATATGTACTCTTTGTGGCCTTTTTATGTCGTTGCCAACTTGTATGGCATCACTTTTATACATTCAAAATATACTATGTTTTGAGAAAAAATATTGTGTTGCACTAAAATCATTGTTTTATAAGCTATGAACAAAAATCTTTTGCTCATTTTAGTGTTTTTTTTATGCTCCAACACTAAAAAAAGTTTAACTCTACATTTTAATCTAAAATTCTTATATCTTAAAAACTAAGCCTTACACCTTAAACTATAAACTCTAACTCTAAACTCAATTCTTTAATGTTGAGGCATACATAAGGACAAAAGATTTCTATTCATAACCGATTCCACCCTAATTAGTGTAGTTGTGACACCTTGAACCGGATTGAGATAGATTGATATGAATCAAGTGTGTTACATGAATTGCAAAAACAACTGTTTAATGACTAAAACATAAAAACTAAAATAATTTTGTTACTTATTTGAAATCATATTTTTAAATTCCAAAACAAAATTAAACTAAATTTAAGGTATCTGTCAAAATTTTGGATGATTTGAAGTTCAAATAGGTTAGTATATGAACTTTGTTTAACTTCAATTCATTCTAAAATAACGATATATTCAGTTCTCTCTATAAGAAATTGTTTTTTCTTTTCATTTTTTAACAAAAATCATTTGCCCCTTTTGGTGTCTAATAATAATAAAAAATTACATACTGATTTTAAATATGAAATCCTCAAACTAAATCTTACACCCTAAACCCTAACTAATTCTAATAAAAAAAATTAAACTCTAAACATAAACATCCATAAAGATGCCAAGAATGATAGAGAACTCTATTCGTTTTAAGTACCCTACGTGTGTACTAAGTTTTCTATTTTAAGATTATTGGAGAAATAGTTTTTGGTTCTCTTTTAGTTCATGCTGCAATAGTTTGACAAACAATATTTCATATGAATGCAAGGTTCTTTTCGGTGTTATTTCTTATGCCTCAACACTAAAAAATTAAATTCTAAGCTATAATTTTAAATTTTAAATTCTAAACCATAAACTCTAAAAATACATCATACACTTCATACCCTAATTACCTAAACTCTAACCCTAGACCCTAATCTTAAACCTTAACTCTAAACTCTAAATCTATTTTTTAGTATGGGACATAAAAAGAGACACAAAAAATAGATAATTTCTATTCCGAATGCAACATGCTTACGTACTTATTTAGTTTGGAACTGCCAACGATCTCTTGACTCAGTAGCATTTTTACCTCTTCCGCCTAATAGTAATTATAAGAAGAAAATATACAAAACTTGTTTGGAACTTTGGCAATTAGCTTGGGAACTTACACACACAAACGTCTCTCATTTAAAAAAAAATGGCAGTATTATTAATATTATCAAAGGAATGTTGCAGCATTTAAAGACAAACATAACGACAACGTTGCTTTGTATTCCTTCTTTCCATCCTATATTAAAAACAACCTTCCAAATCTGCAAATATAAAAAATATAAATTTAAACCCCCATAAAATATGTATATATATATATCAGCAGAAGAAAACATTTTATAGTAAAAGCTAGGGTTTGCCAATCCTGAGTGGATTCCAGCACTCTATTCCTCTGAACCATTCAATCGGTGGGTCAGTTCTCCTCCTTTGGATTTATTTGACAGCCTTAAGCTCTACCCCCGTGCAAGTCCCACAGCTTCATATGCAACTAGCTTATTGGTTGTTCTTTGTTAGTGTAAAATTAAAATTTGCAATTGTTTGCACATATTTATAAGAAAAATATTTTGATACACAAGCTTGTGTAAACAAGCCTTTTAATTTTAGGGTTTAGGGTTTTAGATTAGGATTTAAGGGTTTACTGTGTATGATGTAGAGTTTAAGGTTTATGATTTAACTTAGAGTTTAGGGTTTAGGGTTTAAGGTTTAGGGTTTTAGGGTTTGTGATTTAGGTTTTAAATTTTATAGAAGGGTTATGTAAATTTTTTTACACAGCTTATGTATCAAAATATAACTATAATGTATAATGTTATTATAAATTATGGCATTAAATTAAGTGATCAATTATGTTAATTGTGTAAGAATCTTACTTTTAGTAGATCTTATTTACTATACATTCAAGTAATCTATCCCTATAAATAGATACTAAGGATTAAGGTTTTAGACACAACACAAGATACAACATGTAGATCAAGCACTCTACAGAGCATTAAGCCGTAAACAAGTTGTAATTTTTTATTCTTCGTCATAGTGAAAGTTTTCATCATCTACCCATTGTTTTTCCCGTTTTGAGTTTTCTACGTAAATCTTAGTATTATTTATTTTCTTGTTTGTTTGCGATCAACATCTTCGTTTGTTGCACCATTATCATTTGTCGCGGGTATATCCTAGTATTACATGTTGTTTTGTGCAAAGTATTGTATAATAACAGTTTGCATGCTTTCTTGGGTAATAAAACAACAATCATCCAAGAAGAAATAGTGCTAACTATTGCATTTGATATTTTTCTATCGTAAAAGAAAAAGTGTGTAAGGGCTTTGGAAACATCAAATCCTATGTTAGGAAAATACTGATTATTACAAGACATTCCATATGAGATTGCTTAAATATTTGCAACTAGATTTACAATATTGTTAAAGTTAGTACACTTTTATGTGTTCCCCTTTGTTTCCTAATTTAAATAGTGACCAAATAAATGAGAAGTTTCTTCTCATCAAATCTCTTTTGTCCTTGATGTCTTATAAAAGTAAAGGTAGATGTATTGTGTGCAAAGCTCATATTAGTGGCAAACAAGGGTATAGTGGAATACTACTCTCTTAAACCCTAAGCAAATAACCACAGTAATTAAAAGTTAATCGAGCCGAAAAACAAAAGATTAGACAATGTCACCAATAGAATTTGATCTATTGCTTCAGGTAAAAACAAGTTTACTTCCACTTATCCACTTTACCGCTAAAACAAAAATCACTTTACGATACTTGAATAAACAAAATAAATTATAACTTAAAATTTTACGGGACTAAATTTAGACAAATGGGTCACAGATGTGGGCCCCTCCAGCCCCGCTTGTAGCTTCGCCCCTGGTTCAGGCCGAAGTCTAAACACATGACACAGCTGCAAGCAAATGACTGTTTGAGATAGAATAAATCATTTCCAAGATCCAAAAGTAGAAGCACTAGAGGACATAGATAGGATAAGAAGGCAGGGGAGGGGGCATCAAAGCTCCACAGTGCAGGCAAGTAACATGATGGTGGAGTTGTCCTAATGCGATGCAGATAAAAGGTGGGGCAAATTTATTTGAGCAAAAGAGCAAATCCCATTATACTGATAGACTCAACAATGTTGGATGTATGCACAGGCAGTAGTTGACAACTAGGACAAACACAGTTCCGTCTCCCATTTTATTTATCCACTAATAGGATCGCTTGCTTGCTGTTTTCTCCTTGTCTCTACCATTATTTGCTGGTGGGTCTGCTGGTGGGATTTTAAATAACATTACAAATGGGGGGCAGAGAATCCCCATTGATTCTGGTTTTGGATTTTTGATGGAAAAAAGAAGGGGCTCACAAGCTAACTATTACTAGTTTCAACCCATTGACGCTGTAGTTGGCAATGACAAAAACGGCATCTCTGTCGGGAGGAGGTGGTCAGTGGGTAGGGAAGGTGGACAATTAGGGTCGTAAATGGACCGAGTTTGAACGAACAAGGCTCTGTCCGTGTTCATTTGTTTATTTTTGAAGGTGTTTGTATCCCTTTGTTTAGCGTTCATAAATATGTTCGTTTAACATTCGGAACATATTCGTTTATATGTTCGTCAAATTGTAAAATTACACCACTAGTCCTTAAGCTTCTTAGGCTTCATAGTTTGAACACCAAAGCTCACTGGGTTTAATTTAGTCACTGTCTTCACCGGTATTTAAAATGTAAAAATATAAAAGGGAAAGAAAAAGGAGAACCGGGGAAATGAGCCCATAAATAAGCTTGTTCGTGAACATACACAAACAGGGCACACCATAGTTTGTGTTTGGACGTTTATTAAACGATCATAAAAATTTTATTCATACTCGTTTATTTAGCTTAATAAACGAACACAAATGGACGTTATACGAACGGTTCACCAAACACTCTATTCCTTTATACCTCTATGAACAATTGTGACGGTGGTCCATAACGAGGCCGTCACGAGATTGATGAGAGTAAAATGCCATGTCAAAGAGAGACGAGAACATTAATCACATAACAAAAAGAAGAAGAGGTCTTAGTATATAAAAGCGGTGACACTACACAAAATATCATACTTGTCTTTTGAGAAAAAAATAATGAACTATTTGAGAAGAGTAGAGGATATTGTCAGACTGTCACATCCAAATAAATGTGACTGGTACAAATTAAATTAGTACATGTTTTGAGAGCCAAGCATAGTGTCCCAGCATGCTTGCTCATGTTGAGTGCTTGCAGTGCCATTATATCACTTTGGAGTTTTGTTGGAGAGCCTTGGCTCGCATTTTGTAGGAAAAACTATGGTCCGAGGGACAAGAACATTTCTTTCGACATCAAAACTTGCATGGTGCTTGTGCTTGTCTTAGTTGCACCATGAGAGTTGGTCGGGGTACTGCCATTGAGTGGCTCTCATGTCTGAAATTTGAACCATCCAAATATGATCAGCCCAAATGGGTCTACCAACTCAGCCTCTGTCTGCTGTGCTCTTTGTAGATACTCCACCAGATCATGTCTTGAAAAAGGATGACCAGTGTACAAAACGAAGACGGATCAATTCGATTAATCACAATGGCTAGACAGGAAGTTGCAGACTACATGCAACTGCTGATTAGTATAAATTCATTAATCGACCATTCAAACAATGCCGTCTCCGATATTTTTGGGGCCCTGAGCGAAAACTAAAAAATAAACCTCTATAAAACGAAAAATATATTTTATCTATTTAAATTATTAATTTAAAATTTTATTAATTAATCATATAAACATGATTAAATTCTTGTAACACTTTGTCATCAACATTAGCATCATTATCATTGATATTATCAATATTAGAATCACCAACATCAACGACATTTTTATTTCCAGACACTTGTGATCCTTTAATAAAAAATTTATCAAGTGATCCTCTTTGAGATTGATTTAATTCATCGATTTTTTTCTTTTTATACTTTTCACATCCAGAGTCATATTTTCTTTTATGAAACACAGTTAGATGATTAAAAATTGTAGGTAAAAACTAAAAAAAAGTAATTAAAAATGAAAGACTATGAGAAACACAATCTGATTTTCGAGCCAAATGTCTTCAGAAATTAAAAGAGACTAATCTGATTGTCCAGAGAATAGAGAGAGTGAGGTATTGATTCACAACAAGTGATCAAAGGCAACGACAACTCATATTTAAAAAAAATACTTTTTTCTCATTTTCTTTATAATTATAATGTGGATATTCTATTTATTAAACAATTACTCTTAATATTTTTGTTAATATTCAATTAATAGTGATTAAATAAAAATGGAAATCTTAGAATTTAAAACTTTTTTAAGCCACTCTTAAATCACATTGCCGTTTGTTTATTTTTTAATGCAATTTAAATTAATTCTTTCTAATTTTCAATAAAATACATTTGTTTGTTTGTTTTAAGCAATTGTTTACAATTAATTTAAAATAATTCTTTCCATTTTTAAGACAATTTATTTTCCATGCGGCAAAAGCATTGAAGTGGCGGTTAATAACTAAACTCTTGCATATTTTGTGGCCCCAGAAAAATGGGTGCCCTGAGCAGGCGCTCAGGGCGCTCCTGCCGGTAACCGGGCCTGCATTCAAATGGCATCTCTGTTATTAATCTGTGCCGATGTGTATTATCAGTTCCTGTCAACACTAATGTGTTATTGGATCCCGCATGCTGTTCATTATCTAGCAGTGGAAGTGGATGCTTTATTTCTGCATAAATGGTTCGCATAAATTACATGGAGTGAGCTCCACAATGTCAAGTTTGGAATAACTTTTTCTTAACCATTTGATAAGGCAGACATCTTGCAGACAAAGTTGCTCGAATCTGGATCTCTTAAGATGAACATCATCCTCTTTTTTACCGGAACAACTCATTAAATTTTGGAATCATTTGGTTCAAACTGTTTGATGTAGATTCAAATGGTAGCACCAGCTAAACCATGTTCAAAGTCCATCTATTCCCAATCTCCAGTAAAAAAAAAAAAAAGTATCCATTTATAATCTTCCGCCAGCTGAATTACACAACTAAGCATATGAAATTATCACACGATGAAGAGTAAGAAGATAATGACATACTCATAAACGAAATATAATCCTTGAACCATCAGTGAAGACAAGTCGACCACCTTGCTTTGTAGCTACACTTTCGTCCACCTAAAAAAACAGAAACAAATAAAATGGTACACTCACCAAACATAGATATTTGAAGATACTACAATAATATGTTCAGTTCAGGGAACTATAACAAATTTACTTACTCATGAGGTTAAGAAAATTGTCATTAAAATTTATATTTAAGTCACTATTTGTATTTTGCAACATAAATTTTGATGTTACGACGTTCGTCACCTTAAATGTGTTATTAAATGTTAAGCATGTGATGTATCTCCTTTCATCACATATTGAAAATACAGTGACAATAATATGTAATGTCACCTTATAATTATTTGAATTCGTCACATATTATTTATGGTATAGAGACATAAGAAAATGTCATGTGATACTTAATATTTTATGACTATTATTTTGTCACCAACAATAGAAATGAAATCCATTGAATTAATGACGAAATTTAGAAGAAAATGTCTTTTTATAAAAATAAATTTATTATTTCTATTTCAGTTTTTTTTTGGGTTAAATACACAAGTACAATAACCCAAACGATAAAAACACAAAGAGATCTAAATTTCCCTAATATCAAGCCTGATACTATTTTTTTTATTAAGTATAGAAGTAATTACATTTTCAAACAAATGTTAAAATTTAAATCATTCAAGATAAAATAACATAAACATCTTTGACCACTCGGTCAGTTAATAGATCTCGCAGCCTTGAGACTATTTCTTAAAGCAAGAAATGTAAATAAATGCTGATTGTCATCATTTATTCCTAATAATAAGAATATCAGTAATTTGCTTCAACCTAGTTATATCTTCAAGGATCGACTGCAATCACTATTCATGTCTCAACCTTAAAAAACTAAACATTAAGTTATAACCCTAATTTTTAAATCCTAAATCTTAAAAACAAAAAAATAAACCTTACACTCTATCTTAAATCTTAATCCTAAAACTAACCTTAAACACTATTTTTTTTTAAATACGAAAACTGCTAGAAAATGGGCGTTAATAATTCAAGAAAATAATAAACAGTAAAATAAAATATTAAAATTATTATTGATAAATCGAACATATCATAAATATAAATACAAGAATATTTAAAACATAAATCAAATATTAAAACAGTATATTGAAACTGTTTACTTGTGTTGAGGCTTGTGCAACACACAGTTTCCTTAAGACAGATTATGGTGCTAGAGAAACGTAGGACGTCTATCTCCCAGATACAACAACAGAACAGGCACAGCAGTAGCACGTCTGCAGTGATCAGCGAATCGTAATCTTGTCTTCCTCTATCACCGAAAACACTTTGAAAATCACATAGTAAAAATAGAAGAAAAATCTATGTATTTTTTATTGTTAAACCTAGTATGATTACATAGTATTTATATGGGTATGAGTTTCATTGGAAATATTTTTGAATTATCTGAATTTTATTTTAAATAAAATTCATCAATTAAATAGCATTTTCACAATAATATCTGAATTAAAAAAATAATATCTTATCCTTTTAATTTCAGAATATTCAAAAAAAATATCCAAATTTA
This sequence comes from Hibiscus mutabilis, assembly GCA_019671005.1. Taxonomy (NCBI): domain Eukaryota; kingdom Viridiplantae; phylum Streptophyta; class Magnoliopsida; order Malvales; family Malvaceae; genus Hibiscus; species Hibiscus mutabilis. Next base: position 27,585,504 of record CM033719.1, on the reverse strand, counting down.
AAGATAATATATTATCATTTTATTTGAGATATTAAAAATAATATATTAAAAGAAAATTATCTCGTAGTAGGTTAAAATATCTACAAGCCCACGGAGGGCCCGACCGGTTCGGATATTCGCGTCACCCATATCATATCAGCTTAAGTTATTCAAGAACCAACAAGTAGAATCTTGTATATAAACATATCTCACGCTTGGTACCCCATCAATATGAGATACAGCTTTTCCTTTTTCCTTAACTCAATTCACAATTAGCCTACTTTGAGCATCAATTTCTCATTCATCACTTACCCATTTTGAGCGTATGAGATACCGTTGTAAATGTCTCATACAGTAGAATATGAATCCATAATTTCATTATTCGAATCTCCACCTTTACCCATAGAAAATATGCCTCAAAGTTTCCATTTTATCATATTTTCCAACAATCTCCCACATGAATAAAATTGATTTAATCAAAAAAAAATTTACTCAATGTGGTGATAGATTTTACGATCGATATCTGTATAGGATAGGTAGGTGTCCACCCTTGAATCTTCCCTTCTGAAAGTATATTTAATTTACTAGCTAACCAGTAGACATGATGTCCTTCAATTGTTCTGTCATTCGTGTAAATGATGACATACCTCACACAACTACCTCTCTGGCAAGGTTTTTAGTTCTCATGGTTATGTTCATATGTCCGTGAACATCTCCCTAGTTCTGCAAGTGTTTGAGAGAACTATGCCTTAATAGTCTCCTTGAAGTTGCCTCACTTCACTCCCATATAGATGACTTATGTTGTTCGGCTCACCGAAACACACAATGATCATTAAAAGCATTTCTTAACCTATTCCACTTTTGATTATTATTTACATCATAGAAACGGACTAGGTAGGGGTTTCCTTCATATAACACCTTAAATTTTCATGGGCTTTAGTCACATTCCTTTTAATGTTTTCTCAACCTGATCTCGACTTAACCATTTTGGTTAGCGGGTCCGCAACGTTATCATATGATCTTACAGAATCAATAGAGATAAATCCATTTGAGTTCAGTTGTCTAACAGTATTATGTCGACGACGCATATGTCTTGACTTACCATTATACATAAAGCTCTATGCTCTACCAATTGTCATTTGGTTATCACAATATATACATATTGTGGACACATTCTTTGGCCATTCAAGAATATCTTCCAAGAAATTTTAAAGTCATCCGACTTTTTCTGTAGACTTGTCTAGAGCTACAAACTCAGATTCCATTGTTGATCAAGTTAGACCACTTGTCTTGAGGATTTCCATGACACGGCTCTCACTCCCAAAGTGAAAACATATCCACTTGTGCCTTTGGTATCTTAAATATTAGATATCCAATTAGTATCGAAGTATCCTTCTAAACAACATGATCTGTGGAATAATGCAATCCATAATCTCAAGTATATCTAAGATATCTCAATACCCTCACAATCGCTTTCTAGTGATTTTCACCCAGATTGCTTGTGAATCTATTTAAACTGCTTACAGTAAAAGCAATATATGGTCTAGTTTAGCTCATGAGGTACATTAGACTGCCTATAACCCTTGTATATTCCACTTGGTCAACACTTTGACCTTTATTCTTAGACAGATCTTGGCTTGTATCTTTTTGAGTTCCGGCTATACCAAAATCGTCATTGCCAAATTTCTCAATAATTTTATCAACATAGTGTGACTGAGCCAATATGAGACCTTTGGGTGACCGTTTGATTTGGATGCCCAAAATCGTATCTTCTGGTCTCATATATTTCATGTCAAATCTTGAACTTAACATGTTATTGGTACGTTTTACCATTTTATTGTTGCTTCCAACAATGAGTATGTCATCAACATACAGACATAGAATATTATATCCAATTTTGTTAATTTTGACATATAAACATTTCTCACACTCATTAATCATGAAGTTGCATGTCAACATGACACTATCGAAACTTCCCATGTCATTGCTTTGGTGCTTGCTTAAGCCTATACAATGACTTCACCAATCTACAGACTTTCCTCTCTTGACCTAAAATTATATGACCCCCAGGTTTGTTCTATGTTAATAAGATCTCCATTTAGGAAAACTATTTTAACATACATTTGATGTACTTCTAGATTTCACAAAGCAGCAATTGCGAGTATCATCTTTATGGAGGTTATTCTTGATACGAGAGAATATATATCAAAATAATCAAGACCTTTCTTTTATTGGTAACTTTTTATAATTAATCTGGCATTTTACTTATCAATTGTTCCATTTGATTTCATTTTTCGTTTGAAAATCCATTTAGAATGTAATGGTTTAATTCCACTAATTCTCACATATAGTTTTGCATGACGAAATCAATTTCACTCTTAATGGCATCTTTCCATAAGGTGTTTTTAGATGAACGTATAACATCATTATAGATTTGAGGTTTAACCTCTAGCATAAATGTTAGAAAATTCGATCCGAATGATTTTTCTACCATTACTTGTATATTTATTTTGGCTTGATTTCAAGCTCAACCCCTTGTTGATCATCTTACCTATCTTCATTGATAGTCTCTAAAGTTCATTTCATTGAACTTTAATCAACTTCCCTAGCTTTACAAGGGAATAATTTTTAAAAAATGCATTCTTTGATTCTATTATCTTATTCTTGTGAATATCATGGTTCTTTGATTCATACACAAGAAATCGATATACGTTGCTATGATCTACATAGCCAACAAAATACAATCCACCATTTTGGGGATCTATTTCTGTTTGCTTCGATAATGGGGCTATTACCTTTGCAAGGCACCCATTTTTAAGTACTTGTAGGAAGGGTTTATTCCCTTCCATAAATCATATGGTGTCTTATCTCTTTAATTGTAGGGAACCTTATTTAAAAGGTAATTATTTGATAGAACATATTCCCTCCACATGTTAGGCACATTATAGTGCCAACTTTACTCAGATAGAGCTTCTCCCTATCTTAATCCTTTAATTAAGTTTGGGGTTTCAACATCATGCTTATAGAGAATAATTTCTTTGTTGCTTTATCTTTTCTTTTACGCAAATACACACAACACTATTTTTGTGATATCATCAATGAAGACAATAAATGTATTCCTTCAAACAATAGTTTGACATGTCAATTGTTACGCCAATAACATTGACCTCGTTTAGAAGTCTATAGCCAGAAGACTTCTTCCCCATCTTATGGCAATTGAAGCATTTCCCATGAAATTTTGCCTCTTGAACACACAACCTTTGTGGTCCCAAATAAGACATAGTCAGCGGTTTCCTTTCTCGAAGGATTGGCTGATTTGTTGAACTTTATGTTGAGATATTTATTTTGATATAACAAAGTGAAAAAATATTTTGGACTTGAACAAATATTGCAAAAATAATTTAAAGTCCATTTAATTTGAAAAATATGTTTGAAAGCTTTTAAAAATGTTTTTGACTCAAACATATATTTTCAAGTAATTTAAAAGTCCCCAACGGCTAGTTTTTAACGGCGAGTTTTTCATTCCACACTATAAATACAAGCCAAAGATATTTGAAGAAGAAGTAGATAGAATATATCCTAGCATGTTGATCAAGATAATTTGAGTCCAATTCTTATTTCTTCATTTCTCTTGTACATATTCTAGAGAGTGCTTATTTATATATCTTTTGTACTCTTTCTAGTGAGCTTAAATTGTGTAAACACCCGCCTTGTGAGGTATTTAGTTTACCAAACAAATCCCTTGTAAAAGGAGAGGTCTAGTTTAGCCTTAGACAAAAACTAGAGTTGGTTCTATCTTAGCCAGTAAAAGATTGGGTTGTAAAGGTTTCCTCCTAAGCCATGAAAAGGGGAAGAATTCATAGTGAATTGGAAAATCCTTAGTGGTGTGCTAAGGTAGTGGATGTAGGCTTTGGTTAGAAAGCCGAACCACTCTAAAATCCTTGTGCATTTTGTCCAATCTTTTGTTGGTTTTATCCAATTCAACCAAACATAAAAAACAACCCTCTTGACGGTAATCGAAGATTGATTCGAGCGTGCAACAAGCCTTTCAATTGGTATCAGAGACTCGTCTTCATCGAAAGACTAACATCCAGGAGTAAAGATCATTTGCTTGAAGTCCACCGTTCAAGAAAATGGCAAGATTTGAAGGGGGCCGCTCTATCTCGTGTCCTCCGCTCTTCGAAGGAGAAGCATACTTCCAATGGAGCAACATCATGAAGTATTTCATCAAATCTCTCAATTTTGAGATTTGGGGTATCATTGAAGATGGATACTTGGAAGCTCCTAAGAAGAAGAAGAAACAAAGGAGTACAAATGACACAAATGCGAAGCTAAACACAAAGGCGATGCACACTCTTCTTTGTGGCCTCAATGAAGACGTTTCCAAGAAAGTCTCTACATGTAAAAGTGCAAAAGAAATTTGGGAGAAGCTTGAGAAGCTCTATGGAAACAAGAAGGGAGAAAAGAAAGATGATGATCAATCATGTGCAAACCTTCTCTCCAATCCAAAGGTGGATGGTGTTTTGTCTCTCGATGAGCCCGAGGTATCTTCTAACTCAAGTGAATTAAATTCATATACATTTGACGAGTTACAAGATGCTTTCGATGAATTATTTTTTGAATTTGAGACCATGATTTCCAAATTTAAGAAAATGATTTCTAAACTTGAATTTGAAAATGATTTTCTTTTGAAAACAAAATTGGATTTTGAAAACCAAAATGAAATTTTGAAAAATGATTTAGAGTTTTCAAAAACAAGCAATGGAGTTTTAGAAAAAGAAAATCTTGATTTGAAAGTTAAGCTTGAAAACTTAACAAAAGAAAAAGAAATTATTTTTAATAATTCTTCTTGTCACATAATGGCAAAATTCTCACATTGCCATTATCATGGTCATTCTTTGCATACTTATCCTATAAAAAAAGATAAACTTATAGGACTAGACAGGTATGGGTTCCTAAGGGACTAAAGGCATTGTGACTAATGTAAATGGATCCAAAGCAATTTGGATACCAAAAATCAAGTAAATGTCTTTTGTAGGTGTGTTTGGAGCAATGGCAAGCAAAGCAAAGATATGGAAATGCTCTAGTCACACAAATGAAGAAGATAACCTTTATACTAATTCTTTATTTATTTGGTTATCTATTCTTTTATTTTTAAAGTCTTGGATAAAATGAATTTCATATGCTCTTAATTTGATTTTATCTTGAAATTCAATGTTTTTTAAGTGTTAAGCATTTGAGCTACATTTATTAAAACGGATTGCTTTGTTTAAGGGGGAGCTTCTGATTTTAAAAAAAATCTTATCTCCATTTTTATTTTACACCAACAATTGGTATGTTTATCAATTGGTACTTCAATTTTTCAACATTTGGTGTTTTGAACTTAATGAGATTTCAAACTTTTTTTGAAATTATTTTTGATATAACAAAAAAGGGGAGAGATGGGTTTGAAAAATTCAATTTCAAAAAGAAAAAGGTGGAGTCTTAAACATTTTTTAAAAATATTCTTTTTTCTAAAATTATTTTCCTAAGGGGAAGCAATCTCAAAAATAATTTTTCAAATGTTTTCGTTATATCAAAAAGGGGGAGATTGTTGAGATATTTATTTTGATATAACAAAGTGAAAAATATTTTTGGACTTGAACAAATATTAGAAAAATAATTTAAAGTCCATTTAATTTGAAAAATATGTTTGAAAGCTTTTAAAAGTGTTTTTGACTCAAACATATATTTTCAAGTAATTTAAAAGTCCCTAACGGCTAGTTTTCCAACGGCTAGTTTTCTAACGGCTAGTTTTCCAACTACTAGTTTTTCATTCCACACTATAAATACAAGCCAAAGACATTTGAAGAAGAAGTAGAGAGAATATATCCAAGCATGTTGATCAATAGAATTTGAGTCCAATTCTTATTTCTTCATTTCTCTTGTATATATTCTAGAGAGTGCTTATTTGTATATCTTTTGTACTCTTTCTAGTGAGCTTAAATTGTATAAACACCCGCCTTGTGAGGTATTTAGTTTACCAAACAAATCCCTTGTAAAATGAAAGGTTATAGTTTAGCCTTAGACAAAACTAGAGTTGGTTCTATCTTAGCCAGTAAAAGATAGGGTTGTAAAGGTTTCCTCCTAAGCCTTGAAAAAGGGAAGAATTCATAGTGAATTGGAAAATCCTTAGTGGTGTGCTAAGGTAGTGGATGTAGGCTTTGGTTAGAAAGCTGAACCACTCTAAAATCCTTGTGCATTTTGTGAGACTTTTGAGTACTTAAAAATTTATTTTCTTTTACAAATTAGTCCTTAAACACTTTGTTATATCAAAATCAAACATAAGTTTTACAATCTCCCACTTTTTGATATAACAAAACCAAAGTGAAAATTTTTAAGTATCTTTAGAAAACTCCCCTTTAATTTAAGACTAAAAAATTTCAAAAATTTTGGCTAAATTTTCTCCCCCTTTTGTTAGATCAAAATCAATTCAATAAGGATAAATATTAAAGATAATCAAATGACTCCAAGCAATTAAATGAGCAACCTAAGCATTTAACTTCAAATTATAGTTCAAGCAACATAGTTTAATCCAACTCAAATCCTAAAATCATAAACCAAATACCATAGCAATAACATAGGAGTTCATAAAAACATAAAACAAAGGTGCATAACTTAAATCCTAATATGATATGCTATGATATGCAAAATGCCTAAGAATCCATTCCATCGTCTCCATCTTCTTCATCCTCATCCTCATCCTCATCATCATTTATGGCTTAAGGTCCACGGGATTGACGCCATTCACCATGAAAGGTGATAAGAGTGATGTCCATAGATTTTTGGCGATGTTCAATAGCCATCACCCTTTTCTGCAAGGTTGTGAAGCGAGTGTCGATCGCGGCAAGACCGGAATCCATGATTGTTTGCAAGGAAGCAATGTTGGTGCTCAAGTTGGTGAATTGCCCATTAAGGTATATCGTGAGAGCATCAAGATTTGGTTGGGCCACCGGAACTTGTGGAATGGGAGCCTCTTGAGGAGCCACCACCGGATCAGGTTGTACCACCCGGAAGGTCAGTGTTCCGAATCCATTTTCCATTATAGTAGGTGAACTTTGCACGACGGGGAGAATGCTCATCAATGCGATCCGTGAGAGGTTTCGAAAGATCATATGAACAATCAATACCCATCTTATGAAAGATGTAGCTCAAAGCCGTGCCATAAGTGAATAATGTAACCAAGGAGGTGTGTCGATGTTGGACAAGAAAGACGATCTCGGAGAACATAATCTGAGAAAGGTTGGGTCGCTTCTCCTCACGAAAGCATCGAAGCTAAAAATCATCGACTTGGCGGATGGTAGAGTATTTCCCACCGGATGGACGAAACCACCAAGTGATCATGAGGTGTAAGATGTGGTTTGGGCATCAAGAATAGTCACCGAACCACTAAGGACATGTCCTAACTCATCCTCATCATCTATTCCCGTATCCTCAAGACCTAAAAAGTTTGCTAAGACACTTGAATCAATTTGAAATTTCTTACCATTAAGTAAGATTCAATTGCAATGACCAAAGTTCGTTTTTCGTTTAAACACATCGAGCGTTGGAATAGAAGATCAAAATAAGATTTCTGTATAAAATCTCGTGTATACTTAAAAAACTCATAAATTTCTAATTATGCATTAAATGAAGATATTTGAATGGAAATGTATACCCTAAATTTTGGTTAGTGGCTAAATTGCAAAGATTTAAAGGTTGGTGGTTTTAGTTTAGTGACTAAAACGTAAAATTTCAAAGTTTGGTGACAAAAATGAATAGTTTATCCCGGTATAAGATTTTTGGTGGGAATCGGATTTTTGGTACAGGATTTGTGTAAAAGGCTATAAAGGGAATAAGTTTCGGGAATTAATTCGGATGACTATTCGAACTCGGAAAATTACGAAAATTTTATGGGAGTCTTAGATAGACTAAAAGAAGATGGTGTTAAGTTTTGGGATCGTTTTGATTCGATTTGGATTTGATTCTATACAGTATTTGAGTAAATAGGGGATAATGGCATTTTTTAAAATACCAAGATTCATTAATGGCATTTTGGTCATTTTGCCCTTACTTTTTATATTAAATTGATTATTTTGGATAAAATAAGACAAGTGTTGTGTTCCTATAGGTTATAACTAATGGGCAAATTGGTCTTTACACTATTAGTGGAGATTTTTATATTGGTTTTTAAGAATAAAATGCCATTTGTCATTATAAATTAATGAAGAAAAAGCTAGAATTTCTTCATCTTCTTCCTCCAATTTTCGAAACACCACAGCAAGGTAAGAAAAAAAATTTGATTCAATTTTTAGTATGATTCGATTGGTTTTCGGTTTAAGACATGAAATAGAGAATTGATCTTCATCAAATTCTTTTTCATTTGGTATAATTTTTGAGTAGTTTCCATGTCTATATGTTGAGTTGGGGATTAGGGTTTATGAAGAACAAGTTGGATTTTCATGTTTTATAGATTCTTTTGAATACATATGATGTTGTGATGTTGATTCAAGCTTGCAAATAGTGAAAATTCCATGAATTATGATGTAGGTTGAATTTGGGAAAATGGAAAAATTAGGGGAAACTCTTACAAAAAATTTTATTTGAAGTGAGAATGATGTTAAAAGCTTGAATATGTTGTTTTAAGGTTGAATTCGTGCTTGAATCAAAATGTAAAGTTTGGTCAAAGTGACCTTTGGTATTTGACTATGGTAGAAAATATTGGGAAAATTATAGAAAATTTTCCTAAGGTTATAAATGGTGTAAGGATGCTTTTGTAAGTTTTAAAAAGTTATTTGGACTAATGTGGAAGTTTATAAAGTGTTGAGGATTAAGTTGTAAATTTTGGAAAGTTTAGGGGTTTGGTTGTTAAGCTTGTTTTTGAAGTGTACTGTGTTGGAAAATTAAGTTAAAGTGACTAGGATGATGTTTTTGAAGTTATGTTAATTTTGGGGACCAATTTGAAATTTTGGCAATTTCAAGGACTAGTGTGTAAATTTTTAAAGTTTGGGCCCTCAAGTGTAAAGAATGAGAAATGTTAGGTTTGGACTTGAAAATTTTGGTTGGAAATTTAAAAAGAGTCCTTAGGACTAAAATGAATATTTTGGAAAGTTAAAGAATTATTAGAAATATTATTCCTAATATGTATCAATGTTAGTATGATACTAACATGTACTTTGAATGGTATGTGTTGTTGAAATGTTGTGTAGATCGTAATAGGGATACAAGCAAGGCTGCTGATAAAGATAAAATTCAAGAGTAAGGTTGGAAGTAATAGAACAGCTTTTTAGTGACGCAAAAGTGAGTGCAATTTTATTTATTTTAATTATGATACGAGGAAGACTTGTTATAAGTCAACCTCAAATGTTGGAAGAAAAGGATTTGATTTATATTAAATGGTTTGAATGGTTTTGTGAATGGTTTCGGGTATGAACTGCCATATGCATATTTTTTTATGTTAAAATTATTGATTTTGATCCATTGATATTTATCGAAATGAATGAAAGGTTCATAATAGTGGATTGTTCAAAAAGCCCATTGTATGATTATTAAGTGTCTTTGTATATTGGCATGCCAAAGAGGTGGAGTATATCGATATAATATTACTGTCAAATTACAGTAATGATACAGTGAGCTGTGTTTTACAGCTAAGTCCTATCGGTTAATATTGTTGTTAAGTTACGGCGGTGATACAATGAGTTGTGTTCTACAACTATGACCTATCGTTATTATTGATGCCGTTAAATTACGATATTGTTTACATTGATACATTGACATTGATACATTGATATCGTTACATTGATATATTGTTTTATTATGGCACAACAAATTGGTTGATGTCAGCACATGTGCATACTCATCATTGACTCGCATACCATGTATTCTCATCCATAGTACATTGGGCTATATTGAAATTGAAAGTACAATGGATCGTATTGATATAACTTGTATTGTATATATATATATATATATATATATATGAATATTGAGATTTTTACAGGTTATGAAAAAGGGCAATGGTTCTGATAAGTCAGTTTTTATAATTTTCAAATCCTTTTTGATAGTTATATTGCATTCTATTTATTTCCATTATTATTTTGGAAAGTAATGTTTTAATTATTTTATATTGCCTCACTAAGTATACTTAGCGTGTGATTGTTTCACGCGTAGATATTAAGGAGCATAAGGAGTAAGGAGCAGCAGAGGACATCATCACATTTTGAAGAGCCAAAAATCAGTATCAATATGACATCTTTGATGTTATCTTTTGATATTAGTAGTTGGCATGTATATTTATTAATGTTTTGGCTACTCTGATATGTATGTGGTTAGAAAAGAGATAGTTTAATCATATTTTATTTACTATCTAAATGATTTATAAATTAGGTAGTTTTATTAGTCATATGATATAGAAATAAACTACCTAGTTGCTGCTTAAATCTACGTTCAAATTTAACTTGAGAATATTAGTTTTAAATTTTACGCGAATAAATATTCTTTTAGAAAATGGTAAATTATTTATATTTTAAAGAAACAAAATTTTATCGATTTTGAAATAAGAACAATTATACAAGTCATATGACATCACTAACTCGTATTCAGTGACGGATACGGGAAAGGGGTGTTACATTTATTGGTATCAGAGCTATAGGTTGAATCGGTTCTTGGCCGGAATAAAAGTTGTTTTTGTTGAAAAGTGTGTACATCCCACTAGGATGTCAAAATTACTGATCTAATGTTTATATAATTGATTAATGTCGCTCCTTACTAACGTAGTGATTACGTGATTATAGATGGCTGAATAAGGATGTTCCAGACAGGCTACGGAACATGAGGTTCCAGAAGAAGTTGGAAGTGAGAATAATGTGGTTAATAATAATCCCCCGGCTCAAACGGGATAGGGAGGAGCACAAGCACATCAAGGGATTCCTATGCAAGATCAGGTAATTTTCTTCAGTCATTGGAAGCGATTCTAACACATTTCCAACCTTCAGCTTCCCCTGCTCCCCGTATGACAATTGCTAAGGAATTAAAAAGTTTGGGAGCACCCGAATTTAAGGGAGATTCAGATGATGGTCCAATGGCTGCTGATATATGGTTAAATGATTTAAAGATCATGCTTGATAGATTTTGTTGTTCTGAGACGGATAAATTGGATGGAGATGTCTCATTACTGCGAGGTCAAGCTAGGTTTTGGTGGACTAATGCCACGATGCACGTTCCTTCTGAGCAAGTGACCTGGCAATTCTTCTTGGAGGAATTCAAGAATAAATATATTGGAGATTAGTTCATCCGGGAGATGAAACAACAATTCCTCAACTTGAAGCAAGGAAACCAGACTATCTATGAATATGAGTGTGAATATAACAAGTTGAGCCGGTTTGCAATAGAGTTGATCCCTACTGAAAAGGACCGATGTGATTATTTTATTGAAGGCCTGAATAGGAGACCAAAGGAAATGTTGGTGGCATTGAACCTACCTACCTTTCAAGAGGTGGTGAATAGAGCTAAAGAAATGGAACATGTCTATTCGGAGGACACGACAAAGCAGACTTTGCAATCTAATAAAAGACCAGGAACATCTTCAGCTCCTTTCTCATCGAAAATGAATAAATGTGGTTCTTGGTATAAGAATAAATCTGGATCTGTTCATAAAGGAGGCAATGCTGAAAGAAATAAGCATGCCCAGACAGTTAATTCTGGTGTTGATTCATCATCCCAGTTTAGAAATCAGTCTTGTGATGTTTGTGGTAAACGTCATTCAGGTACATGCTGGTTGGTGACTAGAGCATGTTTTAACTGTGGAAAGATGTGTCATTTTATGAGAGATTATCCTCAAAAGTCTAAAGAAACCTATACAGACAGAAAGGTATGTTGTGATGCCACCAAGAGGCAGAGGAAGAGGCGGACTGGGAAGATCATCTAAGCCAGCTTCACAAGTGAAAAGGCGCGCACCAGCTCGAGTTTATAATATACAAACTAATGAGGACCAGGATGACTCAGAAATTATTGCAGCTACATTCTATCTTTATGATGAGTTTGTATTTGTTTTGATTGATCCTGGTTTTATACATTCGTATATTAACACTAAGTTGATTGAAGAGAGAGATATTCCAGTAGAGTCTATCTCTAGTGATATAGTGGCAACAAACCCATTGGGTCAGACTGCGAGAGTAAGTAGAATATGTAGAAATTGTCCGATAAAGGTGAAAGGAACAGATTTTCTCGCAAACCTAATGGAGTTACCTTTCGAAGAATTTAAAGTGATATTAGGCATGGATTGGTTATCTTTCTATCATGCCAATGTGGATTGTCGCTTAAAGCGATTAATCTTGGAAAATTCGAAAGGTAAGGAGATAACAGTAGTGGAAGAAATGATGAATCCTTTATCTAATGTGATATCAGCAGTTTCTGCGAAGAAGCTGCTATTAGAAGGTTGTCAAGATTTTCTAGCTAATGTGGTGGATACTCGAACTTCTGGAATTAAGTTGGAAGATATTCCTACTGTTCGAGAATATCTAGATGTATTTCCTGATGAGTTACCGGGATTACCCCCTGATCGGGAAGTAGAATTTAAAATAGAGGTGTTACCTGGTACTACACCCATATCGATGGCCCCGTATAGAATGGCGCCAGCTGAACTTCGAGAGTTAAAGGCGCAGTTGCAATAATTATTGGATCGGGGCTTTATAAGGCCAAGTGTGTCACCTTGGGGTGCACCAGTGTTATTTGTAAAAAAGAAAGACGGGTCTATGCGACTATGCATAGATTATCATCAACTAAATAAGGTGACCGTGAAGAATAAGTATCCTCTTCCAAGGATCGATGATCTTTTTGATCAATTAAAGGGTGCAGCCGTGTTTTACAAAATTGATCTTCGATCAGGATATCATCAGTTGAAGATTAAGGAAGAAGATATTTCAAAGACGGCTTTTCAAACTTGGTATGGACACTATGAGTTTGTAGTGATGCCGTTTGGATTAACTAATGCCCCTGCAGCATTCATGGATCTGATGAATTGAATATTTCGGCCATATTTGGATCAATTTGTGGTGGTATTTATTGATGATATTTTAGTCTATTCAAAGACAAAAGAGGAACACGATGCTCATCTTCGTGTTGTTCTTCAGATCCTCCAAGAAAAGAAACTTTATGCTAAGTTATCGAAATGTGAGTTTTGGTTGTCATAAGTTACTTTTCTCGCTCATGTGGTTTCAGCAGAGGGAATAAGAGTAGATTCTAAGAAAATACAAGCCATAGTGGCATGGAAAGCTCCGAAGAATATTTCTGAGGTTCGAAGTTTCTTGGGACTGGGTGGTTATTATTGAAGATTTATAAACAATTTTTCAATGATTGCCTCCCCGTTAACCAAGTTATTGAGGAAGGATGTGCCATTTATTTGGACAGACAAGTGTCAGGAAAGTTTTGAAGCATTGAAGAGAATTTTAACTGAAGATCTAGTATTAGTACAACCAGAATCGGGTAAAGATTTTGTGGTGTATTGTTGCGCGTAATAAGTGCTACGCAACTGTGCAAGTATACACGTTGCAAGTTATAGTATAAAAGATATCGTCTCCACAGGGATTGGTGCCACTTCAAGAATCTAGTCCCTTGCACTGTAAAAAGTAAAAGAAAACACAAGTAGAAGATTATAGGAGTTTTAACTATTAACTAATCTAGAAAGCAATTAAGTAAAAGGCAATGTAATTAAACGAGAGAGATAGGCCAGGTTATCGTGAGTTGAGGTGTGATGGCCGATTGGATCGTCTTGGTAAAAGAGTGCACGGGTAACTCAGTTGTCGTGGCAATTTGCACAACGGGGTTGCCTTGGCAACTAATCGATGGTTGCCTAGGTGACTAGTTGGGTAACAACTTGGGCGTCTGGGCAGCAACCTTCAAGGTTCGGCAGAGCGTTCTTCAATGGTTTCTTCTTATCCCTAAGTCGAAACTCTAGCTACTTGTGCATGCCTTGATAATACATCCTTGCGTGAATCAAGGGTGAACAACAACCAATATTGCGCTCCTCTTAGCCGTTGAAATCTTTAACTTATTCCTAAGCCAGATTAATCTTCACCATCAATAGATTGAATAAAGATCATATTCATTCGTTTCTTGAATCTAACTCTCCCGATATTAGATAAATAGATGAAGTTACGAGATCCTCTCCCAATTCACTCACAAACAAGAATAAGAACCAAGAATGAATAAACCTTGAATAGAAAAGTGCAAACTCTTATTACCTAAACAAAATCCAATAGTTTCTCACAACCACAAGACACAATAACCTTAGCCAAATAGATTTAGTTCATGGCTAGGTTCCAAAGAAACACAAGATAAAGAATCTCTAGCATGAACCTAATTGAACAAGAAAGAATAAGATGAAGGATGAAGCTTGTCGAAATCCTCCTTGCCCTTGATGCTTGTCGAAAATTCTCCCCTCTCTCTCCCTCTGGAGTTGACGGCATGGCCTCTAATTTATAGGGTTAGGTCAAAGTCCTTCTTTGAGGAGAAAGTTAAGTTGGAATTAAATTATCTTTAAAGAATATAATTTTTTATTATAATTATATTCCTTCTAAAACTTCTCCTATCTTCTTGGAATTTAATTCTTCTTTAATCTTTTCATGGAAATCAAACTCCTTTGGGATTTAGCTTTGCTCCACGTCATCTTGGGCTTGTCTAGTCATCAATTTCAACTACCATATCACCTTATTCTTTGTCGACAATTGCCCTGGCAACTGGCTCGGCGTCTCCTTCATGCATTGCCCTGGCAACTAGCTCTAGCCTTGCTTTTGCAAGTGATCCTGCACATGCACATAAAACACACCAAAGCAGCATCTTTTCCCACAAAAACTACCAAGTTATGTAATCAAGCTCAACGATGGAAGGAAACATGGATTAATGCATGAATGGCTAATTATGCAACTAATATGAGCCTAAGTCTAACATTAATATGAGTAAAAAGGGTAAGAAAAATAGTACTTTTGAACACTTATCACACCCCCAAACTCGAACTATTGCTTGTCCTCAAGCAATGCAAACTAATAATTACCTGCCAAGACTTCAATTTTCACAAACTTAGCTTTGAACTTGATTTCAATTCTCAGAACCAGGGCACAAAGTATGATTGACTTTTCATTTTTCAAAAAACTTAGGAGTTACTCGGAATCAAACTATAATGCTTGTGAGTGTGTGCGGAGTTTTGTGCAAGTTGATTTTTCGGATTCTATGCAAACAAGAGGTTTTCAAATTACTTCATTGGGTTCTTTTTAACATGTTTTAACTAGAGCCAGTTTTTGGCACCTCTAGTGTTTTATTTTTAGTTTTTTCTTAAGTTAATTAATTTATTCGACTAGAGCCGGTTTCGGGCACCTCTAGCGATCAATTTTTTAGAACATGCTAGAGCCAGTTTCGGGCACTTCTAGCAATCAATTTTTTTAGCACATGCTAGAGCCAATTTCGGGCACCTCTAGCATTCATCCAATTTTTATTCTAATCCCCCAATTTGTTTAATTATCAAACTAAGTTTACTAGAATTCCTTAAATCAATCAAACCACAACAGTGTTTCATCAAATTTAGCATCATAGTAAAATTCTAAGTTTTTCCATGGTCATCCTAGAATAAAAATTCTATCAATTAAGTGCATTGGAAAAGTCATCATCAGATATTCATCAAATCTAGGCAATTCTTGTTCCAACTAAAGGCATGGCAAGCAATTTATGTATCATAAATGTAATGCTTAAGATGAATGTAACTAAACATGGTAACTACTAATAACAATCCCCCCCAAACTCGAGTGAGGCATTGTCCTCAATGCATGTATTAAATAAAAATAACGAAAAATAAAATGCAAACGAAGACTTACTCTAAGAGTTCGTCGTCGTGGATGATTAGTTTCCTTTTGGTCGGTGTCTTGATTCTCTTGCTTGAACGCGATGGTTGTTTCCTTGTTGTCGGTGGTGGAATCGATCCTCGTACGGGGTTGTCCTCATCGTCCTCTTCATCAATATCATTGGCTTTTCGCTTGGAGGATTCAATTGGTGCGGTCTTTGTTGGTGCAATGGAGGACTCGTCCGAATCTGAAAAATTAGAAAATGATTCTGTAGGAGTTGATTCGGGCATAGGTGCTTTACCTTTGGCTTTTGCAGTGATTGCCGGGACGTCTTTAGCTCTGGTTGTCGTGGCATCTTTAGGGTTGGTTACCACGGCATCATCTGTTGCGGTTGCCGTGGTGACTGCTTTATTGGTTGCTAGGGCAAGGATCTCGGCAGGAAAGATTGGGAACGACACGCGATTGTCTGGGTACTTTTCTAGGATGACTTGGGGTGATGACATTGTTGTGCTCCTTCATGTACCGCATGAACATTAGTTGCCGGTCTTCAATTTGCCTTAGGTGGCTCGCCAATGGTTGCAATAGTGCTTTAAAGTGATACGGGGTTGATGGCCGAGTTGCCCAGGCGTTAGGTGCTTGGGCATTAGGGATTGCCAGGGCGGCAGGAGTTGCTGCGGCAATTGGAGGCCTTGAGGATTTTTTGACTGCCTCTCCCATTAGCTTTCGGATTTGTGCTTGATTCCAATCGGACTTTGGTAGGGCCTTTTCATCGGTTGACTCACTTGGAACATACATCTCCTTGCAAAGATTAGAAATTAAGCAAGGAAAGAAAAGAGAACCCTTATCTTTTGAGCTACATACAAAAATCTCATCACAAATAATTTATCCAATGTTAATGATGCGATTATGCAAAATAGAATGTATGAGCAAAAGACGTGGTATATCAACGGTAGTATTGTGTGTGGTGGGCATTAAAGAAGTTTTAACAAACTTATTCCATAGTTTTGCCTTGGGTTTAAGCCGAAGGTGATTTACCGTGCCCTTGTATTTATCGTCGTTCCAATGAGTTCCCGGTTGAGTGAGTTCTTGAAGCACCTTGTCGAGTTGCTTGGGCGTGATTTGATCAACAAAGGCTTGATACTCGTCATTCTCAATGTAGAGCCCATAAAAGGTGTTGACGTTTTCGGGGCTTATGAGTATGGCCTTGTCACGAACAAAAACATAAGGATTATCCGGTTAGGTGAGTGAGCATAGAATTCTCTTACCCATGAGATGTTACCCGGTTCCGAATGATGGCAAAAGATTTGCCACTTTTGATGTGCAATCCTCTCGAAGATGAATGGTTCAAGGCCGAAATCTTGATGAGAGTTGGAGTACTCAAAGCCTTGTTCTTCGTAAATCTTCCGGCTTTCGAACTTGGAGTGAAATCTTTCTTGAACCACCGGTGTAGCAAACTTGTTGTATCTTGGTTCTTTGGAGGAACTTGGATGAACTAAAAATTTAATTTTGGATGCCATAGATGATCTTGGTTGTGAGTTTTGTAAAAACAAATAAAATAAAATAAAAGAAACTACAAAGTTGCAAGATAAAAAGTAGGAATAGGTTAAGGGTGATGGGTTTTATAGAAAAGATAGATGGTAAATATGGTGGGTTGGATTAGGGGGAGACGAAAAAGAGGGTTTTGGTTTAGGGGAAGGGTGACGGCAAATGGGGGTTTAATTAGGGTAAGTTGGAGGCTTTATATAAGCCTTAGATTCAGCCCATTAATTTCCTTGTTGAAGATGTTTTCCTTCTTGGATCAAAATTCATCTTTATCTTGAACTCTTTTCCTACAATTCAAAGACAAATCAAATAAGGATTAAAATTAAAGATAAACTAATAAAAGAAAATAAATAAAGATGTGTAAAGGGATTCTTAAACTTAAAGAAATATAAAATAAAAGAAAATAAATCTATCCTAGAAAAACAAATAATAAAAAAATAAAAAAATAGAAATTAAATAGTTCGACAAAATTAAAAATAAAAAGAAAAAGAAAATAAAAATAAAAATAAAATATCAAAAGGAGAGCATGCTCATGCATCTCCTAAGGTGACCACTTCTTTGTTACGTTCCACATGGGCACCATTGTAGTGCTTCAATATTTGTCCATTAACTTTGAATTCATTTTTGTCAGTGATGGATTGATTATCACGGCACCATGGGAGAATGGTTTGACAAGTTCGAATGGTCCTGACCATCTTGATTTCAGCTTTCCCAGGAAAAGATTTAGCCGAGAATTGAATAAGAGAACTAGTTGCCCTGGCATGAATTGCCGCGATAATAGTTTCTTGTCATGTCATCACTTTGTTTTCTCCTTGTAGATTCCTGCATTGTTATAGGCGAGTGCACGAAATTCTTCTATCTCGTTGAGGTCCAACAAACGCTTTTGTCCGACACTTTCCCAATCCATATTCACGGTCTTGATTGCCCAATATGCCTTGTGTTCGATTTCCACTGGTAGATGGCATGTTTTGCCATAGACAAGTCGGAAGGGGGACATACCTAAGGGTGTTTTGAATGCAATGCGATATGCCCAAAGTGCGTCATCTAGTCTTAATGACCAATCCTTCCTAGAGGGATTTACAACTTTCTCGAGTATACCCTTCAATTCTCGGTTGGAAATTTCTGCTTGCCCGTTGGTTTGTGTGTGATATGCCGTGACGATCTTGTGTGATATGCTGAAGCGTTGCAACATCTTGGCAATATGTCTGTTATCAAAATGCTTGCCTTCGTCACTGATAATTGCTCTCGGCATCCCAAACCGTGTAAATGTATTTTTCTGCAAGAATCGTTGCACGGTCTTGGAATCGTTGTTCGGAACTGCAGCTGCCTCAACCCATTTAGACACGTAGTTGACGGCAAGTAGAATGTAGAGGTTGCCAAATGAAGATGGGAAAGGTCCCATAAAATTGATCCCCCATACATCGAACAATTCCACCTCGATGATGTTCTAGAGCGGCATCTCATGTCATCTAGAGATATTGCCTGTCCTCTGGCAACGATCACATTGCTTGTAAAAGTTTTGGGCATATTTGTAGAATGTTGGCCAATACAACCCGGATTGCAAAACTTTGTAGAATGTCTTCTAGAGCGGCATCACATTGCTCTTCTTCAGGGACACATCGGCTTATAACCTGATCTGCACATTGTTTAAACAAAAGAGGCTCGTCCCAAAAGTAATGCTCAGCATCATGGCGGAACCGCTTCTTCCCTTGGTGAGTAATACCATAAGGTAAAATACCACAAACAAGGAAATTAACTAAATCCGCGTACCAGGGTATTCCCGAGGCAGGTGCTGCCGTGGCGACTGCTCCCAAAATTGCCAAGGCGTGAGCGTCAAGGGCTGCTGCGGCGTCGAGAGTTGCCGAGGCGTCGAGGGTTACCGAGACATGAGCGTCCATGGTTGCCGAGGTATCTAAAAGTTGTTCATCCGGGAATGCATCGCATATCTCTAGATCCGCGTCCTCCTCCCTATTGCGTTCTAAACGTGATAAGTGATCAGCCACTTGATTTTCTGTTCCTTTCCTGTCCTTAATTTCAATATCAAATTCTTGTAAAAGTAATATCCAATGAATCAAACGAGGTTTGGCATCCTTTTTAGCAAATAGATATTTGATTGTCGAATGTTCCGTATGAACAATTACCTTTGTACCAATCAAATAGTATCGGAACTTGTCAAATGCGAAAACTACAACTAGTAACTCTTTCTCCATTGTTGTGTAATTCACTTGAGCACTATTAAAAGTTTTACTAGCGTAGTATATCACATGGAAGGTCTTACATGTGCGTTGGCCTAGGACTGCTCCTACCGCGAAATCACTTGCATCACACATGAGCTCAAAAGGTAGCGTCCAATATGGTGGAACGACAATGGGTGCCGAGGCAAGCTTTTCCTTTAGGGTTTTGAATGCTTGGGGTGCAAGAATCATCAAAATCGAAGACTTTATCTTGTTCAAGCAAATTGCACAATGGTTTAGTGATTTTAGAAAAATTATGAATGAACCTCTTGTAAAAACCTGCATGTCCAAGAAAGCTTCGAATTCCTTTAACCGAACTTGGTGGGGGTAATCTCTCGATCACTTCCACCATGGCTTTGTCTACTTTAATTCCCTTGGATGAAATCTTGTGGCCGAGCACTATTCCTTCATCTACCATAAAATGGCACTTCTCCCAATTGAGGACTAAATCAGTTTCTTCACATCTTGCCAACACCTTCTCTAAATTGTCGAGACAGCTGTCGAAGTCATTACCAAATACAGAAAAATCATCCATGAAGATCTCAATGAAGTCTTTGACCATGTCTGAAAAGAGTGCCATCATACATCTTTGGAAGGTTGGCGGGGCGTTACACAATCCGAACGACATCTTTCGGAAAGCATAAGTACCGTATGGGCATGTGAAGGTTGTCTTTTCTTGATCTTCTGGTGCTATGGCAATTTGATTGTAACCTGAATAACCATCAAGAAAACAATAAAAGGGTTTACCTGCAAGACGGTCAAGCATTTGATCAATAAAGGGTAATGGGAAGTGCTCTTTCCTAGTGGCTTTGTTTAGCTTTCGATAATCCATACAAACCCTCCAACCGGTCACAGTCCTAGTTGGAATGAGTTCATTGTTTTTATTACTTACCATCGTTATACCTCCCTTTTTCGCTACACATTGTACCGGACTTACCCATATACTATCAGAGATAGGGTATATAATACCGGCGTCAAGCTACTTGATGATTTCTTTCATTACAACCCCTTTCATGGCATGATTCAGTCTTCTTTGGGCCTCAATTGAAGGTTTGTGATCATCTTCCAACAAAATCTTGTGCATGCACACTGCCGGGCTAATTCTCTTTAAGTCGGCAATTGTCCATCCTATTGCCTTTTTGTGTAGCTTCAACATTTTGATCAGCTTCTTTTCCTGCTCAGGCTGTAACTTAGAAGAAATAATTACAGGCAATGTATTATCGGTTCCTAAGTATGCATATTTTAGTTGCTCTGGTAATTGTTTCAACTCAAGAATCGGTGGTTGTTCAATAGATGGCTTTTCGAGCTTACCTTCCTTACCTGAGTAATCCAGTGGTTCAAAGTGTGTACCTAGTCGATTGACTAGCCAATTTGCCTATTCTTGTTGTTCCTCATTGACCGGTTCTTCATACTTCTCAGGTTCCTCTTGATCGGCAATGTAGTTGTCGAGGCAACTAAATTCCTCGTCGAAGTTAAACTCTACCGTGGCATGAAGAAGTTGGCATTCTTCTGGATCATCGGCATGCCTTAGTGTTTGGAACACATTTATTTTAACTTGCTGGTCATTCACCCTCATTGTGAGTTCTCCTTTTTCAACATCGATCAAGGTTCTCCCTGTTACTAGGAATGGTCTCCCGAGAATGATAGGTGCATGCTCATCTGCTTCACAATCCAAAACAATAAAGTCAGTGGGAAAAATAAATTTATCAACTTTTACCAGTATGTCTTCGATTTTTCCCTCTGGATGCACATAGGATCTGTCGGCTAGTTGTAGCATAACTATTGTAGGTCTTGCCTTCCCGATTCCTAGTTTCTGGAAAACCGATTTAGGCATCAAATTTATGCTAGACCCAAAGTCGCATAATGTTTTCCCAACATAGTGGTTTCCAATAGAACAGGGTATTGTGAAACTTCCAGGATCCTTCAACTTATGTGGCATACGATTGTGCAACATGGCCATGCATCCCTCTGTTGCGGCAACCGTCTCAAACTCTCCTAGCCTTGTTCTCTTGGATACAATGTCTTTAAGAAACTTGGCATAGTTCGGCATTTGTTCAATTGATTCCACCAATGGCAAGTTGATGTGGACTTTCTTTAGGATATCAAGAAACTTCTTGAATTGATATCCTTGCTTTTGTCGCTTCAACCTTTGTGGGAATGGTGGTGGAAGTCGGATATCTTCGATCTTTTCATTGGTTTGGAACCTGATTGACGGCATTGCCGGGACAACTGGAGTTGCCGAGGCATTATCAACTGGGGTTGCCGAGGCATGCTTATCACAAGTTGCCGAAGCATCCTTATCGTCGGTTGCCGAGGCATGCTTATTGCCGGTTTTCGCGATAATTCATGGTTCAGCATCTGAGGCTTTGCCGCTAGGTTCGTCTTGATCTTTTTGTGGAGTTTTGTTTGATGAGCAGGCTTGAGCCTCTTTAAGTTGTTGGCCACTTCTAGTGGTGATCGCCTTACATTGCTCATGGCCAGTTCATCTTGCCACTTCAGTATCGCTAGGTAAACCTCCTTGCAGTCTAGTACTTAGGTTTTGAGCAAACTGTCCGACTTGATTTTCTAATGATTTGATTGCCGCCTCTTGGTTTTGCAATCTCATCTCGGTCCTGTTAATAAAAGCATCAGTTCTTTTTATGAAGTTATTATTCTCAGCCATATAACATTCAATTTTCATCATAAAAGCATTTAGAGAATTTTCCAAAGAACTAGATGTTGTCGGTTGCAACTGTTGCCGTGGCATATTCTGCTGGAATCCTGATGCTTGTGCATTCTGATTGTTTTGGTTTAGAGCATTGTTGGGATTACTCCATGAAAAATTTTGGTGCTTCTTCCAAGCTGGATTGTATGTATTGGACATCACATTGTTGTTTCGATTGTAATTCCCCACTTAGAAGCTGGATTTTGGATTCTGCATACATTCAGAAGAATCATGGTTATCACCACATAACTCACAAAAAGAATCCATTACCTTGGCCTCATGTGTGTTGTTTGGTTTTTGCATGTTCTGGACCATCTTGGTTAAAGTGGCCAATTGTGCCGAAATTGAATATGACGATCCTAGTTCATGTATTGTGGCTTAGCTTCTAACTCCTCCTCTTCTAGTAGAGGGGAATTGATAATCATTCTTGGCCAGCCTGTTTAGAATTTGCATCACTTCCTCCGGCGACTTATCTAGGAGTATGTCGTTTGCCGAGGCATCTAGCATCATCCTTGTTGGTGTATTCACGGCATTGTAAAACATTGTTACTTGAGTCCACACCGGGAATCCGTGTGGGGGGCATTTGTGTAGAAGTTCTCTATATCGCTCCCAAGCCTCGTACATGGATTCATCATTTGCCTTCCGAAAAGAAGTAATGTCCTTACGAAGCTTATCAGTCAAATTTGTAGGATTAAACCGAGTAAGGAAATCACAACAAAGATTGGTCCAAGTTCCTATTGATCCGGTAGGAATGCTATTCGACCATGCTTTCGCCCTATCCCTCAGTGAATAGGGGAATAATCTTAATCGTAAAACATCAGGGTGACTCCGTGTATTTTGAACGAGTTGCAAATCTCGAGGAAAGATTTAAGATGTTGTCGTGCATCTTCAGTTGCTGAGCCGCCAAATTGACCAATTGTGTTGATCATATTAAACATTACCGGTTTCAACTCAAAGTGGTCGACTTCAATTTCAGGTGCGACAACTCCTGGATTAAGTCCATCAAGATCTTCTTCAAGATAGTCTCGAATAGTTCTGTTTCGTGCAAGAATCACTCCTCCTCCTGCTGGAACATCTTGATTCATATTGTCGTCTTGATTAGCCATTGCTACTCTTATACTTCGTCTAAGTCTTTGTAAGGTTCGCTCGATTTCTGGATCAAAGGGATATTCTGGTGTAATCGGTCTCGCCCTGGTCATATACCAATGCAAAACCAAAGTTTGTTAGCCCTTTGAATCTTAAACAAGAAAAGTAAAAAGAAAGTGCAAGAAAATAAAAATAAAGTCGCTATTGCCAATCCCCGGCAACGGCGCCAAAAACTTGTTGCGCGTAATAAGTGCTACGCAATTGTGCAAGTATACACGTTGCAAGTTATAGTATAAAAGATATTGTCTCCACAGAGATTGGTGCCACTTCAAGAATCTAGTCTCTTGCACTGTAAAAAGTAAAAGAAAACACAAGTAGAAGATTATAGGAGTTTTAACTATTAACTAATCTAGAAAGCAATTAAGTAAAAGGCGATGTAATTAAATGAGAGAGAT
This sequence comes from Hibiscus mutabilis, assembly GCA_019671005.1. NCBI lineage: Eukaryota > Viridiplantae > Streptophyta > Magnoliopsida > Malvales > Malvaceae > Hibiscus > Hibiscus mutabilis. The sequence continues at coordinate 27,561,656 of CM033719.1, read as the reverse complement.
AGGCCAGGTTATCGTGAGTTGAGATGTGATAGCCGATTGGATCGTCTTGGTAAAAGAGTGCACGGGCAACTCAGTTGTCGTGGCAATTTGCACAACGGGGTTGCCTTGGCAACTAATCGATGGTTGCCTGGGCAACTACTTGAGCGTCTGGGCAGCAACCTTCAAGGTTCGGCAGAGCGTTCTTCAATGGTTTCTTCTTATCCCTAAGTCGAAACTCTAGCTACTTGTGCATGCCTTGATAATACATTCCTGCGTGAATCAAGGGTGAACGACAACCAATCTTGTGCTCCTCTTAGCCGTTGAAATCCTTAACTTATTCCTAAGCCGGATTAATCTTCACCATCAATAGATTGAATAAAGATCATATTCATTCGTTTCTTGAATCTAACTCTCCTGATATTAGATAAATAGATGAAGTTACGAGATCCTCTCCCAATTCACTCGCAAACAAGAATAAGAACCAAGAATGAATAAACCTTGAATAGAAAAGTGCAAACTCTTATTACCTAAACAAAATCCAATAGTTTCTCACAACCACAAGGCACAATAACCTTAGCCAAATAGATTTAGTTCATGGCTAGGTTCGAAAGAAACACAAGATAAAGAATCCCTAGCATGAACCTAATTGAACAAGAAAGAATAAGATGAAGGATGAAGCTTGTCCGAAATCCTCCTTGCCCTTGATGCTTTTCGAAAATTCTCCCCTCTCTCTCCCTCTGGAGTTGACGGCATGGCCTCTAATTTATAGGGTTAGGTCAAAGTCCTTCTTTGAGGAGGAAGTTAAGTTGGAATTAAATTATCTTTAAAGAATATAATTCTTTATTATAATTATATTCCTTCTAGAACTTCTCCTATCTTCTTTGAATTTAATTCTTCTTTAATCTCTTCATGGAAATCAAACTCCTTTGGGATTTAGCTTTGCTCCACGTCATCTTGGGCTTGTCTAGTCATCAATTTTGACTACCATATCACCTTATTCTTTGTCGACAATTGCCCTGGCAACTGGCTCGGCGTCTCCTTCATGCATTGCCCTGGCAACTAGCTCTAGCCTTGCTTTGGCAAGTGATCCTGCACATACACATAAAACACACCAAAGCAGCATCTTTTCCCACAAAAACTACCAAGTTATGTAATCAAGCTCAACGATGGAAGGAAACATGGATTAATGCATGAATGGCTAATTATGCAACTAATATGAGCCTAAGTCTAACAATAATATGAGTAAAAAGGGTAAGAAAAATAGTACTTTTGAACACTTATCATGTATAATGATTAATCTCATAATGGATTGGAATGTGTACTCATGCAAGAAGGAAAAGTGGTGGCTTATGCTTCCAGACAGCTGAAGACACATGAGAGAAATTATCCTACCCATTATTTAGAGTTGGCAGCAGTTGTTTTTGCGTTAAAGATATGGCGTCATTATTTATATGGAGAACGATGCTATATCTATACGGATCACAAAAGTTTAAAGCTAACTCAAAAGGAGTTGAATTTGAGACAGAGGAGATGGATTGAGCTTCTAAAGTATTACGATGTGATTATTGACTACCATCTAGGAAAAAGCAAATGTGGTAGTTGATGCTCTCAGTAGAAAGACCTTTGCTACTCTGAGAGCTATAAATGCGATGGTAGCTTTGAAAGAGGATAGTGCCTTGATTGTTGAATTAAGCATAAGACCTACTTTGGTAGATCGGATAAAAGAACTTCAGAAATGAGACAAGGAATGTTGGCAAGAATCAAGCAAATTGAAAATAGTGAGAATAAAGACTTTGAAATTAAATCTGATGGATGCGTATATTATCGGGGAAGGATTGTTATTCCTGATAATGAAGAATTGAAGAAAGAACTTCTCTTTGAGGCACATTATAGTCCTTTGACCATGCATCCAGGTGGAAACAAGATGTATCAGGATTTAAAGAGTCGATATTGGTGGCCAGGAATGAAAATAGCTATAACTGAATTTGTTTCCAAATGCCTGACATGTCAACAAGTAAAAGCGGAGCATCAGGTGCCTTCTGGATTATTGCAACCAATTTCCATTCCTCAATGGAAATGGGAACGGGTAACCATGGATTTTGTATCAGGGCTACCTTTGACTCCAAGCAAAAAGGATTACATTTGGGTGATTGTTGATAGATTGACAAAAGCAGCACATTTCATCCTGGTAAGAATAGATTATTCTATGGACAAAAATGTTGAGTTGTATATTAAAGAGATAGTTTGACTTCATGGAGTACCAGTCTCGATTGTCTCTGATAGAGATCCAAGGTTTACTTCCAGATTTTGGAAGTCTTTGCATAAAGCTTTGGGTACTCGACTTAATTTTAGCACAGTCTTTCATCGTCAAACAAATGGACAATCAGAGCGAACTATCCAAATTTTGGAGGATATGTTGAGAGCTTGTGTGATTGAATTTCAAGGATCATGGGAGAAATATTTGTCGTTAGCAGAATTTTCTTACAATAACAGCTATCAAGCAAGTATCAAAATGGCACCTTATGAAGCCTTGTGCGGAAGAAGGTGCAGGACTCCTTTGAGTTGGCACGAGTTGAAAGATAGGGACGTATTGGGACCTAATCTAATTAGAGAAGCTGAAGACAAAGTAAAGATCATACAAAATAACCTCAAGATAGCCGCCGGTCGAGAAAAAGCTTATGTATATTTGAAGAGAAAAGAAATTGAATTCCAAGTTGGTGATAAAGTGTTTCTCAAAGTATCACCTTGGAAAAAGATATTGCGATTTGGACGAAAAGGAAAGCTGAGTCCGAGATTTATTGGACCATATGAGATTGTGAAAAGAGTTGGTCTGGTGAATTATCAATTTGCTCTACCTCCAGAAATGGATAAGATTCATAATGTGTTTCATGTATCGATGCTTCGAAAGTATCGATCAGATCTTTCCCACATCATTACTCCAGAAGAAGTAGAGATTCAACTAGATTTGACATATGAAGAGGAACCGATCAGAATCTTAGCACGTGAGGTCAAGGAACTGAGGAACAAGTCGATTCCACTTGTTAAAGTTCTTTGGATAAATCAAAAAGTGGAAGAAGCAACGTGGGAAAGAGAAAAGATATGGAAAAATAATTTCCTCATCTTTTCAAACCAGGCACGTTCTGAAAATTTCGAGGACGAATTTTCTTAAGGGGGAGAATTGTAATACCTCAAATTTTGGTTAGTGGCTAAATTGCAAAGATTTAAAGGTTGGTGGTTTTAGTTCAGTGACTAAAACATAAAAATTCAAAGTTTGGTGACAAAAGTGAAAAGTTGGAAAAAGCTTAGGGACCAACATGGTAATTTTCCCAATAATTATTTTTATGGCAAAAATGAATAGTTTATCACGGTATAAGATTTTTGGTGGGAATCAGATTTTTGGTACGGGATTTGTGTAAAAAGGTATAAAGGGAATAAGTTTTGAGAATTAATTCGGATGACTATTCAAACTCAGAAAATTACGAAAATTTTATGGGAGTCTTAGATAGACTAAAAAAAGATGGTTTTAAGTTTTGGGATCGTTTTGATTCGATTTAGATTTGATTCTATACAGTATTTGAGTAAATATGGGATAATGGCATTTTTGAAAATACCAAGATTCATTAATGGCATTTTGGTCATTTTGCCCTTACTTTTTATATTAAATTGATTATTTTGGATAAAATAAGACAAGTGTTGTGATCCTATTGGTTATAACTAATGGGCAAATTGGTCATTACACTATTAGTGGAGATTTTTATATTGGTTTTTAAGAATAAAATGCCATTTGTCATTATAAATTAATGAAGGAAAAGCTATAATTTCTCCATCTTCTTCCTCCAATTTTTGAAACACCATAGCAAGGTAAGAAAAAAAATTTTGATTCAATTTTTAGTATGATTCGATTGGTTTTCGGTTTAAGACATGAAATAGAGAATTGATCTTCATCAAATTATCTTTCATTTGGTATAATTTTTGAGTAGTTTCCATGTCTATATGTTGAGTTAGGTATTAGGGTTTATGAAGAACAAGTTTGATTTTCATGTTTTATGGATTCTTTTGATTACATATGATGTTGTGATGTTGATTCAATCTTGCAAATAATGAAAATTCCATGAATTATGATGTAGGTTGAATTTGGGAAAATGGAAAAATTAGGGGAAACTCTTGCAAAAAAATTTATTTGAAGTGAGAATGATGTTAGAAGCTTGAATATGTTGTTTTAAGGTTGAATTCATGCTTGAATCAAAATGTAAAGTTTGGTCAAAGTGACCTTTGGTATTCGGCTATGGTAGAAAATATTGGGAAAATTATGGAAAATTTTCCTAAGGTTATAAATGGTGTAAGGATGATTTTGTAAGTTTTAAAAAGTTATATGGACTAATGTGGAAGTTTAAAAAGTGTTGAGGATTAAGTTGTAAATTTTGGAAAGTTTAGGGGTTTGGTTGTTAAGCTTGTTTTTGAAGTGTATTGTGTTGGAAAATTAAGTTAAAGTGACTAGAAGGTTGATTTTGAAGTTATGTTAATTTTGGGGACCAATTTGAAAATTTGGCAATTTCAAGGACTAGTGTGTAATTTTTTAAAGTTTAGGTCCTCAAGTGTAAAGAATGAGAAATGTTAGGTTTGGACTTGAAAATATTGGTTCGAAGTTTAAAAAGAGTCCTTAGGACTAAAATGAATATTTTGGAAAGTTAAAGAATTATTAGGAAATATTATTCCTAATATGTATCAATGTTAGTATGATACTAACATGTACTTTGAATGGTATGTGTTGTTAAAATGTTGTGTAGATCGTAATCGGGATACAAGCAAGGCTGCTGATAAAGATAAAATTCAAGAGTAAGGTTGGAAGTAATAGTACAGCGTTTTAGTGAGGCAAAGGTGAGTGCAATGTTATTTATTTTAATTACGATACGAGGAAGACTTGTGATAAGTCAACCTCAAATGTTGGAAGAAAAGGATTTGGTTTATATTAAATGGTTTTGAATGGTTTTGTGAATGATTTTGGGTATAAACTGCCCTATGCATATTTTTATATGTTAAAATTATTGATTTTGATCCATTGATATTATCGAAATGAATGAAAGGTTCATAATAGTGAATTGTTCAAAAAGCCCATTGTATGATTATTGAGAGTCTTTGTATATTGGCAAGCCAAAAAGGTGGAGTATATCGATATAATATTACTGTCAAATTACAGTAATGATACAGCGAGCTGTGTTTTACAGCTAAGACCTATCAGTTAATACCGTTGTTAAGTTACGGCGGTGATGAAGTGAGTTGTGTTCTATAACTATGACCTATCGTTATTATTGATGTCGTTAAATTACGGTAGTGTTTACATTGATACATTGACATTAATACATTGATATCGATACATTGATATATTGTTTTATTGTGGCACAACAAATTGGTTGATGTCAGCACATGTGCATACTCATCATTGACTCGCATATCATGTATTCTCATCCATAGTACATTGGGCTATATTGAAATTGAAAGTACAATGGATCATATTGATATAACTTGTATTGTGTATATATATATATATATATATATGAATATTGAGATTTTTACAGGTTACGAAAAAGGGGAATGGTTCTGATAAGTCAGTCTTTATAATTTTCAAATCCTTTTTGATAGTTATATTGCACTCTTTTTATTTCTATTATTATTTTGCAAAGTAATGTTTTAATTATTTTATATTGCCTCACTAAGTATACTTAGCGTGTGATTGTTTCACGCGTAGATATTAAGGAGCATAAGGAGTAAGGAGCAGCAGAGGACATCATTACATTTTGGAGAGCCAAAAATCAGTATCAGTGTGACATCTTTGATGTTATCTTTTGATATTAGTAGTTGGCATGTATATTTATTAATGTTTTGGTTGCTCTGATATGTATGTGGTTAGAAAAGAGATAGTTTAATCGTATTTTATTTACTATCTAAATGATTTATAAATTAGGCAGTTTTTAAGTAGTTTTATTAGTCATATGATATAGAAATAAATTGCCTAGTTGCTACTTAAATCTAGGTTCAAATTTAACTTGAAAATATTAGTTTTAAATTTTACGCAAATAAATATTCTTTTAGAAAATGGTAAATTATTTATATTTTAAAGAAACAAAATTTTATCGATTTTGAAATAAGAACAATTATACAAGTGTCATGTGACATATCTAACTCATATTCAGTGATGGATACGGGAAAAGGGTGTTACAGGAAATCTTTCGAAGGATAAAAACGGGATTGAAGTAACACGCTCGGGGCGAATTTTGTAACTTTTGTATTCTTTAAAATTTTTTGTGGCGTCTGGAAATTGAGGTTCATTAAAACAATTTTGATAAATGTGGGTAAGATTGGGTCTATTACCAATATGATCAGGAAGAGAACGTGGAGGATGTAAACTAGAGGCAATGTCCTTTCGTACTCGTTTCTTAGGGGCCATAATCTGAAAACAAAATCAAACCAAAAACGATGTATGCATAAATCAGCACATTCGATCTAAAAATTAATCCAATAATCAAGGTATTGTCAAAAATCTATACAATATAGTTTAAAAACATATACAAGTTTAAAAAGAATTTTTGGTAAAGAAAAACTTGAAAACAGTGTTAAAAATTGTATGATATAATTTTATATTCGGATAAAAAATTTCAGATTTGAAAAAGTTTTTACAAAAATATTGAAAACTATACTATATAGGTTCTAAATCTATGATTATAGTACAAAAACGGTGTATATATATGTATGAAAATTAAAAAGAAAAATGTTAGGTTTATACATTGAAGTTGAGATTAAGGATGAATGAAGTGATTTGGATGCACAAACTTGATGATTGTAGCTTAGGTTTGATGTAAAAACTAAAAGCCCTCAAGAATTTTTTTAGAGTTGTGTGGGAAAATATGAGGGATTGAGAGGTTTTTATAGAGAATTTCGTATCTAGGGTTTTAAGAAAAAAAAGGTATTTGAGTTAAAGTGAAAAACCCTCATTTAAAGCCCTTAAAACTGCCCAGCGTGAACGCGTACCGATATGCCATAGGTTTGGAAAAAATTCAATTTCAAAAAGAAAATGGGGAAGTCTTAAACATTTTTCAAAAATATTCTTTTTTCTAAAATTATTTTCCTAAAGGGGAGCAATCTCAAAAATAATTTTTCAAATGTTTTCGTTATATCAAAAAGGGGGAGATTGTTGAGATATTTATTTTGATATAACAAAGTGAAAATTATTTTTGGACTTGAACAAATATTGCAAAAATAATTTAAAGTCCATTTAATTTGAAAAATATGTTTGAAAGCTTTTAAAAGTGTTTTTGACTCAAACATATATTTTCAAGTAATTTAAAAGTCCCCAACAGCAAGTTTTTCATTCCACACTATAAATACAAGCCAAAGACATTTGAAGAAGAAGTAGAGAGAATATATCCAAGCATGTTGATCAAGAGAATTTGAGTCCAATTCTTATTTCTTCATTTCCCTTGTACATATTCTAGAGAGTGCTTATTTGTATATCTTTTGTACTCTTTCTAGTGAGCTTAAATTGTGTAAACACCCGCCTTTTGAGGTATTTAGTTTACCAAACAAATCCCTTGTAAAAGGAGAGGTTCTAGTTTAGCCTTAGACAAAAACTAGAGTTGGTTCTATCTTAGTCAGTAAAAGATAGGGTTGTAAAGGTTTCCTCCTAAGCCTTGAAAAGGGGAAGAATTCATAGTGAATTGTAAAACCCTTAGTGGTGTGCTAAGGTAGTGGATGTAGGCTTTGGTTAGAAAGCCGAACCACTCTAAAATCCTTGTGCATTTTGTCCAATCTTTTATCGGTTTTAGCCAATTCAACCAAACATCAAAAACAACTCTCTTGACAGTAATTGAAGATTGATTCGAGCGTGCAAGAAGCCTTTCACTTTAGCCGTGCGTCTATTGTCTTAGCACCATTTGCCTAAGCAATATTTGTCTTCAAAACATTTGAAGGTGGTAACAGCATTTACCTTGTCCTCTCTAACAATAGGGGGATCATCTTTAAGATATTTGACCAAGTTTATCGTGGTCAAATAGAACAACAACCTTTGTTGCTTCGTTTTGAACTTCTCTCCAAAGAATTTCACTGGTTTTTCCATTGTGCCATAGAGTCACAAACTAGAAACAGAAGATTATGAATACGTTAAACGTCAAAAATTTAGTCATAGACTAAAGCCAGAAATAGAAATATAATTTCCAATTTTTGTTAGAGGTCAGGAATTTAATAAACTAAAAACCTGAAACAAATCGCATAGTCTAATAGAAAGAACAATAATGAACAGTGCATCAGGTAGGTAACTTATGAAAAGAGAGGTGGTGCACTAGGCACGCTTAAGTATCAGGTCTTTCAATGAACCAATCCTAAACATGCACTTTCATATTGTTTATCCTTGAAAGGATTCACTTTTAACCATTCCTTTTGCGAGAATACCGTGAATGATCAGTTAAAGTCACTAACTTTGATTCACAACAATTCTTTAGCCATTTTTAAATATTGTACACTTCATAACATGCACTAGACTAGGCTTTAAGAATGTAATTTTGACATAGAAAACAAAGTTCATCCATGCTTTGATTCAAGACCTCAGTCAGAATCAACGCTTTAGATTCTGTTGAACAGAATAGTAACCAATGTTACTTTCAATAACAAATTCTGTTAAAACATATTTGTCCACAACAAAATTGAATAACCAGTTTTATTCAGATTGCATCTAGTTTGGAAAAATGAGATAAAATAAACTCGTTAAAACGGCGGGAATTAAATCTCAAAACAAATTATTTATAAAATCTTATTTTCAAAATAAATCAAGATTTCATCTAGTATCTTGTTCGTCTCTATAAATTTTTCAAAGGAAATTATTAGTAGTAACACAAGGTATTCCAATTTATACCATATATAATATTCCATATTAAAAGCCAAAATTATTAAGGTCATGATATTAGGAATTACATTAATAATGGAATATTACACGTCTCTTTCTTTAAAAAAAATGCTTGCATCGCTCGTGGCCAAAATTCCACCGTGTCATGGCAGAGATTGTAGCCTCGTCTTGTATCTCCTGGAGCACGCGATCCTCAATGTTCAATCTCGGCAAATTCCAAGTTGAACAAGTTATTTTGGAGACCAACCCATGGAAATTTAGATCAACAATTTATATTTCTATGCCATCATTAGTATATCATTAATATTTCATAAATCATTAGAAATAAAACAACGCTAAACTTAGTCATGGTATGAACCACTACCTTAGAACGATAATTTTTTCGTCTTGGATTAAAACTACGAGTTTGTTTTAAGATTGTTAGAAAATGTGAATTAATAATCCAAGAAAATAATAAACAGTAAAATAAAATACTAAAATTATTATTGATATATCGAACAGATCATAAATCTAAATACAAGAATATTTGAAACATAAATCAAATATTAAATAGTAAATTGAAACTGTTTACTTATGTTAAGGCATGTGTAACACACAGTTTCCTTAAGACATATTTGTTCGCTCTTATGGTGCCTGAGAAATATTGGGCGTCTATCTGCAAGGATAGAACATCAGAATGAGCACAACAATAGCACGTTTGTAGTGATCAGCGAATTGTAACCTCGTCTTCTTCTATCACCGAAAACACTTTGAAAATCACAGAGTAAAAATAATAGAAAAATCTGTGTTTTTTCTTATTGTTAAACCTAGTAGGTTTACATGATATTTATAAGGGTAGGAGTTTTATTGGAAATAAAATTTGTGAATTATCTGAATTAAAAGATAATATCTTATTATTTATTTGAGATATTAAAAATGTTATATTAAAGAAAAATTATCTAATAGTGGGTTAAATTATTCATAAGCCCAAGAAGGGTTAGATCAGTCTAAACATTAATGTCACTCATATCATGTCAGCTTAAGTTATACAATAATCATCAAGTAGAGTCTTGTATATAAACATATTCCACGTTTGATACCCCATCAATATGGGATATAAGCTTTTCTTTTTTCCTTAACTCAATTCACAATTAGCCTACTTTGAGCATTAATTTTTCATTCACCATTCACTCGTTTTGAGCACATGGGATATAAGCTTGATACCCCATCAATATGGGATATAAGCTTTTCCTTTTTTCCTTAACTCAATTCACAATTAGCCTACTTTGAACATCAATTTCTCATTCATCATTCACTCGTTTTGAGCATATAAGATACCGTTGTAAAGATCTCATGGAGTAAAATGTGAATCCATAATTTTATTATTCGAACTTTCACTTTTATCCATAAAAAATATGCCTTAAAGTTTTTATTTTATCATATTTTTCCGACAAAAACATAAATTGAACACCAAAAAAGATAGAAAATTTCTGTTCAGCTACTACATGGGTATAGGATTTGGTTGGGACTTACAATATTTTGCACCTGCCTTGGATACCAAAGAAGGTATTCAATCGTTTTTACTCAAACCTTCAAATTTACTCACTTGCAATATTTAATTACCGGGCTAGAGTTGAGGCAGTTAACCTTCCAATTCCCGGGTTGACTGGTCCAACCGCCAGCTCATTTTACGGGCTTTGAATACAAACCATGTCCAAGTATAAAATTTTATTTGGCCCATTCTTATCAAATTTCATCATTTATTTTAAGGCGTTAAGTTTATTTTTTTTCCTTTTTCACCGTGTCTGGTCATTTTTTTAATAGTCTTGAAGTGATTACAAAGTAATATATGTTTATATATATTCTTAGCTCTTTGACAATGTACACACCTTGTAGACAAAATGATTTGAAGCATGGTCTCACAGGATGAATATCATCTGCTTTTACATTAGAATCACTTTTAAAAATAACATTTTCCCCACATCTTTAGATCATATTCTCGTTTTATCGAAAACAATTTGAAATGCTTTTAGTCTTTAGGCCTCATTTAGGTTATTTTCGTCCTTTTCCATTTTCACTAATATAATGCATTTTGTATAATTTTGCATCAAATCTATCTTGCTTTTATGCGTTTTATGAATAACTCTACTCGCTATGAAATTTCCATCGCTCGAGATTAACTAGCCTATTAAGTGTGTCTCACCTTCAGTGCTATGCAATTTGTGTGTTCTTTTTCTGTGTTTTTGTGATTGATTTTTTGTAAGTAATATTTGTCCAAAGCGTGCGTTTATTATAACATCCAGAAAACCGGCTCGGTAGATTTTTTATTTCCGATGATCAGAATTTATTTTCCAAAAAGTAAATCTAATTCCTTAAATTATTTGATCCTATTATTTCTAATTAATTGAGTTCGATTTTGAAGATTTAAGGAGTAAGGACCATTTCGTAAGGATGTAAAGTATTAATCCATTTGTGCAAGTAATCGAAAAGATGAGTGATCGAGTGTGTAATTAGTTAAAAGTCATTTAGTGACTAAATTGAAAGAAAGTACAATACGATGGTCATAGTGCAAGAGGTAGAAAGCTCAATAATTAAGTGTGTATTTCTACCATTTTTTGTATTAAGTCATTGTCCAAGTTCAGACTATTCCTAAGTTTTATAATAAAAAGAAAAAAGAAAATAATGGAAATAAGCTAAAAAGATGACAAGATCATTCGGCTAAGTAAGAAAGGAGAGAAAAAGTCATCTTCTTCATCGTTTTCTTCACCATTGAAGAACAGTTGAAGAACCCTAAGCATTCAAGTTTAAAATCCATGCAAAATTAGTCACCATTATCTCAAATTGAAGCTATATTTGGTAATCCCTTGATCCTAGCTTTTAATTGGTACCAATACTAACAAGTTTAGAGCATATGTGCTTATGAACCCTAATCCCTAAAATTAAGGGTTTTTGTAAAATCAATGATCCATATATGAAATTAAATTGATTACAAGCTTCATGGTAATTTTTCATGATTTTTAGGGCTTTGGAAGAGCAAAGGTTAATCCTTTGAATTTATGTATGCATGTCAATTTAAGCTTGCGTCTATGATGTTTAGTGATGAATTTCTTATTATAATATCATGTTAGATTGAGCTTAGTGGAAGAATCCATATTTTTGGAAAGGAAAGCCTAAAGGAAATCAATCCAGAATAATGACTCAAGACTAATTCTAGCTTTGGATGTATCAGTAAGTGTAGTTATGAGTCTCAGGATTCGTTCAATATCATCTTGATTGCATTTTATACTTTTGATTACATATAACATGTTGTATGATTTGTTTGTAAGCTCAATTAGAGCATTTTTTATGATATAGTGTAGCATGGAGGTAAGTTCGGTAAGCTTGACCTTTTAATATTTGCTCATGTGAGTATAATGCTTTAGTTTTGGTATGATTTATGTTTTAAATGAAACTAATATAGTAAGTTAAGTCGTGTACATGAATTATAATTAATGGAAAATTATTATGATGTGTTAAACTATAAAGCTCAAAGCTTATTATGGCTAAACCATGATGCTAAAACAAGCTATAGAACTTCAAGATTCACTTATAATATGAATATGATACTTTGAAGCTAAAACTTTCATAAGACTCTTTTCCTAATTACAAAGCTTAAAATTTTATAAGTTGCTTAAAGAATGGAAGCCCTTGGATACTTTGGCATGGTACAATGGTATATTTCCACGGGCTACGACTAAATGATGACGATCTCATATATGTGATATGCTTGAACACTAGTCATTTCTTTGTGCTTTTTTCTTTGTGCTATGTGTAACACGGACAAATACGGTTAAACACGGACCGATGCTACCTATGTCCAATGTAATCCAAGTCAAATATTGTTAAAATGCATGAACTCATATATGAACTCTAATGAGAACTCCGATAAGAGTGCCGATAGAATCTCAATAAGATATGATAAGTGTAACACATGAAAGAAAATGCAAAAGTGCGTCCTATGAAAATTTTGAAAACTCTTGAACTATGATAAAGATTTCATAAAACAAAGCTAATATAAGATATGACTCGAAAGAATAAGGTTGAACTATACCATCCTTAACATATGTGCATTGAATAACATCATATGCCTTATTTACATTGATTCATATCATCCTTTATCATTGAAATATTTATATGTCATATGTCTTAAAGGTCACTACTTACTAAGCTAAGTAAGTTTATCATGTTTCTTTGTATATGTTTCATGTATTAAATCTCCGTAAATGCTCGGGAACGTATTTATGGATTGCAAGTCACTCTTAAGGCATTGAGTAAGTCTTCCTTGTCAAACTCTTAGATGGTGGTAGATGAACTAAATATTTGAGATTTGCATTTTGAAGTATGTGACTTTGGTGATATTATGTTTGGTTTAGTGATTTGTGATAAAATTGGCATTATGCTATGACATTAATTACTTGATTATAATATAATGCTAAACAAGGCATATTAATGAGCTTTAAAAGGAAATAGACTAAGATGAACCATCATATTATGAAATGATTACGTTTATATTATGGTGCTAAGTCTATATCATGCTTGACTTGTGTGATAGTTGTTAAGTATGTTATTCTTAAGTGAAGTTGAAAATTCAAGTAAAAGTTGATAGGTCATGTTATAATTAAAAGGGTATATGTTATGTTTGTATGTAGGTAGGTTGGGATTATGAAGTAAACTATAAGTATGCTAGGTATGTATATATGAAGTATACATATTGATATGAACTTTGGACCTATTAAGCATATGGATGATGAGGTATGGTATGGTGTTATTTATGCTTAATAATATGCATTGATGTTGCTTATTGATAACGGTGAGCTTTAGGAGTTAGGAATGGCATAAAATGTCATATTTTGGTGAAACAGGACAAAGATTTTGAAACCATACTTAAGGGTATCAAAACCTTCAGACCAGAATGTCAAACTTTTGAAGGTTTTGAAACCTTTCCCAAAGGTTCTGAAACCACCTTTAAAATTTTGAACTTTTACAATTTGGTCATTGCTTTGTAACTTCAATTGAACTCCGATTCAGTCGTCGTCTTTTTTTAAATTCAAGTTTTGGGATGAACATGAGATTAAGAATAAACTTATTAATAAAATGAACATTCCCTTGGTCCTTGAAACTTTTAGAAATTTACAAATAGGTCTCTTAAGTTTTGAAACTTTATTATTTAGTCCCTAAATGATAAAGATTGATCTATGTGATGATGATTTTTCTTCATGTATAAGCCATAACATGACATAAATCTATAATACTATGAATTGTTAAAGTTTTTAGCTAAGTCCCTAAACTTTGATAAATTCACACTTTAATCCTTAAACCATAAAACTTTACAAATTAGTCCCTAATGACTAAAATCAGAATTAAGAACTTTATATGCTCTATGGTTAAATGGTTTGCTTGGATTTGAATATGAGTTGCTTTAATTATATAATTGTTTGATTTGTATGATTCGATTTCTCTAATTTGTATTCCGATGATACTTTCAATCCAATTTTCTTCCACACTAGGTAGAGGGTGTTACATTTATTGTGATAAGGTACTCAACCCACTTTAACTTGTTTATATTTCTATAAGTACTTTGTGACTCAATTGCTCGATGTAAGCATGAGTATGAATTATCTCTTTTGTACATAGCATGATATCTGAGTTACTATTATGTTCAAATATGTTTTAATGTATGAGTATGTTTTTGATAAATATGCTCAAACAATATTATTATAAATCCATACTTTTGCATGACACGAATAACTAAAGTTCGATAATTTATAGAAAATAATACCAACTCATCATAAATATATAAGTTAAAAGCATATCAAATGTTGTATAATATTATATTATTTAATATGTCAAAAAATTATGATAAAAAATTTCTCAAAATGTGTTATGAAACTATTGAAATATAAACCATGGAAGTAGAACAAAAAGTGAACATAATATGAGAAAGATAGCTTCATATTGTTTGTGTATAAGGAGTTTACAATACCACTATTTATAGGGAAAGAAACATAAGTATTGAAGGATGTAGAAGAATATAAAAGACCAAAGGGCAAGAAATATGAAAGATGAAAGGAATTGACATAAATATAATTTATAACGCTCCCTCTTGGATGTCATAAATATGTCTTGTTAAAACCTTACTAGGAAAAACCTATTGGATAAAAACCAGTGAATGAACAATAGTATATCAAATTTAAATATTTATGGCATGTTGGCTCATTAAAAATCTTTCCAAAAAAAATCAGTGGGACAAAACCATGGATAAGGGGAAAAAGCACAATGCTTATTTACTTCTCCTCATATATGCATTATTAAAAAGCTTGGAGTCTTCACAATTCAATCTTGAATACAATCTTCAAATGTTGAAGTTGACAATGCATTAGAGAACAAATCTTCCAAACTAATACTTGAATGGATTCGTTGATTATTCATATTACTATTTTATGAATATTGCAAGAGAGAAAAATTTGAGGAAATATGTTTAATTCGATTTCCTTTATTATATCCTCATTTTAATTGAGCTATACAATATCTTCGTAAAAGATAGTTATCATCTTATCTTATGGAAACAAATCACATATCTTTTGGATATGTTGGGTCAATAGTCTTAGTCAAACACATTCTCGGTTGTATTGTTCATAAAAATTATTTTTTGTATGATTTGAAGAGGGAATATTTGTCTTGGGTATTAGAGCAAGATAACTTTCGAGTAAAGATATTCATATGTTTGATGGAGAAATAAAACACATTAAAGTGGACTCGAGTTGAATTAATCTTAAAAGCTTTTATATAGTAAATTCATGTGAGATGTTCATAACATATTCACCTTAATCTTGAGTAAATGTATTCCATTGTATGGTTTATGAAAATGAAAAATGGTCATGACTTGATGAATGACTTAATCATTCATTTTTGTAATAATAATTTTCATTATTTAGATTATAATGGAACATTGACATAAAAGTATTGATATTGATTAGGATCTTATTGTAAACATTGAAATTTGTCCTAGTGACTAAATTGAGAAAATTGAAAGTTTGGGGGCAATGGTATAGAAAAGAAAGAGTTGAAGGACTAACCTTGTGATTAGCCCCTCCACAAGCTTCATCACCACACACGTGGGATGCTTGAGTTAGTTTCTTTCACTTAAAGGAAAGCCAAATTGAAAAGAAAGAGGTAAGAAATAAATTAGAAAACTTACCCCATAGATTTTCTCCAAGTTTTCACCTATCACATTCATCATCTTCTTCCTTTCCCTAACCTAAGCAAGTAACTTCATTGGAGGATACCTCAAGCATGACTTTTCTCAAGTTTCTTAGCCTTAAACTATTGCTAGCAATCGGCTCAAGAGAATCAAGGTGAAGAATCACCAATCCATCAAATTCCAACAAGTTAAATAATAAGAGAATTGTTATTCGGGAGCCCTAAAAGCTTCGGGAGTATCGGTGAGTGTAGTCAGAGTCTCGGGATTGGCCAGGTGCCTTTCTCGGTTTTATTGATATTGTATATTGAATTTCCATCAATAATTTCAAGTTATGAATATATTGAAACCTCGTAAGAGGTATCATTGGTAAGTTTTGGTAAGCTTATTGCATTGATATATGAATTTTTGAATCATTACATTGTCATTGATATCATCGAACCATTGATAAAGGCCGTATTAATCATTGTATATTGTTGTTGATATATTGTTATTCTTTTCATCGCTACCGCTATTGCTATAATTATTTTTATTGGCCTAAGTATTGAATTCTTGGATACGAATGGATATGTGATACAATTGGCATGCCTTAGAATTCATGAGCTCATTGGTACACAGTGAACTACGGTCCTTGAGCTAAGGCTCTATTTGGTGATGTTGGCAGGATGCATTGATTTTGATCTTATTGGAGATGTTGAGGATATTGATCATTTATTGCTGGTGATGTTGGTTGAGAATTCGTGTATCCATATTCACATATTGATCCAAGAAATTAAATTGTTGAAACTATTGTAAAAGCATGACTTGAGATGCATTTACATTGATATTCACGTTATTGATATTATTGGCATTCATGTTATTATTTTTAACTACCTCACTAGGCTATATAAGCCTAATGCATGTCATTTCCATGCATTTTCAGGTTAAAAAGTGTGTCGGATCAAGGGTCAGAGCTAGGCAAGTTTTGAAGCAAGTCACACAAGCTATATGGTGGCATAGGGTCTAGACATGTTAGTTTAGACCTATTTTGTATGTACATATGGTTCATCATGTTGAATGGGTTAAAGTATAAAAAATGACATATTAGTGTTTTGGTAAAATTGGTAAAATGGCCTAAAATGCTCTAATGAGTGAAAACTTGGTAAATGGATTCGTATTGGTATAAAATTTGGCACGCATATAGATTTGGTGTTTATAAGTTTGCTGATAAAATTTGGTAATCATTGAACAAGATTAATGCCCTTAATTTAACTAAAAACCAGACTAAATCTGTCATTACAGGTCTGTCCGTACCGGTACGGGTGATGGCGTATCGATACTAGTATGCATTTTTAGGAATGTAGGTAAAACAGCGTACCGATACAACTATTGACGTATCAGTACAGAGTTTAGTCTCTGGAATTCCTGCGTAGCTGAGTATCGATATGCACCTAGGAGTATCGGTACGATTCTTAATCACTGAAATAATATTGTATCACCATATCAACACTGTATCGAACACTAAGATTGGCCATTTTGCTTTGACCTAGTATCAGTACGAGCTTAAAGAAATTAACCGTTTTAACATTCATGGTAAAAGTACCGATACGGCCCTAAGAGTTTCGGTACAAGCAGTCGACTCTAGAATCTGAGTTTAAATAGGACCAGTATAGCGTACCGATACAGGTGTATCTGTATCGGTACAACCTCTATTGTCTATAATCGTTTTAAAGACCATAACAAAGGTGTACCGATACGGCATCTTTGAGTATCGGTACCGAGGTAGGTAAGTTGGTTAAAAGATGTTTAAAAAGATTTCAGAATGTTGTAATTTGGTCACCGAATAATATAAGACTTAATTGAGGATACAAATGAACTCTAATTATGATAGGAATTTTATGCAAGATATTTAAGAATTGAATTTCATATTGGCAATGATAGTTTTAGACAATACCCTATATTTTACAGATTTTACAATTTATTCCTTAAACTTGAATAAGTTACCAATTGGTCTCAAATTATAAATTTGGGTAAACTTTACTTACTGAAAATGTTTATATATGGCATTATAAATTATTAGTACATGATTTATTGCATAAATTATTGTAATCATCGATTCGATCACCGTATTGTTTGTCGGTAATGTCTTCTAACCCGGATTCCAACTGGATCGGGAAGGGGTGTTACTTTTGTGGTATTAGAGGTAGAGTTTAGTCGATTCTAGGACTAAAGTAAAGTTTATCACATTGTTATTGCATTGCATATGCCACCTAGGAGTTATTTTTGTGAATATTGTGATTTGTGATTAATCTGATCCTTTTTCCTTTTATAGTATAAAATGTCTGACTCTGAAAAAGCTCACGAAGAAGTTGAGCATACTATCGGCTTCTCGACGTATAGAGATGAGATAAGGAGAGAAGGCCCTCTAAATCCACAAGCTTCTCAACAAGAACCACCGAATCCCGAACCTATACTACAGACTGCTCAATTTGAATGTTATCAGAACATGACTGAGATGTTCAAACAATTCATGGCTACCCTTAAGTTTGAGCAGTCTGCACAATCCTCTATAGCTGCTACTTCTACAAGTCGAGCCCCTATTGATAAGTTGGCACAACATCGAGCTACAATCTTTAAAGGTAGGGCTGGTGAGGACCCTGAAGTGGTAGAATATTGGTTGGATAGCACGATAAGAATATTGAACAAGTAGTTACAATGCTCGGATGAGAATAAGCTCGAGTGCGCCCTAGCCTTATTGGCAGACGAGGCTCTGCATTGGTAAGAAACCACTATACTTACTGCTCTCGAAGAAGCTGTAACCTGGGAGTTTTTTCTGCGTGAGTTCAAAAAGAAATATATCAGTGAGTATTACTTGGCTAAAAAGCATGATATTTTTGCATCTTAAGTAAGACAGAAGATCAGTGGAGCAGTATATCTACGATTTTTACAAGTATAGCAAGTATGGAGCTGAGTATATAAAAAATGAAGAAGAGAAGTGCATAATGTTTGTTGCAGGTCTGACTGATGAGCTTCGACCTTTGTTCACTGCATTAGGGATCACATATTTCTAAGAGCTCGTAAATCGAGCTATCTCTACCGAAGTTGTTCAAAGGTCGCAGAGGATTAGTAGGCTAACTCGATCTGATTGCCATATAAGAAGGGCAAGCAACAAGGGTTTAAGCAACCATATTACCAGCAACCCTCTTGATCAGGTAATTTTGCCAAGCCATAAACCATGTCCCAACCGGCTACAAGAACAAACTCAATCGAGAGTACCAGAGGTTCCGGCCGAGAATCTCCATATCCTATTTGTAATTTTTTTAAGATGAGACATTCTACAGAAGAATATCGTATATAGTTTGGAGCATGTTTCTTCTGTGGTGAACAAGGACATTATATCAAAGATTGTCCAATAAACACAACCAAGTCTACTGCACTGATAAACACAACATCCCTACTCAGTCCTTCAAGGGCAAGGGACAGAAACAAACTGCAGTAGGAGCTTTCGAGAGACCTGGTAGCTCTACGAGAACTCCAAGTCGATAAGAATCCAAGGCTTCAGCTCAAGTTTACCATGTGAGGAGTAGGGAGGATGAAGAAGATTCATATATTATAGCAGGTACTATAGAATTGTATACTCATCCTGTCTATGCATTGATTGATCATGGATCCACTTATTCCTTTATTAGTACTATATTGATTAAAAGATTTAAGTTAACATCCGATCCTATAGCCTCCAAAATTATCATAACCAATCCCTTAGGTGATAGTGTCGTAATTGGAATAGTATGCAAAAATTATCTCCTCATGATACAAAGGATACCTTTTTCGGCCAATCTTATGACCCTTCCTATTCATGAGTTTGACGTTATTTTGGGGCTTAAATGGCTCAGAGAGCATCAAGCTTGGGTGGATTATTCAAAGAAAAAATTGTATTTTAGAGTTATTGGCATGGATAGTGTGACTCTCATGGATTCTAGGGATAAGAAATCATTGTTATATGCTATAGTAAGTAAAGAAGAACCTTAGTTGCAAGATATTGATATTGTACAAGAATTCTTTGATGTGTTTCCCGATAAACTTTTGGGTTTACCACCCACCCGTGAAGTTGAATTTGGGATTAAAGTGCAGCCTGAAACCACCCTAATTTCTATTGCACCTTATCGAATGGTGCTAGTTGAACTCACTAAGCTTAAGTTACAGATTCAAGATCTGTTGAATAAAGGTTTCATTCGACCAAGCTCCTCACCTTAAAGAGCTCTGGTCCTCTTTGTCAAGAAGATGGGTCAATGCGTCTTTGTATTGACTACCGACAATTAAGCAAGCTCACCATCAAGAATAAGTATCATTTATTGAGGATTGAGGACTTGTTTGATCAATTTAAGGATATAATCGTCTTCTCAAAGATTGACTTAAGGTCTGGGTACTATCAAATGAAAGTTAAAGAATATGATATGCCCAAGACAACTTTTCGTACACGGTATGGCCACTACGAATTTTTGGTTATGCCATTTAAGTTAACCAATACACCGACTGCCTTTATGGATCTCATGAATCGAGTTTTTAGACCCTATCTTAATAAGTTTGTAGTGGTGTTCGTAGATGACATTGATTTACTCCAAGAATCAAGCTGAGCAACGAAACCACCTTTGTGTTGAGCTACAAACCCTTTGGGAGAAGCAGTTGTATACCAAGTTTAGTAAGTGTAAGTTCTGGCTCTCTGAAGTTTTATTTCTAAGACATGTAGTTTCTGCTGAAGGTATCCAAGTGGACTTGAACAAGATTCAAGCTATCGTTGATTGGAGGCCACCGAAGAACATAGGTGAGGTTCGTAGCTTTCTAGGTCTTGCTGGCTATTACAGGAGATTCGTTAAAGGATTCTCTATAATAGTAGCACCGTTAACTAAACCCCTGCGAAAAGATATTACATTTGAATAGACTGAGAAGTAACAACGCAATTTTGTTCGACTTAAAAAAGTATTGACTCATGCACCAATCTTAACTCAACCAGAGTCTGGTAAGGGCAAGGAACATAAACAAACTGCAGCATGAGCTTTCAAGAGACCTGGTGGCTCTACAAGAACTCCGATTCGACAAGAATTCAAGGTTTTAGCTCAAGTTTAGCATGTGAGGAGTATGGAGGATGAAGAAGATCCAAATATTATAGCAGGTACTATTAAATTGTATACTCATCATGTCTCTACATTGATTGATCCTGGATCCACTCATTCTTTTATTAGTATTGTATTGATTAAAAGATTTAAGTTAACACCCGAGCCTATAGCCTCCAAAATCACCGTAACCAATCCCTTAGGTGATAGTGTCGTAATTAGACTAGTATACAAAAATTGTCCCCTCATGATACAATGGATACCTTTTTCGGCCAATCTCATGGCCCTTCCTATTCATGAGTTTGACGTTATTTTGGGGCTTGACTGGCTCAGAGAGCATCAAGCTTGGGTGGATTGTTCGAAGAAGAAATTGTATCTTAGAGGTCTTGGCAAGGAGAGTGTGATTTTCATGGATTCTAAGGATAAAAAATTATTGTTATGTGCTACAGTAAGTAAAGAAGAACCTCAGTTGCAAGATATTGATACTGTGTAAGAATTCTTTGATGTGTTTCTCGATAAGCTTCTGTGTTTACCACCCACCCGTGAAGTTAAATTTGGGATTAAAGTGCAACCTGAAACCACCTTAGTTTCGATTGCACCTTATCGAATGTCACAAGTTGAAATCAACGAGCTTAAGTTACAGATTCAAGACTTGTTGAATAAAGGCTTCATTCGACCAAACTCCTCACCTTAGGGAGCTTCTTCCTCTTTGTCAAGAAGAATGACGGGCCAATGGGTCTTTGTACTGACTACCAACAACTAAACAAGCTCACCATCAAGAATAAATATCATTTACCGAGGATTGAGGACTTGTTTGATCAACTTAAAGATACAACCATCTTCTCAAAGATTGACTTAAGCTTTGGGTACTATCAAATGAAAGTTAAAGAATATGATATGCCCAAGACAGCTTTCCGTACACGGTATGGCCACTACAAATTTTTGGTTATGCCCTTCGGGTTAACCAATACACCGAATACATTTGTGGATCTCATGAATTGGGTTTTTAAACCCTATCTTGATAAGTTTGTAGTAGTGTTCATAGATGACATATTGATTTACTCCAAGAATCAAGCTGAGCATCGAAACCACCTTTGTGTTGAGCTACAAACTCTTTAGGAGAAGCAGTTGTATGCCAAGTTCAGTAAGTGTAGGTTATGGCTCACCAAATTTTAATTTCTAGAACATGTAATTTCTGTTGAAGGTATCCGAGTGCACCTAAAAAGGGTTCAAGCTATCGTTGATTGGAGGCCACCGAATAATGTAGGTGAGGTTCGTGGCTTTCTAGGTCTTATTGGCTATTGCAGGAGATTCGTTAAAGGATTCTCTATAATAGCAGCAACGTTAACCAAACTCCTATAAAGTGATATTACTTTTGAATGGACTGAAAAGCAACAACATAGTTTTGTTCAGCTTAAACAAGTATTGACTCATGCACTGGTCTTAACTCAACCAGAGTCTGGTAAAGACTACACCGTATATATTGATGCATCGCATCAGGTATTAGGATGTGTATTAATGCAAAAAGGCAAGGTTGTTGCATATGCTTGAAGAAAACTTAAGCCGCACGAAATGAATTATCCCACCCATGATCTTGAATTGGCTGGTTGTCTTTGCCTTAAAGATTTGGAGGCATTATCTCTACGGAGAAAAATGCTACCTATATATCGATCACAAAAGCCTCAAATACCTGTTAATATAGAAAGAACTTAATCTTTGTCAAATGAGATGGATGGAACTTCTCAAGGACTATGACCTTGTTATTGATTATCACTTGGGCAAGGCCAACGTTGTATTTGATACGCTCAGCTGCAAACTTTTGCCTGGTAAGTATCAAACTAAATATTAAACCTCGAGCATTGACTATTATATTGAAATTACAGTATCGTTATCGCATTGTAGCGTCTCAAGCTATCAACATTTATTTCAAGTTGCAAAGTCACCGACCTTTAGTAGTTGAACTTGAAGTTCTGTCTACCATTGTGTTTAGAATCAAGTTATTGCTAGATCAAGACCCTGAATTACGAGCTATCAATTTCAAACATCAAAGTAATCCTAATTCTAATTTTAAAGTTAATTTTGAAGGACTCTTGTGCTTCCGTGTTAGAGCCTGTATACCGAATGATGAACCCTTCCGTAATGACATTCTCAAAAAAGCTCATTGTAGCCCTTTCTCAGTTCACTTGGGGTCGATGAAAAATGTACAAAGACCTTCAGGAATTGTATTGGTGGGCTGGTATAAAGAAAGCCATTAAAGAATTTGTAACCAAATGCTTAACATGCCAACGAGTCAAAGCTGAACTCCGTGTCCCTACGAGATTATTGAAACCTATTGAACTTCCTCAGTAGAAGTGGGAAAGAATAACCATGGATTTTTTCAGTGGACTACCGTTGACTCCAGCTAGGCATAATGCTATTTGGGTCATCATTGATCGTTTTACCAAGACAGCTCATTTCTTACCTATCATGATAGACTACGACCTTTCCAAGTTAGCTGATTTGTACATGAAGGAAGTGGTCAGACTCTATGGAGTACCCAAGTCAATTATCTCCGATCGAGATCCACGTTTTGCTTCAGGATTCTAGAAAACATTGCAAGAAGCTCTGGGAACCTGAGTCAATCTTAGTACAGCTTTTCACCCATAGTTTGATGGCCAGTCAGAAATGGTGATTCAAATATTAGAATACATGCTTCGTGCACGTGTTATTGAATTTGAGGGAACTTGGGAGAGGTCTCTACCTCTCATCGAGTTTGCTTACTGCATTGTATGGCAGGAAGTGTGAAACGCCATTGTGTTGGTCTAAACTCGGTAAAGGCAAGGTGTTAGGACTTGACTTACTTTGAGAAATCGAAGAACATGTTGCCATCATTCATGACCGTTTAAATGTCGTCTTCGATCGACAAAAGGCCTATACTGATATCAAAAGAAGGGATATACAGTATGAGGTTGGTGAGAAAGTTTTCTTGAAAGTCTCTTCATGGAAGAAAATTCTTCATTTTGGTAAAAAAAGAAAACTAAGTCATCGATTCATTGGACCTTTTGAGGTGATTAAAAGAGTTGGTTCTGTGGCTTACCGAATGGCTTTGCCTCAAGAGCTAAGCAAGATTCACGATGTATTCCATGTATCAATGCTCTTTAATTATAGATTTGATCCATCTCATGTTATTAAGCTTGAATCGGTAGAACTCTAACCTAATCTGATGTATGAGGAAAACCAATACAGATATTGGCAAGGAAAGTCAAGAGACTTCGAAACAAGAATATTTCTTTAGTCAAGGTGCTTTGGAGGAGCCACAAAATCGAAGAAGCTACATAGGAACCAGAAGAGACCATGAGAAATCAATATTCGCATCTCTTCGATTCAGGAAAAATTTGAGGACAATTTTTTCTTAAGGGGAAAGTTGTAACACCCCAAAATCAGGCTTAGTTAGAATTCAATTCCGGCAACCGGAAATTTTACATCGAAAAGTTAAACTATAACATTGACCTTTGACCAAGTGGTCAATTATTGGATTATTGAACCTAATTAAGTATTGATATTGACTCATTGTAAACATTGAAATTTTTCCTAGTGACTAAATTAAGAAAATTAAAAGTTTGGGGGTGAAGGTATGGAAAAGGAAGAGTTGAGGGACTAACCTTGTGATTAGCCCCTCCACAAGCTTTATCACCACACAAGTGGGATGCTTGAGTTAGTTTTATTCACCTAAAGGAAAGCCAAATTGAAAAAACAAAGAGGTAAGAAAGAAATTAGAAAACTTACCCGGTAGATTTTCTCCAGGTTTGCACCTATCACCTTCATCATCTTCTTCCTTTCCCTAACCTAAGCAAGCACCTCCATTGGAGGATACCTCAAGCTGGACTTTTCTCAAGTTTCTTAGCCTTAAACTATTGTTAGCAATCGGCTCAAGAGAATCAAGGTGAAGAATCACCAAATCCATCAAATTCCAACAAGTTAAAGAACAAGGGAATTGTTATCTAGGAGCCCTAAAAGCTTCGGGAGTATCGGTAAGTCGGCTAGGTGCCTTTCCCGATTTCATTGATATTGTCTATTGTATTTCTACCAATAATTTCAAGGTATGAATATATCGAAACCTCGTAGAAGGTATCATTGATAAGCTTTGGTAAGCTTATTGCATTGATGTATGAATTATTGAATCATTACATTGTCATTGATATCATCGAACCATTGATAAAGGCCGTATTGATCATTGTATATTATTATTGATATATTGTTATTGTTGTCATCGCTACCATTATTGCTATTGTTATTCTTATTAGCCTAAGTATTGAATTCTTGGATACGAATGGATATGTAATACAATTGGCATGCCATAGAATTCATGAGCTCATTGGTACAGAGTGAACTACGGTCCTTGAGCTAAGGCTCTATTTGGCGATGTTGGCGGGATGCATTGATTTTGATCTTATTGGAGATGTTGGACGATATTGATCATTTATTGTTGGTGATGTTGGTTGGGAATTTGCGTATCCACATTTACATATCGATCCAAGGAATTAAATTATTGAAACTATTGCAAAAACATGATTTGAGATGTTTTTACATTGATATTCATGTTATTGATATTATTGGCATGCATGTTATTATTGTTGATTACCTCACTAGGCTATATAAGCCTAATGCATCTCATTTCCATGCATTTTCAGGTTAAAAAGGTGTTTCGGATCAAGGATTAGAGCTAGGCGAGTTTTGAAGCAAGTCACACAAGCTATATGTAATGTAAACCTAGCCTTTGAATTCCTAGTATGGTGGCATAAGGTCTAGACATGTTAGTTTAGCCTCATTTTGTATGTACATATGGTTCATCATGTTGAATGGGTTAAAGTATAAAAAAAAATGACATGTTAGTGTTTTGGTAAAATTGGTAAAATGGTCTAAAATTCTCTAATGAGTGAAAAATTGGTAAATGGATTCGTATTGGTATAAAATTTTACATGCATATAGATTTGGTGTTTATAAGTTCGCTGTTAAAATTTGGTAATCATTAGACAAGAGTAAGGCCCTTAATTTAACTAAAAACCATACTAAATCTGTCATTACAGGTCTGTCTGTACCGGTACGGGTGATGGCGTATCAGTACAGGTATGCATTTTTGGGAACATAGGTATTGATACAGCTATTGACGTATCGGTACAGAGTTTAGTCTCTGGAATTCATGCGTAGCTGAGTATCGATGTGCACCTAGGTGTATCAGTACGTATCTTAATCACTCAAATGATATTGTATCATAGTATCGACACCGTATCGAACCCTAAGGTTGACCATTTTGCTTTGACCTCGCGTACCGATACCAGTATCGGTACGAGCTTAAAGAAATTAACTGTTTTAATGGTCATGCTAGGCGTACCGATACTGCCCTAAGAGTTTCGGTATGGCCAGTCGACTTTGGAATCTGAGTTTAAATATGACCAGCATAACGTACCCGAATAGCTGTATCCGTATCTGTACAAACCTTATTGTCTGTAATCGTTTTAAAGACCATAACAAAGACGTACCGCTATGGCCTCTTCGAGTATCGGTACCGAGGTAGGTAAGTTGGTTAAAATATGTTTAAAAAGGTTTCATAATGTTGTAATTTGGTCACCGAATAATATAAGACTTAATTGAGGATACAAATGAACTCTAATTATGATAGGAATTTGTATGCAAAATATTCAAGCATTGAATTTCATATTGGCAACGATAATTTTAGACAAGGCCCTTTACTTTACTGATTTTACAATTTAGTCCTTAAACTTGAATAAGTTACCAATTGGTCTCAAATTATAAATTTGGGTAAACTTTACTGACTGGAAATGTTTATATATAGCATTATAAATTATTAGTACATGATTTATTTCATAAATTATTGTAATCATCGATCCGATCACCGTATTGTTGGCCGATAACGTCTTCCGTCCCGAATTCCAACCAAACTGGGAGGGGATGTTGCAGATGATTTGAAACTTAATTATATACTATTTTATTCTATATTATATATGTCCAAATAATAACTCTGCTAGCTCATTATAACTATTAAACGATATACATGTTAAATGAAGAATAAATGAATAAATTGTGGGTGAAAGACATATTGCAGTGGTTTATTGAATATGAACATTAATTAAAATATAAATATTAAATTTGATATGGGAGCTAATTGAATACAAAATAATTAAAAATTTATCGGATCACCAAAAATTATATAAAAAAACAACAACAACTATATCGTTAGTTAATTAGGTAAAATACACTAGAGGTCACTTAACATGTCACTATTCTTCTAAAAGTAACAATTGAGTCACTCAATTATATGTTTAATAACAAACATGTCACTCGTTTTTAAAAGGAACAATCCAGTCATTTAATTATAGGTTTAGGAACAAATATGTCACTCGATTAAAATTTTGTGACAAACAAATCACTCCGTCATTAAAATTAAAAAGGGCATGATATAATCACAATTTTAGTCCTCAAAACGTATGCATTCAATTAATTTGATCATAATTCAATAAATTTAAACTTCATATTTAAATTTTTCAACATTGCATCATCCTGACACACCCTTCGAACACTTACCACACTTCATGCTATCTATCATCAGTTCGATAATCAACATATGTGATAGCTCCACACACGCAATCACTTAACTACTGGACAGTTGACAAACTAATGGAATAGATGCATTAAGACCTTAGCATCGCCTGTTAGTGGACACAATCACTTCACTAATGAAAGTTTTAAACATGAACCATTAAGTTTATTGAATTATTTCGAATTATGAACAAATTAATAAAATGCATAAGTTTCGGGGAATAAAATTATTATTAAACCAAACCATTGTTTCAATTTTAATGACAAAGTGATTTGTTTGTCACAATTTTTTAATTGAGTGATATCTTTATTTAAATACCTATAATTGAGTACTGGATTGTTACTTTTAGAAGAAGAGTGTCATGTTTGTTCCTAAATCTATAATTGAGTGATTTAATTGTTACTTTTAGAAGAAGAGTGACGTGTTTCTTGCTAAACCTATAACTAAGTGGGGTGTTCAAAAATACCCGACTCGGTTGACCCGACCCGTTAACCCGCCGACCCAAACCTTAAAAAACCAGGTAATTCTTTAAAAAAAATATTACCCGACCGGGCTGGGTACCTGACCCAGGATTTTTCCCGAGTAGTTGGGCCGGGTCTGGGCCAATTTTTTTGTAACCGGGTACCTGACCCGGTACTTTTAATTTATTTATTTATTAGTTTTAAATTATATTTTTATTTTAGGTTCCTTAATATTTTTACCTAAAACTAAATTTAAATCTCTAAATTCTTTCTATGTTTGTATTATGTACTTTTAAGTTTTAAAATTTCAAAATTATTTTTTAATTTGTCAATACAAGATTCGAAAGAAAAAAAATTAGATTAATATTTTTAATGTCTTTTTGGTGATAAACTTTAATATATATATATATATATATCCAAATATTTCTATCTTAAAACCAACTTTAAATCACTAATTTTTGTATTTGGATTATGTATTATGAATTTTTAAATTTTATGGTGTTTACTATGTGATTTTTTTAAATTTTTAAATAAATAATGTGAACTGGGTACCCGGTACCCAATTTTACGGGTACCCAAATTTTATGGGTACTCGATTAGCAGGTACCCAATAATTACGGGCCAGGATCGGGCCGAAAAATCCAATACCCGAAAGACGGAGTACCCAGTACTTCGGGTACCCGAGAATGAACACCCCTAAGTTTATGGGACAAATAAATATTAACATTTTTGTTAACTTTACATGTTATCAATTTAACGAGAATTGATAGCTGAGTGAACAATTTATTATAAAACGATGACGTTAATGATCATTTTATAATTTTATAACTTTAATAGTGGGAAAAACTATTCTAAATGTTAGTATAATTTACTCGAGAAATGGAAAAAATGGGTAAAGTACTAAAATGGTCAATGAACTTTGTTAAAAAACAGTAACAAAACTTTTAAATATTACAAAATAGCAATTAAACTTTATGTTTTGTAACAAAATGATAATTTGGTCGTTAGAAGGGAAACATTGTAATTATGGAAATTTGGATAATTACACATTTAGTCTTTTATATTTATAGATTCAATCGGTTTAGTCCCAATTAAAAATAATAATAAATTTAACTCATTTTCCTCGTCATCTTTGTCTTGTCAAACCATCCCTAAGTTGAAACATGATAGCAAATGAATATAATTTTCAAGTTCTCCCGCTCAGCAAATTCACGAAGCTTTGCTGATGTAGCCATGGATCCATCCTCATCTACTACCTCACAAAGAACTGCAGCAGGGTCCAGTTCGGCTAGCATTGCGAGATCAACTAAATCTCCGGTATGCCAGAACACCACCTTCCCTGTACTTGAGCGGGAAAATATGATCCGGGCGGTTGAAATCCTCAAGTTTGGAATCTTTCGAAGCAAGGGTTAATATTGTCGTTGCTTCTATCATGCGCCGACACGCCAGTTGCAGTGCCATGTTTTGCATCCTGGAAAAATTGGTTTTCATACAACACACAAGTTGAGAATTTCATTGGCCCCGAATCATACTTTGTTCAAAGATAACTAAATTAATTGAATCTATAAATATAGATAACTAAATGTGTAACTATTTAAATTTTCATAATTGCAACGCTGTCCCTTTAACGGCGGAGTTATTATTTTACTACAAAATATAAAATTTAATTATTGTTTTATAATGTTTAAAATTTTAATTATAATTTTATTATTTTTAATAAAATTCAATGACCATTTTAACATTTTACCAAAAAATCCATAAGAGATAAGCGAATCCTAAAAAAGGGTCAAAAAGGTAAGGATTGTAGGAAAAACACGCGTGAGAGAGCGTTTGTTCACACTTGTGTTCCTTTGCCGTTATAAACGGTAGGAATGTATAAAAATATTTGACTCATTGACTCACCAACTTGATAAAAAAAATTTAGATAATTTTATAAATTTTTTACCTTCCGGGTCAGATTTAGATCACAAAATTTTAAATTTTCAGATACCTGACTACCTGAGTATCTGAATGTATTTGAACATTGATTTTTTTAATGTTTAATCAATACATATTTTTATATTAAAATAATAAAACATTTTTAAAAAGTTATATTTAATAAATACATATTTTTATATTAAACTAATAAAATATTTTATATTTACAAATACATATTTTTATATTCAAATACATAATTATCTGATTTTACGGGTACTTGCAACATCTAAGTACCCGATTAGCGGATACTCGACAATACATGCCAGAATACGGGTCGGCCAAATTACTACCCGAAGACTCGAGTATCTGATATTTTGGATACTCGAAAACCTGAATACCCGAATTTGAACCCAATGTAATTTATCTCAGTTAATTTATTACATTTAGTAAAAAAAAATTGCTACTATCATCGCCTCTTAACAACTAGCAAATCCAAAGTGAAAACACCGTACTGCTACGATCGGAAGAAAAAAGATGGCCTCGAACCCGAGATTGGACCTGATGGACTCCCTAGGGAATCTCCTGTCATCGCCTACACTGAGAAGGTCATTTATCTTTCTTCTCTCTTCTCTCTTCTCTCTTCTCTTCTCTGAGAAGTTCAATTGTTGTAAACCTGGGCTGTATGGACGATTCTGTTCAATGCTGAGATTTAATTCAGTAACGCTAAGGACAATGTTCTTCTAATCCTGCACTGCACGGTTATTCGTTGAAATATGTAGAGAAAACAGGAGGAGTTTATAGACAAATATCTGAGTTTTCTTTAAATTGTTAAAGCTATTCTGCTTAAAATGATAATTAAATCCTAAATCTTAAATGATTCAGTGTTAAGTCTTATTATTCAGATCTAAAATTGATTCAATTTCAGACGGATATGTACTTGTGTCTTTAAATTTATGATCGCTCAATTAATCAGGTTTAAGAAAGCTTTTCTTGTTTTCTTTCTTGGGTTCAGTTATTAAAATATATCAATTTAGAGTAATATATTCTATTTTTATCTAGGAATTTTATCATCCAGTCTGTAGCATTTACTTGAACAAATTGATGACGGTCAGAGTCCACGGACGATCAAAGATTGAATGACGAAAAATTATAAGATGGGTCTGGTTCATCACGTCATTTATGGTCTAATTTAATAATAATTTTATCTTATTTTTTTTTAAGTGAATCTTCACCGTTTTCCTACATGTCATTAAATGAATGAATCTTATTGGATGAGACCATGAATAAGGTGATGAGTCAGAACCATATAATAATTTCTCGTTAAGGACACTAATGTGTTGTGTGGTGTGACATGACGTGGAAAAATAGATGACGAGTAATTTTCATTCTCAATGCAACGACTAAAACAGAAAATCATTTCTAAAACAACAAGAAATTGTATGATGATCTTAATTTACTACATCAATATCTAATAAAAATTATTTAATTTATCATTATTTTCCATGTCGTTAATTCAATAATATAATAATTTTTTTAAAGAAATTATTTTTTTAAATGACATAAAAAATAGTAAAAATTCACTTATTGAAAAAAATTATGAGAAAAAATAGTAAAGTGGTGGTTTTTATTGATTGAGACCATAACTGATGTAGTAAGTCATGCTCACGATATAATTTTCTAAAAAAATAGATAAGTTCATGGAGATGAATTAAACAAGTCAAGTAAATTTTGAATGAGTGAAAAATAAGAAGTTAGGTGTGTTTAGTTTTAGAAAATATTTTCTATTTTTATTTTTTATTTTTATTTTCAGTTTTTTAAAAATTAGAAAACATGCTTGGTTAATAGAGATGAAAACTTGTTTTTAAAAATGAAAATAGTGAAAAATATGTTTGGTATTTAGCTTTTCAAAATAGAAATATAAAATAATTATTAAATAATTAAAATAAAATATAGTTAGAAAATATTATTATAAAAATAAATAATAAATAAAATATGAGTAAATAAACTAAATTTTAAAAAATAACATTAGAAGAATTTGAACATAAGTTAAAATTAAAAAAAATCCTTATTTTCATATTTTCCACTTTGCCAAAACATTTTCAATGAAAATAATAAAAAA
This sequence comes from Hibiscus mutabilis, assembly GCA_019671005.1. Taxonomy (NCBI): domain Eukaryota; kingdom Viridiplantae; phylum Streptophyta; class Magnoliopsida; order Malvales; family Malvaceae; genus Hibiscus; species Hibiscus mutabilis. The sequence continues at coordinate 27,529,383 of CM033719.1, read as the reverse complement.
AAAATTATGTTTTCAAATTTTCATTTATTTTTGTTTTTATTTTTAATAATTATTTTCTAATTTTACAACCAAACACGTTTTTTTTATCATTTTTTATTTTTTAAGAAAATAAAAAATAAAAACGGACTACATTCTGTAGAATCAAACGGACCCTAAGACGCTTAAACGATTTCAACTCTCATTCTCAATTTTTTTTGTCAACGAGTTTAGGGTTTTTAGGTTTCGTTCACGAATAATTTAAAACGGAATTTTACGTGAAAAGCGGTGAGAACCATGAGAAAAAATTAAAAATTTTAACATTTTTAAAAATTTTGTTTAGAGACCAAATTAAGTGCAAAAACTAATTAAAAATATAATCTTTAGTAATTCGACGTAATTTTTCCATTGACGCTTCAAAAGTTGATTTAAATCTCGTTCCTAAAGGGACGTTAGTTGTTTTTAATTTCCAGTCATTAACCTGTGCCATCTCTGTTATCATTATCTTTGAGTTTAACATTTCAGTCTCCTTGAAACAGCCGCCCTTGCCTATATTCCACACCCCGCACGTAACTCTTACTAAATTAAGGCTTTGTTTTTCGTTGTGGTAGAAAACCAAGGTTTGGGGCCAAATCAAGGTTTTGCAAAAGCTAGAAAAATTAGCTTTTGACAAATTAAGGTTTGAGAAGCTAATTTGGGGGGCAAACCGATGTTTTGACACTCAAAAGTTAAGTGTTTTTTGTTGCTTTTAGAATATTTTGATAAAAAAAAACTAATTTGAGAAACCAAACTCAACAAAAAAACATGGCCTAACACCACAACACCCCAGACTACTCTCTACTTTGTCCTTATTTCTCTATTCTTATCCTTCATTTTTCTAGTTCCAGTAATCGAGTTGAAATGTAAGGCAATGACTTAACGCCAATTCAAAAGTGAAAAAAATCGAAACAAGTATATTTGGCCAGTTAATCAAACTGTTCATCTTTATTTTCTCATTACTCTTTAGGTTATAGGTTCTAGACGCATTAAGAATACACTCGTTCTTTTCCTTAGAGTCTCTTTCCCCTTCCCTCTAAGTAGGATTAGGATTAAATTTAAGATTTGTCAAAAAAAATTTAACAAAGATTGGATGTATACTGGGTTTTTTACACAGTCAGCTGATTGGATTATTGCCAGCCGAACAAACGAGGTATTAGAAGAAACCATTTGTTAACAGGCTTACTTACTAAAAAAATAGGGTAAATTACATTGATAGTCATTGAGCGTTTAGAGTACTTTTAATTTGATAACCGAAATCGAAAACCTTTTTATTGCAATTATTGAATTTTTAATTTATTTTTATTATTGTCTTTACTGTTAAAAAATCCTTACGTGAAATGTTAAAGTATTATTCCTCAATTTCCCAAATTTACAATTGTCACCAAGATCAAAATTCCAATAACTGAGACGTCAACGAGCAATCACAACGGTGGAAAAGATTCATGTGGACATAATGTTGATATGGTTTGGTTTTAAGCTGACCTGACAATTAACGATGGTAGATCGAAAATTTTAATTTTTAGTTTCAATTGAGAATTTGAGTTTTGATTCACCACATCAACTTGAAACTAAAGTAGGTAGAACTTCTGACAAAACGAATCTCTCCCACCATTGGGATTGATCAAAGAGAGCTTCGTTCATCGAAATTTTGGCCTTGACAGTAATTGTAATATGGAAAATAAGGTTTCTTTTTTGAAAAAAAAAACTTTAATGTATCAATTTAACATTTCTTAATAGGATTAACGATAATGACCATAATGAAAACAAATTAAACTTACATATAATTTTTCGATTTCAGTGAGCAAAGTGAGTACCCTCAAAGTTCAATGACTACCGATGCAACCTATCCTAAAAAAATTATTTATTTTCAACCCAAAAAAAAGGTTTTATATATGCTCTCTTAAAGAAACATCAATTTATTCAAAAGGCTGAAAAATGTATTACTTGGGATGTTTGATGAGTGAATAAAGTACTCCTATCATCTTTGTTACACCAATAGTTCCTATTGTGACCTGCTATTGTATCTTTTATACAACTGTTTGCCACCACTGCTGCCTCCTCTTACCACAAGCATAACACATAAATGTAAAACACCTTCCCATTGAACTTTTCCAACTCATGTCCTTCAACCTCCATAACCTCCACAACTGAGTTATCTTAGCATAATAAGCCAAGTCAAGGTTACACCAAATATGAAACCCACTAGCTAAGGCAGCAGCAATTAGAAAGAATTGGCACCAAAGTCTATGCTACTACTCACCTTTTTCCACTAGTTTAGACGAGATCTCCCTCTTCTACTCCGTCTTCGTTCTGGAGGCATCGATGGAATTCGATTATTATTCAAACGCCAGCCTTTGGGTGTCCACTAATGAAGCATATTGCCCCTTCCTAGCTAGCAATTCCATATGGGATCCCAGTTCTGCTATCTGCCCATTTGAACAAAGAGTGATTTGATGGACATTCTGAACTGTGCTTAATCTATGAGCAATCACTAATGTTGTTCTGCCTTTCATTAGATGATTCAATGCATCCTGGACCAGGCGCTCACTAACAGCATCCAGAGCACTTGTTGCCTGCAACAGCAATTTAAAAAAAAACAATTCATTTACATATTTATATGCTTGCTAAATGCAGATGGAGTTCAATAAATATATATATATATATATATATAAATATTCAGCAAGACTTCACGAAGACACAGGGGTCTGGCATTGTAATGCTCTTGAGAATGACCAACATGCGGAGAACGTGCAGATTCGTAAGGCAAATGAAAAACTCACCTCATCAAGGATCAGGATGGGAGCATTCTTGAGAAGAGCTCTTGCAATAGCAATTCTCTGAAGAGAAAAATAAGAATCAATCAGCTCTTTTCCCCTTTCATCTCATTCATACATACACACATGTAGATAATCTTAAGTATGGGACTAGCTCCATGCATATCTAAATAATCTCTTAGTACAATACCTGCCTCTGTCCTCCACTCAGCAAGCCTCCACACTCACCAACCAATGTGTCGTAGCCCTTCCAATCCAACAAAATTAGAAAGAAAAAAATAAAATGTTTGCAAACTAAGAGTACAGGTACATAGATCAAATCAACAAACCTGGGGAAGAGAAATTATAAATTCATGAGCATTTGCAGCTTTTGCTGCCTTAATAATGTCATCTTTGGATACAATATCTTTCTCCGACAGAGACTGAAAAGAGAACAGGTTCCTGTGTCATTTTATCCATATTAACATCAAGAAATGCAACAATGTCTGATAAAGCAATTCCTTAATAATAACCAGCACCACTTGTTTTCAGTTATATAAGTTCTATATTACATCCAAGCTTAATCCAGCATGAAAATGCTATGAATCCAATCCGCCTAATTAAAAACAAATTTCAGCAGAGTAGATCATTATCGATGCTAGGTTTGAATGAAATGCTTCTCTAAACTTTTGCAACTAAATAAACACTAATGTAGTGAATATATCGTATCATGTGTAATCATGGGTAGCAGCCTGGGCTCAATTGATTAATCATGCTGAGGTTCAGAAGGCAGGAATGTTTTACTCAAGAAGAACCACGCTTTCATTAAAAAAACTATTTATGCCTGGATATTTAAATATATACTTGATTCACTATTGAAACAACGCGGGCCCATTCACTCTTGTCAAATGTCCGAAGATCCTCTCCAGAAACTGTTATACGACCTCTGGTCGGCTGAAAGAACAAAACATCAATTTGTTTGCATTGCATAGTTAGGTAAACATAAACCAACAAATACTAGTTTCTTGCAAACCTCATAAAAGGGTGCCAATAGTTGTACTATTGTGCTTTTGCCTGCACCACTTGAACCCACTAGAGCAGTCACAGTTCCACATTTTAGAGTTAAATTAAGTCCGTTAAGAATTTCCTCATCAAAGGATAAGAAAAGTGTACATCTGCAGGACAAGAAGGTACTTTAGTTTGTGCAATGTGATATTGTATGTATCTATAATAACAGTTCCAAGATTATATTTACCAGCAGTGACTAAGACAACCTTAGCTGTTTTGATGAATATTTTTTTTGCAAAAAATAAAGTATGATTACAGATTACTTGTATGATACTTGCCTCTTAGCAAAGACTTCCTCATTTTACATTAAAAATTAAAAATAGAATTTTATCATGTGGAAGGGAAGTAGCTTAAACCGAAGCCGAATGAGAAGATACAACTCTTTCAAAGATATGAAAGTGCAGTCAATATACCTTCAAGAGCTACATCGCCTGACCAGGCTAATCTTCCCACGTCACTTGTTGATTTCAGTGCTGACATGTAATGTGAATCCAATTGCTGACTTTTCCCAAAAGCACCATTGGAGAGGAACAATTTGATATTTTCATCATTGACTTCTTTCTTATGGATTTCTTTTTCCAAACCATAAGCAAGGGCTTCATCAATTTCTGCTCCAGATATAACAGAGTTAATCCTCTCAACATAAGCAAATGTTCCTCGAAGGTCTCCAAATGTATTAACCAGCCCTTGAACCTGTATGAGCATTACATTAGACAGCAAGTACGATGTATCAGAAGGTGTAAATATGGGAGTGCAGAGAGAGAAAAGGAACTCGCCGCAAAGGTTAAAGTAAAAGTGTATCCGATGAACGAAGCCACGGTTCCAACAGATAGTTCACCCTGCAATCAGCATATGAGAGAGGGGGTGGGGGGAAGAGGGAGAAATTTAGTATGAAAAAAGACAAAATATTATGCACAGAGCAAAATGATCAAAGGCACGGGAAATTAGAGTCAAAGATGAAAAGCAAATCTAAACATGGAAATTTAGGCTTTGATTGGGAGTGATGTGAGGATGGAAAGTTTGTTAATCAAATAGTTAAGATACATAAAAGCTTTTCTACTTTGTAATTTGACAGTTAGATTAACAAATTTTCCATCTTTATTTTACCATCCCTCACCGATCAAAGCTTTAAAGAAATGGTATCCCAAGATTGAAATGCTCACCGCCTTCACTTTGCTTCCTCCAAGACAGTATAAGGCCAGCAAAGAAATATAAACAGCAACCCTGGTCAAAGATTCATTTATGGATTTGAAAGTGCCAAGCTTTATACCACTTTTCTGATATGCAAGAACCTGCCGAAAACCTTCAAAATGAATGTTGTGTGCACAAAAGAACTTTCATCAAAGCTTATATAGTGATAATAAAAGCTTAAGTAAAAACATAAAAGGGCCAGCGACTAATATCTTACCTGGCTACCAAACATTAACATTTGACGCTTTTCCCCACTGAAAGACCTTACCTATGACAACCAAAGTTTTTAGTTCAATGATCCGGCTTATGTCAAAGCTTTTACTCACAATTTTTTCATAATGTAAAACAGGGATATCAAGTGATGACATTGTCTATTTTGATGTACAGGGAAATCAAATTCCCAACAGCAGATATCAATATGAGTAGGTAGATGCCAGAGCATTTAACGAACGTACAGTTCGAATTGCAGAAAATGTTTCTGTTACACAGTCAGACATTGAAGCTTGGGCCATTCCATGAGCTTTAAACACAGGTACAGTTGATCGCTTGTATGTAGCTAGAAAGAATCAACCATCACCATCAGAAGAAGATAGAAAGACAAACAAGAATATGTATGTAATGCGCCCAATTACAAGCAAGTTATGGGACTTGACCCCACACAAGAAAGTATGGGATTCATTGTAGGGTTCTTATAGTTTTTTGGGGTGTGGTTCTCCAAAGGTCATATCAATTGGTATTAGAGCCAACCATTATGGGTCAATTTGGCATTACTTTTGAAAAGTATAGTGGAAAAGTGTTGGATTGTTTGGTTTAAAATTTAAGTATTTAGTATTGCTGTCAAAAAAGTGTTTTTAAACAGATAAAATATCTATTTTAGACATTGTTTTCGAAAATCTAAAAGAATTGGAGATACAAATGAAGACAAATGGGTAATTTTGCCCAAGTAATGCTTTTGGCAAAAACCAAAAGCTAGAAATTTTAGCACTTTTCAACCCAAATTGAAAAACACTTTTGGCTTGAAAAACTATTTGTTTTGCATTGCTTTTGGTCCCAAAAGTGCTATTGGCTCCAAAAACACTTTTGAAAAGCAATGCAAAACATGATCTATGTCTCTTAGTGGTAATCGTGCAGCATGGGTGGTGATGTCGGCATTACAGTGTTCACTTGAAGCTAGAAGATTATAACTAGTGCAAAGCCAACTTGTGGCTCAAATGGTGGCGTCAGTATTGTAGTGTCACTTAGGGTTAGATTAAGTTGGTGCAAATCCAACTAGTGTTGGCATCGGCATTTAAGAGTGTGGTGGACTGATTTATGCCCCAATTGCAATGTATGGGACTTGATCCCAAATAGAAAAAAAAAACTAAAAAACACAAGATTTTCTTATAAGGTTTAATGTGGACTTGGGATCGCCAACCTCAACAGGTAGTTTTTGAAGTATGGTTCTCCAATGATCCAATATGATAAATTTCTTCACAAAGGAATAAATTAGCAAGGGGCAATTATCAACAGACCAAATTTAGGTGGTATCAAGAGAAGCATGGCTTAAGGAAGAAAAGTGTATATTCATATTTGTGAAACATGACAAGTGGAGAATTATAAAGAAAGGCTAAACTTGTAATAGCCTACAACTAAAACTCTCAAAACCATTGATAACCCCACCTTCCACAGCAACTTGATGAGTGAAGTATCACAAAGTTTTGGTAGCAGGTTTATCTAGTATCTATTATTGTGCAATAGGTAGAGGGTTTAGGTTAAGGAAATATAATAAACATGAATCTGATAATGTAAGATTCCTGACAAGTATTAAACACAAGAAAGTAAAATAGATGATGACAATACCCCTGCATACTTATGTGGTAAAATAATAAATTCAAACAGTAAATAAACATGCTAAACAAACAAAAATTTGCAAAGAGAACGTATTTACCAACTGAAACGGAAACAAAAAGCATCAACAGGCCCAGAATTGGGGCTAGTTGGGGGGATAGGGCAAACAGTATGCAAATCGTCCCAACAACCTACAATATGAATCGACCAACATAAAGTGAGATAAAATCATAAATGGTCCTTTCAACAAAATCACACGTGAATATTTCCTGGAAATGCAAAGATAAACATGATATCAATTCTGCTAAAATAAAGTCCATTAGAGTCAGATAATTCCAACCACTACACGCTCAATTTTAGGCAACATCAAGCTAACTTTTACTTTAGTATATAAAGGCTTGCCTCGGAAAGTGCCCTGAAACCACGATCCCTTGAAATGTTCTCACTGACAACATCTTTTAAAGAACCCAAATCAGAAGTCAGCAAACCACTGAGCTCACCAACCTTTATGAAGCAAAATTAAAATACTAGACTTTCACAGACAGCAACTAACAAAAAACAAGTTTCTTAAATTGAGTATTCAGAAACCTTGTATCGGTCGAAAAACTCCAGCTGCATCAACAAATTAGAAATTTTCAATTAGAAAAGGTACTACTACTATTACAATTAAACTGAAACCATTGAGAAGATGATTTAAAGTAATCACAACTTGTGATTCACAAGTTAAGCATGCCTTTTGAATCAAAATTCTTCTAAAAATCTGAGCTCGAAGTGTTGACATAACTTTCTCCCATACTGTATTCATATTTACCACAAAAATAACAGTGAAAATGGGCTCTAATGAGTATAAAAGCCCCACTTTGCTGAGAAGCTTCCATAACGGCTCTGGTCTGGCGCCTATGAGAACTTCGAAGAACCTTCCTGTACATTTTCTCAACCTTAATTACTATTAATTAGCATAAGCATCTCCTATCTCGTCTTAAACTTAAAAATTGAAAGCAATTCCTTACCAGAAAATATCGGCATTGACAGAGTACACGTGGTGCCGCCAACGAGTGCCAACACCAAAAGGCCAAGTCTGAGCTTGTGCCGAGCAAGGAGACTCCATAGGAGCTTCCGGCTTATCAAGTTCGACGCCTCAGTCTTATCGGTGTCGGGCACCGTACCGTCAATCCTCGGGTCGGATTCGCTCACGATCGGAGGACCGGTAACGTACGCGCGAGATAATGAACTGGAGGTGTAGTTGGATCTTGTGGATTTTGTGGCTGCAGGGAGTGAAATTGGCGGGAAAGTGGATGATTGGTGAAGAGGGGAGTTTAGAGAGAGACTGAGTTTGAGTTTGCCCGCGTGATGTATCCTAGTGGATAAGCGCGTGGGAATGATTTGTTGAAGGAGGGGCGCGGTTACAGAGGCGGAGGTAGTGGCCATGGCAATGAATAGAGAAAGGGAAGGGACGGGACGGGACGGGACGGGACGGAGATAAATTTGATTTCAGAATTTTTGTCCAAATTTAAAGGACTACGTGATTTTCACGTCGAAGCAACAGCCTTAGAAGGTGTAGGGAACGACAGCGTGGAAATAAAAGTTAAGGTAAACTACACAAATGGTCACCAAACTTTTAGGACGCTTTCATTTCGGTCACCAAACGTTCCTTCCCTTAGAAGCAGCTAACATGGCGCATTAGTTTTCATTTTCTTAAATAAAATAATATATATTTAATTAATTTTCAACTGATTAAAAATAAAAGCATTCCCCCAAAAAATTAAAACGATGCCGGATCAATTTGGGAAAAGTTTAAAGGTTTAAACCAATCAAAATTCCTAAATGAGTTAGGTTTAATTTGGTTTTTTACTTTAGGAGATTAGGCGAAATTATCAAAATTTTCTATAATCAATTGCTGATTAACTTGTTGATTATCAACAAGTTGAGTTTTGGGTTTGATTATCAATAACTGAAAATGGATTAAAATGGTCTTAAACAAAAATTAAAAATGGTTTTATTTTTAATCATCTAAAAATGATATACTATTTTATTCAAGAAAATGGAAACTAATATGTCACATCAACAACTTTTAATAAAAGGTAACGAGAGGGATCATATTAAAAGTGAACTAAAAGTTTTGTGACTATAACACAAAATTTTAAAGTTTAGTGACCAAAATGAAAGCTCTCCATAAGCTTGGTGACCATTTATGTAGTTTACCGAAAAAGTTATTGTAACAGTCCGTAACACTCAAATAGAGTCACTGACAAATTTTAGCCGTTGATGTCAAAATATTAGGGTGTAAATGAGTATAGTGTTTGACGAATTGTTTATGAATAGTTTATATAGCGTTCGTTTATGTTCGTTTATTAAGTTAAATAAATGAGTATGAATAAAATTTTTATGTTTGTTTAACAAACAAACACGAACAAAGATGTGTTTGGTATGTTCACAAACATGCTCGTTTATCAGCTTGTTTATATGCTCGTTTTATTTTTAAAAATTTTAAATATTGATGAAGGTAGGGACTAAATTGAACACAGGGTGAACATTGAAGTTCAAATTGTGAAGCCTGAGGAACTTAAGGACGAATTGATTGATTTCACATTTTCAAAATTTTAGAGTTCATTTTATTTTTTGTTTGTTTAGTTCGTATTTCTGAACATATAAATGAACATGTTCGCAAGCACTTAAAAGAATATGTTCGCGAAAATAAACAAACGAACGCGAACATCTTTAAAAAATAAATGAATGAACACGAACACAATATTAAAATTTTAAACGAACACAAATTAAAAATAAACGCTTTTAAAAATAGACAAACAAATACGAATAGAATCTTATTAGTTCAAACCATGTTCATTTACAGCCAAACAAAACATCCAACAATTGTATTTTTCATAATCTCTCACATATTAGAGGATCAATATTTATGCTTTAGATTTTTAATATTTGGGGTTTAATTATTTTTATAATTATTGGTATTTCAATCATGACTTAATTAATGTACTCTAATCAATGATAATATAATTTATAATAAAAAAATATATATAATTAATATTACATGACATGATATCTTTATTTTTGACGCATGATAATTTAAGTTTGACCATGGACGAATCTATGATCTTTTGTGTCCGTGTCTCTAATTTTTTTTACTAAAAAATTTGCAACTTTTTTTAATTTAAACCCTCAATTTTTAATTTATTTTAATTATGTCCCTATTATTTTTATGATTAATTGTACCTTGCCTCATTGATCTTGATTCTTGACTTCGTCCCTCAGTGACACAAGACGAATTATAATTAACACAAAAACTTTTAAATGATATACTTATCTTTTTTTAGTTAAAGCGGAGACAATATATGGAAAATATAAGCCTATAAGTCCTATTAAATTAAGGTAATTATTTGATGGACGTCAGTGAATTTTTTTTTTCTACAAACAGACTTTTAAAGTTGTCACATAGTCCTTTTAAGGGCCTTAAATCCTATTTCTAAATTCTAAACCCTATATTCTAAACTTTTAATCATAAAATCTAACCATAAATACGAAAAATCATTACCCTAAACTCTAAATACTAAAAACTAAACGATTGTAAAAATAAAATTTCTACCGTTAGTGCATAAAATACTTTTCCTTGCATTAAACCACCATCAAGCAAAGGATTGAGAAGATAGTAAAGAAGAGCAAGGAAAGGATAGTTTGATGCCCAGACACGTGATTGGATAATTGGTTGAAAAACATAAATTTTACTATTTACTTATCTACTTTCTCATCCACCAAATAACGCAATAGCATATATATTAATGAAAATTGCATGGAAAAACAGAACAAGCTGTCCTAATTTGAGTGCTTCATGTATATTTGCCCCTCACATCTAACCGCAATAACCGTCTTTCCCGCCGCCCTTTGCTTCCAACTCCAAAGGATTACAAAAAAATAAAATTCATTATCCGGCTGCAATTGTTTTTATGTTACCGTGGTCCGGTCATCGTTAAACCCTACGGCCGCCATTTGATATGGCGAAGGCGACGATTTACACCTTCCTGACCATTGCCTTCATCATCCTTTTGTTGTCCCCCAGCAAATGGCATAGTTGTCGGCCAATAGGCTTACATCGTCGCCTTGCTCACAGAGTGTCGTTCGACCCTTTGGTCTCGAGAATCGAGAGATGGACAGACGATAGAGGGTCGAACGAAAATATTACTTATGTTCCTGAGGTCGAGGACGCTCAGGAGTATTTCCAAGATGATGGGATTTTGAACACCACTTGAAGGTTGGTGACTTTGTTCCCTTTGTTAGACAATGCACCCAAAGATGGTAAGATCAGTACCGAGGAGCTCGGGGCTTGGATTACGCAACAGGCTGTTGATCGGTTGCGTTATCGAACGGATAGAGTGATGTCTTGGAACGATAAAAATGAGGATGGGGCTATCAGCTTCGATGAGTACCTTCCTCATTTTACCCCGGAAGATTTAGGTAAATTCTTTATCTAATTTTGGCTCAAAACGTTATGTTTATCCCATGTACGAAATAACAATATTTCGTGGGTTCGAAATAGAGAAAAACTCGACGCGGCATGGCGACGCCGGGTGGTGGATGGAGCAATTCAAGAATGCAGATGTGGATTCCAGTGGGAGCCTTGATTACAATGAATGCAGAGAGTAAATGCTTCTTTCACTTACCATTTTCTTTTCCTTGCTTTCAATCACTTGAAAAGCACAAGAGTAGATGTATTTAGAGGGTGAGTATTCGATCGAAAAGAGTAAAAAAATTTTGAGTTTGTCTAGTTTACGAATCTTATTTTATAACTCAAACTTTATTTGAATTTTTTTTAGTCTAGTTGTTCGAGTTTCTATTCAAATTTAATTGTACATATTTATAATGTTATAGTAGTAATTGGTTTCAATTTAAATGGTTTTCTATAACCATATATGATATATATATATATAGGATTATGATCCATATTGTGCAAAACTCAATTACTTTTACATTTTTTTGGACCGTTGGATGATGATAATAAATGACTAAGATTATTTTCTTATCTTTTTTTTTCAAGTGATAATCTTCACATTTTCTACCGTTAATCTCATTCATCAATTTACCTTCATCCAACTGTCAAAAAAAGTGTAAAACTTTCAAGTTTTACATAATGTAAGAGGATCTTATCTCATATATATTTTTTCATATTTTTCATATTCGATATACATATCAAACAAAGTTATGAACATGGACGTATCTATGAAGGGACTTGTGAGGTCATGACCCAAAAAAAATATTAAAAATTAAAAAAAAAACTCTATGGTAAAATTGCTCTTTTACCCCTCAAAAAATATAAAATTCAATGTTGCTCCCTAAGTTAAATTTTAAATGGCTGCCTCAACAAATAATGTTGAGTTTCGTCACTGGTTGTGAAACTCGACTCGAACTTGAAAACTAATCCACTAATAACTAAAAATTTCGAGTTATTCAAATTCTCTTTTTATAATTCAAATTTTATTTAAAATTTATTCAAGTCAAATCAAGTAAAAAGAATTAATTTTTAAGTTGAGTACAATAAAAAATTAATTTTTTAGGCTAATCAAATTTTACTCGCCCCATGAATTGTGCTTAACGGTGCGTGCATGTTTTTTTCCTGAATGCATGCAGTTTCTTACATCCGGAAGATAGCCTGAATGAAGACATCCTGAGATGGCTGTCGAAAGAAAAGATGAAGTTGGTTTCTCTCTCTCTCTCTCTCTCTCTCTCTCTCTTTTCCTGTGTGTTTTTCAGCTATTTTCCGATAAAGACTGATCTTGTTTTACCCTTTTTTCTCTGATTAAATAGACGTATGGACGATGATGAAGATGGAAAACTGAATCTCTATGAGTTTAAAAAGCACGCATACGAGATCTACAAAAGCTATTCAGATTTTGGAAATTCTCCTGCTCTTACGCCTACAGCTGAAGAAAATTTCACAGAGCTAGATATCAACAAAGACGAGTAATTTCTCATCATTTTATCCATGCTCTTAACACCCGCTGTGCACATGGACGGATCTTGACAACCCAGATTAAGAGGGCTTATTTAAAATTTTTAAAAGTTTTGAGGCTTAAAAGAAGTTTTAAAAATTTAAGAGAGGACTTGATTAAAAATAATACAAATTTTTGAAATATAATAACATTTTTAAAATTTTTAAAGGAGCCAAATTAAAAATTAAAATTTTCAAAGGACTAAATGTTGATTTTTCAAATTTTAAGGGGCAAGGCCCCATATGCTCTAATGAGGCTCCGTCTCTGACTGTGCAAACTATGTTGCTCGAATTTGTGCCTAGGGGCGGAAAGTGTAAGGGACTAGGGTACATTACCCCCAAAATTCTGAGAAATTAGAATTTAGTTCCTAAAGATTTAAAAAAAAAATTAATATACCCTCTCAAAAATTTTAAAAATTCATTTTAAACTTCAAAATTTTTAAAAATTCATTTTAAATACCCTCTCATAATTTTTAAAAGCTATTATTAAATCTTTCAAAATTCTTGAACAATGTCATCTTTAAATACCGAGACCACTCAATGATGTTTTAAATTATTTTATTTTTGAATTAATGTAATACTTTTATATGATACATTTTATTATATTTATTTATTTACTCTTTTATGCGTAGGTAAGTTAACATATTTTTAATGTTCATATTTTTATTTTATGTGATGTAATATATAAAAATAACAATATATTATAAACTTTCAAAACTGGCTCTCGGGCTTATCCCATATTTTAAACGAGTCTAATTTTTTCATCTCAACCTATTTTCTAGGTTTAATATTTTTCCAAATTTTTATAAATTCCGAACTGATTTATAGGTTTAGACAGATAAGTGTATATAAATGTATGTATAAAAATTTGAGGTGATTGCAGAAAGCTGTGCGTTGAGGAATTGAAACCCCTACTGAGTTATCTCCACCCTGGCGAGCTGTTTTACGCCAAGTACTTCACTCGTTATCTGATGCGTGAGGTGAATTTGAATCTATTGGGTTCTTGAGCTTTCTTTTATTTGGATTCGAGTTTAATTTAATTTAATGTATTCAACTGAATCAGGCTGATGATAACAAAGATGAGTATTTGATTCTTCAGGAGATGTTGAATCACGAAAGTATATTCTATAATTCACTCTATGAAAACGATGACGACAACGACGACGAGTACGACTACGATGATTTCCATGACGATCTCTAAATTTACCTACAATTGCTTATTCGATTCATTTCATGCCTCGTCTTTGCCTTCAGAAAAACATTCCACGCAGAAGAAAATTTACAGCACACATATTGCCCAATATGAATTCCACTATTAATAGTGTTAATTTTTTTGATTAATAAAGAATTATTAATATGTGTCTCGTTAAAGTTTAATAGTGTTAATTTAGTTCTACTGATCTCGTGTAATATAATATAATTATATATTTGTAATAGATATAATATTTTTTTGTAATATAATTTTGATTAAACATATATTATACTTAGATATGTAATATAGTATAGCAAAATTACTAAATTATAGATTAGTTACAATCTATAAAATATAGCATGATATAATTTAAGAACACAAACACTGAAACACGTTTATAACATTTATATATGATAGAAACCTTTAGTTATGTTATATAAAAAATTATATTATGATAAAACATCTGTATAAAATATATATTTTTATTTTGAGTAGATAAATACTAAATAAAATATATTCGATAAAAAATTATTTATTTCCACTAATGTATAAATACAAAGTTACTTGTATAAAATATTTTTTTATTTCAAACTGAACCGAAATCGATCCGAATTTTAGTTGGACCGATTTGGGTTTAAACAGAAAGTAACCCGAATTTAATTTATCAAAATCTGATCTGAATCGAGCATTGACTTGATTTTAACTCAATAATTGAGTTGAAGTGAACAAATAATTTATTTTTACTATTATCTATTTTTTAGCAATGTAATAAATAATAAAATAATTTATATTTTATTCTCCTTTTGTATTATACTACTACTTAATCATCATCTTTGGTAATAGTATACTGGTTCAATATCACGTTTCCTCTTTTAAATGACCAGATTCATATCAGCTCTGACAAAAGACATGTTTTTTTTATATGAGTATATCCATAATTTTACATATGCTCTATTGTACTCATATATAACTCAACATGAATTGACTCGAAGATTCAACTATTAACCCGACTAAAAAATTGACTGATTTGATATTGACTCGACCCAAAAACCAACTAATATTATATTGACCTAACCTGAAACTCAATCGATCCAATATTAACTTGATCTAAAACTGAACTCTACCCCACTTATAATAGACATGAACTAAATTTGAACCAGATATGATCCGAATCAAATCTAAACCGAATATAGTCAAACTTGAAATGACTCGACCCGATCTGAATGACTCGATTGTCATATCTAATTGTACCAACAACCAGTTGGCTTAATGAGATAAGACACTAGAATCTCTTAAGCAAGGTCATGGGTTCGAATCTCAACGTTGTGAATGGAGCAAATTGGGTTGGAAATGTCGCACCATAATGGGCATCTATAGTACTTGATCCAGATTAGTCAATCAATAAATTTGATACCGATTGTTGTAAAAAAATATAATTATTCTATTATACTATGGTTTATACATTCCTTTTATTTTTATTTTATTCTGGTTTATTTTTAAATTTTATAACGAGTAGGAGGGTTCTGATTTTAAGAAATATTTCACTCAAATTGAATCCTTCTTTCCTTTCCTTGTTACTTCGAGGTGATTCATTCTAAGCTGCAAGTTTTTTAGTTATTACATTGTAGCAATAATAATAGTATAATTTTCATTTGATAATTATTTATAATGAATTGCATAAGTATTATATTAACCAATAACTTATATAATCATATGAAATTGTTTCTATTCAACGAGATATTCTACTTCACACGGGTATCGACCCATCAAAAATAGCTTCTGAAAGTCGATCAATATTGACACCGACTCGTCAGAATCGGTAGGTACCAGATGAATAGAATCGATATTGTATAAAATCAATATCGATACTAACACACAAGTTCATCCAATTAAGTGAAATATGATGTTACGAGGCTCTGTCAGTCCATAAAACTTATGAAAGTTATTAATATTCGTTTCATTCTATTCTAATCATTTAATCTCATTTACCGACATTTAATCCATTGCGCATGGTTTCCATCAAAAATACCGAAACATATACAACTAGCAGGCATCACAACATTAAAATCAATCATTAATAAATATACGTATATCCAAGTGACCCAAAACGGTCCTTAAAATCCATGCAAGTCTTCTCGAATCCCTAAGCATCGTCATAGATCACATAGTTATTAATGTCCACAATTTGATCTTTAAGGCATGTTTCTCGTTAATCTACCGATTTTGTAATCTACTAAAATGCAAGGCATCACACTTATGATACTCAAGAAGCATTTTGGAGTTTGAAGGTACTATTCTCAAGCAACTAGCAATAATTCCACAATCGAACCTGTCTAATCTTCCATCTTGATTAGATATTTGAGTATGAATAATCCTCCCATAAACAAAATATGAAACATATCAATGACAATATCAAATCACATAATCAAATCTAAATCATGAAGCTAAATGCGGAAAAATAACTTATCAGTTTGAGTTTGACATAACAGACAATGGAAACAAACTCAGGACGTCGAAAAACCTATGGATAGGGTCCTCAAAAAAGTCAACGGTTAGTCAACGACATTCAAAGTCGATTAACAGTAGTTAACGTGGGTGACGACTTAGCTTGATGGCTCAACAGACTAACTCACTCGGTTGACCCTTGGCTTGGCAGGCCAACTCCACATCTCGACCCAATGACCTGCCAGTTGGCCACTAGAAGCGAGGCATGCCCACATGCAGGCGACAACGTGTGCGATGACCTTCGATGGCTGGACGACGACAACAAACTCTAGATCGAGGCTACAGAGCATCGAGGGGTTTGATGGTGGTGGTGACTTGCTACTCAATCTTTTCTTTCGTTCACCCTCCTTCATGAAGTTAGTATTGGTCGACTCAAAATGACGAGATAAACACGATGACGTTGATCATGACGATTTAAAATTCGACGGGCCAAATATGAAAGTTTGAAGGAGATGGAAACGAAAAAGAGAGAAAAAAGAAGAAAGAGAATTAAGTCTCATTTATTCTCTCCAATATCAGCCACAGTTTCAAAATATTAGCTCCAAATTAACAATGGTAAATTGCTTAATAAATACACATATTTTCCTCTATTTTTACTTTAGACCCAAAACTTTAACCTTTTACAATTTGGTCCTCAATTTCCTTAAAATTGAGCTTTCAAGTTCTAAATACTCTTTGTTGAGCTCGATGAATCAACCGAAATATGTCGCCAAGTGGTGGAGAAGTGATTTCTTGGTGATTGTGGTGGAAGCAAAAAGATAGAAAAAATTACACAACAATTTAGAGTGGTTCGGCTTTCTTACCAAAGCCTACATCCACTACCTTCGCTTCCCCACTAAGGATTTCCCAAATCCTCTAAGAATTTCTTCCCCTTTTAACAGGCTTAGGAGGCAACCTTTACAACCTAGACTTAATTACCAAGCCTAGCATCCAAAGCTTACAACCCAAGCTTTGGGAATCCTCTCTAACAAGAGAAAACAAAGCAAACAATAAATCCTCTCTTAGGTATGTGTTTGCACTTTTGCTCTCACCCAAAATCCTAATACACTTGAGCTTACATAAACATTTTAGCTCACAAGTGTAGTCTATACAAAGAATGTAAATTAAAGCACAAAAGACTTAATTACAATCATAGACATATTGACATGTTGATCATTAGTTGTTCCAAGTGCTTAAAGGGTCATTTTATACTCCCAAATGAGTTCCTAGCCTTTGGAGACCGTTGGGATTAAATTGGAGCCGCTGGAGACTTTATTTTCCGCAATAAATACAGTTTTGGATATAGCCGTATCGATACACGAGGTTGTCGTATCGATACTCATTCTTCAGAAACTAATCGTTATGCTCGCCACAGCCTTAGTGTATCGATACACCTTTGGAGCGTATTGGTGTGGTGTATCGGTATGCTATAGTCTGTATCGATACATTGTATCGGTACGCTGCAGGGAAATAGCCATTGGGGGGTTTTGAGCTAGCTGTTGGGGATTTGAAAAGCAAGGATCGGTACGCCTATAGGCGTATCGGTATGACCCCTCTCCGTATCAGTATGTATAAGCCTGTACTGGTACGGGTTTTCGGTTCTGAAAAAAAACTATAGCTAAAACCCTAAAGTGTATCGATAAGGGGTGTAACCGTATCGGTACGGTCATGCTGAAAACTTGAGTTTGACTACTTTAAAACATTTTAAACACTTCCAAAACCTTTTGAGCATACCTCAAACTTATTTTCAAGTTGTTTGGACTTAAAAACATTTTTGAAATCTTTTCAATTTAGTCCAAAACTTTTTTTCAATTATTATATCAAAACAAATATCCTAACAATCTCCTCTTTTTGATATAATAAAACCAACTTGAAAAATTATTTTTGGGATTCTTCCCCTTAATAAAATAAATTTTGAATAAGATTTTAAAAATATAAATATAGTTAAAGCTCCCCTTATTCTCTTAAAAATTTAATTTTTCAAAATATTCTCCCTCTTTTTATTATATCAAAAATGGTTAAAACAAAAGTTTGAAAACTTTTAAGTCCATAACAATAGAGAATTTTAAAGCAAATTTTGACAAAAATAGGTTTTGTTAAAATAGACTCCCCCTTACTCAAGCATCAAATGAAAGGTTAGTCCAACAAATATATGATAAACTAGTTGAATTAAAATAAATAAATCAAATTAAAAAAATAAAATTCAACTAATTTTACCACTTGAACCAAGATAGGATGTGAAACCTTCCTTCTTCAAGTGATGTCCATTGCGTGTATAAAATTCTCCCTTAATTTCATCACTTGTTGATCAAAGCTCCATCACACCTATAAAAATACAATCACAAATGTTTTGGTATCCAAATTACTTTGGATCCATGGACATTAGTAGCACAAACTTTAGTCCTATTAGGAATCCATTTTTCAATTTCATCATTTTTATTTGAAGTAATTAGTCATATTGGGACCCAAATACTTCTAAAACATTTTCCATTCAAAAATCTAGGGGCACTAGATTGTCTTTGATAAAAATTTATTTTTCCAAAATTATTTTTCTTTTCTAATTCCTCGAAAATCAAATCTTTTTCTTTCTTAAGATCAGCAACTTCCTTTTGATGACCTTTTTCCAAACTTTGAAGCAAATTTTGTAAATTTAAAACTTTAAGCTCAAAATCCTTCATTTTTGCTTCAAATTCCAAATTGGTTTTAGAAAGCAAATCATTTTCAGTTTTCAATTTTGAAATAAACTTTTTATTTTTCAGAAATGAAGATTTAAATTCAAAAACCAATTCATCATATGCTTCTTGTAACTCATCAAATTTGTAAGAATTAGAAAGAGGTGAGTTAGAAGTTATCTTTCCCTCTTAGAGGGCCATCAAGCATAGGTGGGCTACCTCATCTTCATCGGTGGAGTCTTCATCACTCCATGTTACCACATATTTTTCTTTAAAGATAATATCTTTTGTTGAAGCGAGGGCAATCGTATTTAGTGTACCTCATCTTCTTGCATTCATGGCTTTTGTGGGGATCCTTCTTCTTCTTTTTCGATTCATGCTTGGAATCTTCCTTTTTGCTCTTTATGAATTCGGCAATCTTCTTGAAGAGATGGATCATCTTTTCGTTCTCGCTTTCTTTCTCAGTTGAATCTTCTTGATGGCTTGTAGAGGATTTATGAGCTACTATGTTTAGATCTTAGATTCTGAGCTCTTTGATCTTCTTCTCCTCTCTCAATGGTTTGGACGTCAACTCATGGGTAAGAAGAAACCCAATTAGCTCATCAAGCTTGAGCTCCTTTAAGTTCTTGGCCTTAATGATAGCCGTCTTCTTGCTTTTTCAAGATTCTAGAAGTGAATAAATCAACTTCCAAATGAGTTTGTCTTCTAAAATCTCTTCTCCAAGACCTTCAAGTTTATTGACGATTGTGGAGAAATGTTCGAACATACTCTTGATATCTTTTTTCGGGTTTATCTTGAAGTTCTCATAGTTGAGGTTGAGTAGACCAATCTGTCTCCTTCACTTTATTTGTACTTTCATGGATCCCTTGAAGTTTGTCCCAAACCTCCTTGGCACTCTCACAAGAAGAAATTTTGGCATACTCATCTGGCCCTATGTACAAAATAAAATGTGCAAGGCCTTACAATTAAGCTCCATCTTCTTGTGATCATCCACTCTATTCTAACTTGTTTCGTTGTGGCACGAACGGTCTATCGAGAACTATATCTCAAAGACGGTAGTATTTGGCTCTCATGAAAAATATCATCCTATTCTTCCAATAGGCATAATGTTCACCGTTGAAGAATGATGACTTGTTAATGGATTACGCCATGGAAACCGGTTGAAAAAAATGTTGGTCGACCTAGCCGGGATCGCCTCAATAGGATGTTAATCCTTCACAATTGAACCTCGCTCTGATACCAAATATTGAGCTCAATGAATCAATCAAAATATGTCGCCAAGTGGTGGAGAAGTGATTTCTTGGGTGATGGTGGTAGAAGCAAAAATATAGAAAAAAAATTACACAACGATTTAGAGTGGTTCAGCTTTCTAACCAAAGCCTACATCCACTACATTAGCTTTCCCACTAAGGATTTTCGAAATCCACTAAGAATTTCTTCCCCTTTTAACAGGCTTATGAGACAACCTTTACAACCTAGACTCAATTACCAAGCCTAGCATCTAAAGCTTACAACCCTAGCTTTGGGAATCTTCTCGAATAAGAGAAAACAAAGAAAACATAAATCTCTCTCTTAGGTATGTGTTTGCACTCTTGCTCTCACCCAAAATCCTAATACACTTGAGCTTACATAAATATTTTAGCTCACAAGTGTAGTCTATACAAAGAATGAGAATTAAAGCACAAAAGACTTAATTACAATCATAGACATGTTGACATGATAAGCAGTTCTGAAGATAGTCGTATCGATAAACGGGGTTATCGTATCAATACTCGTTCTTCAGAAACTAGCCGTTATGCTGGCCACAACCTTAGTGTATCGATACACCTTTGGAGCATATCGGTGCGATGTATCGGTATGCTACAGTCCGTATTGATACAGTGTATTGGTATGTTGTAGGGAAATAGCCGTTGAGGTTTTGAACTAGCCGTTGGGGATTTGAAAAGCAAGAATCGGTATGCTTATAGGCGTATCGGTACGACCCCTCTCTGTATCGGTACGCATAAACTTTAAATATTTTTATAAAATATTCTATTTTTTAAAATTATTTTTCTAAGGGGAGCATTTTAAAAAATATTTTTTAAGTGATTTCGTTATATCAAAAAGTGGGAGATTGTTGAGATATTTATTTTAATATAAAAAAGAGAAAATTGTTTTTGGACTTGAACAAATATTGCAAAAATAATTCAAAGTCCATTTAATTTAAAAAAAATATGTTTAAAAGCTTTTAAAAGTGTTTTTGACTCAAACAATTTCAAGTAATTTAAAAGTCCCCAACGGCTAATTTTTAATGGCTAGTTTTTAAGGGCTAGTTTTCCGACGGCTAATTTTCTAACGGCTAGTTTTTTATTCCACACTATAAATACAAGCCAAAGACACTTGAAGTAGAAGAGGATGAACATCCAAGCCTAAAGTTCAAGAGAGAAGAGTCTTAATGTGTTTATTTCTTTTTAATCCCTTCTAAATTCTTTAGTCCAATCTTAGTGAGTCAAAATGTGTAAACACCCACCTAGAGAGGTATTTTGTTTACAAATGTCAAGACCTTATTGTTGAGGGATAGATTATAGTTTAGCCTAAGAAAAAACTAGGGAGAAAGTTCTATCTTAGCTAGTGAAAAGATAAAGATGTACGGTTACCCCTTGAACCCGTAAAAAGGAAAAAAATTCATTGTTAGTGAATTAGGAAATCCTTAGTATAGATGCTAGGACAGTGGATGTAGACCTTGGTTAGGAGGTTGAACCACTCTAAAATCGATCTTGTTATATTGTCATTTCTTTTTTGATTTTTGTTTTCCTAATTTACAAAGAAACCTCTATACCTTCATCGACGCTATTTCAGTTGAAGACATCGAGCCTTTCAATACTACATAGAGGAAAAAATAAGTTGTTCTTAAAATAATAACATGGTAAAAACTACAAAAGTTAACTAAGAAAGACACTGAATTGATGTGAGAAATTTATATGTTAAGCACAGAAGAAATAGTAGCAAAGACACCAACAAAATTGAAGCAATTACTGGGCAGATATGAAGAAGTTTTTATGGAACTACAAGGCATGCCCCCTACAAGGAGTCAAGACCATGCTATAGTGTTGAAAAAAGGAGCACAACCTGTAAACCTGAGACCTTACAGGTTTCCACACCACTGAAAAACTAATGTAGAAAAATATATTGCTGACATGCTTGCAGCCTCTATCATCAGAACCAGCAAGAGTCCCTTTGCTTCACCATGCTTACTGGTCAAGGAAAAAAATGGCACTTGGAGGCTTTGTGTTGACTACAAACAACTAAATGCTTTGACAATAAAGAATAAATTTCCAATTCTAGTGGTGGAGGACCTTTTGGATAAGTTAGTTGGGGCAAAATGTTTTTCAAAAATAGATTAAGATTAGGCTATTGGCAGATCAAAAATTAAGGAAGATGACATCCCAAAGACAGCCTTCAGGACACATCTTGGTCATTTTGAGTTTAAAGTGATGCCATTTGGCCTTACAAATGCACCAGCCACCTTTCAAGCCCTCGTAAATGAACTATTTAGACCTTATTTAAGGAAGCTTGTTTTGGTAAATTTTAATGATATTATTGTTTACAGTTCTAATTGATAGACTCATCTTAATCATTTAGAATTGGTTTTTCAGTTATTGCACACTAACCAATTATTTACCAAGAAAAGCAAATGTTTCTTTGGTCAGGAATAGGTAGATTATTTGGGACATATTATTTTAGCCCAAGGAGTTTCAACAGATCCTTCCAAGGTGGAAGCAATGCAACACTGGCCAATTCCCAAAAATGTAAAAGCTTTGAGAGGATTCCTTGGATTGACATGCTACTACAAAAGATTTATAAGAGGATATGATAGAATCAGTAAACCACTGACTAATCTACTTAAAAAAGACAGTTTTCACCGGACACCGAGACAACAACATATGAGAACTGAAATGAATAATTTGTACTGCATCAGTCTTAACACTTCTAGATTTTGAAAAACCATTTTGCTTAAAAATTGATGTAAGCTCTAAAGACATTGGTGTTGTTTTATCTCAAGAACGCAGACCAGTAGTCTTTCTCAGCAAGGCTCTGAGCCTTAGACATACTGACCTCTCTCTATGAAAGAGAGTACATGGCTATCCTAATGGTTGCCACTAAATGAAGAAACTACTTGGAGGGAGGGTCTTTCATCATCAAGACTGTTCATGAGTCCTTAAAACACCTCATTGAACATAAGCTTACTACAATAATTCAGAAGAAATGCCCCACCAAGCGACTGGACTACATTATTAAATATAGAAAGGATAAACACAATCAAGCAGCTGATGCATTATTAAGACAACATGAGGACAACATTGAATTCATGCAGGTTATTGTCACTACTGTGATTCCTTTTTGGGTGCAGAAAGTTGAAAAAAGTTACAAAAATGATGATTTTGCTGTATCAAAAATCACCAATTCTTATATTAAACCTATTGAAGATCATTGGACTTACTGTAAAGCATTCTGGGGTATAAGAAGAAAATTTACATTGGCTTTACAAGAGATCTAAGACAACAACTGATTGCTCAAATACATGACTCTCCCATGGAAGGCCACTCAGGAATTCAAGGCTCCTATCACAAGCTCAAAAAGTGTTTTTATTGGCTAGGAATAAAGTCTACAGTTAAGGCCTATGTTAGTCAATGTGATGTCTGTCAAAGAACTAAGGTGGAACACATTCCCAAGCCAATTGTTTTGTTATTGTGCAGGGGTAATAGTAGTGTGTTGTAAGCTTGAGGTTCTTTCGCAGGGCGATCGAAGTTTGAGCAATCAATTAAGGCCTATGTTGCTACAACCTATTCCTATACCCCAACAAGCTTGGGAGGTAATTTCTATGGATTTTATTAAAGGTCTTTCTCATTTTATGAAATTTGACTGTATTCTAGTCATCGTAGATAAATATACCAAGTACAACCACTTTCTAGGTTTTACTCACCCCTGTATAGCTGCTGACATTGCTAAAATCTACCTTGAGCAAGTTTATAAATTACATGGTCTACCAAAGATGGCTATCTCTGATCGAGATTAAATTTTTACAAGGTTTTTTCTGAAAAGAACTCCAGAAACATTTAGGGACCACTATCTTATTCAACACAATATACTATCCTAAAATGAATGGTCAAACTGAGAGGCTGAATCGATGTTTAGAGCAATACTTGCGCAGTATTTGATTCTTGAAACCCAACACTTGGGTTAAATGGTTATCCCAGGCTGAATGGTGGTACAATACCAATTGTCATACAACACTGGGCATAACACCCTTTGAAGCCTTGTATGAGTATAAACCCCCAATGCTGACATGAGGGTCAGATTTAGTGGTGCAGAGTGTAAATAAATTGATGAGTCAATGAGAACACCTAAAGAGTCTACTCAAAGATCAACTATAGAAAGCCCAAAGTTGCATGAAGCATTTTGTAGATAAAAAATGAATAGAAAAAAATTTCCAAGCCGGAGATATAGTCCACCTAAAACTCCAGCCGTATTGTCAAAATTTGATTATCCTACGAAAGAACCTCAAGCTTGCAACATACTACTATAGCCCCTAAAAAATAACATAAAAAATTGAATCAATAACCAACAGACTCAAATTACCAGACACCATCAAAATCCATCCAGTGTTTCATGTCAGTCTCTAAAAAAGAAAGATAGGAAACAGTGTGTTTACCTTAATTAATCCTCCAAAAATGGGCACTGATGGAAACTTGAAAATTTACCCTGCTTTAATCCTGGACAAGCGTATGGTAAAACAAAACAATCAAGCTGTGACACAACTCTTAGTGCACTAGACGAATCTTGGACCAAAAGAGCCACTTGGGAGGACCATGCAGTTCTACGCTTTCAATTTCTAGACTTTGATCCTTGGGGACAAGGATCCCTTGAAGAAGGGAGAATTATTATGATCGAAGGGAAAACGGGAAAATTCAAAGGGAAATGAGGAATTAGGGCTATCTGAATAGAGTAAAATTGGGAAAAAAAAGGAGTTGAAAAAGGCCAAAAGGAACGACATCGTTTTTGAAGGGACACCATCAGTGGATCAGCCTATCTTTTTAGAACAAGCCAGCAAGAAAGCATCCCAGACAACACAACCCAAGAAGCAGCCCATTTATATGATTATCTAAAGAGCCCAGTCGTACTACTATCCGTTTAAAGAAAAACCGTTTGAAAGAGTAATATAAGACCGTAGTTTGTTATATAACCAGCAGTGTAGTGAGAATCATCCTTATCGATTATCATCAATAAAAACTCTGAATTTTCCTTTATTCTATTTCTCTTTTATCTTCTGAAATCCTATATCCTCTCTTTACAACTACATTTTTACAGTCAAGATGTGACAAAACACTACAAGTCTGATTTGCTATCAACAACTAAAAAGCTCTTCAACAAGTCTAACCAGATCAAAAAATCTTGAATGCTCTGCCCTTATCTCCCCCCAAAAGAAAAACCAAAAACCCTAGCTTTTCATTTAGCAGCCAACCATTGCGATCTTCGACGGTTGGTCTCCCACCCTCTCTTCTTTTTTCCTTTCTTTCTATTTTCATCTTACTTTTTTCTTTGCTTCGACTATTTTTTTCTTTTTGTTTTGTTTGATATTTTGGTGCATCGTTGAACTACTTGATAAAAGTCTTTTTTCGGCGACCAAGACCTCTGTCTCTGATCTCTGATCTTATTGGCCGTTGTATTCTTAGTGGGATGTGATCGTTGTTTCCACTGACGGAGGACCATTGGCGTTGATCTCCAACTTTTCTTTCTTCGTTTCAGACCATTCGCCATCGACGACCTCAGATTCAGACTCGATGATCGGTTGATGACCTTGTCGCTGCATTCTTTCACATGAGCCCCCCTCGTTGTCCCTTCAGCAGTCATGCAAATGAAGAAAACGTTGTTACCTTTTTCTGTGCTTTGGTCTTTGTTTGGCTTTGGAGAGTGTTTTCTTTCCCGTTATGTTCTCTTGTTTTGTTGTTGTGGGTTTATTTGATTGTTTTTTGTTTTTGTGTTGGTTGCTTCGGTTTGAAGCTCGTCCTTACCATGTTTGTTTGTGTGATGTTTTTTTTTTTTGTAATTGTTCTTTTAACTCTGTTGCTCTATAAGCTTGTTCTATCCATTTCTCCTTGTACTTGTTGTGTTTTTTGTTGAATGAAAGCCGACCATTTGTTTAAAAAAAATGGATGCACACTTTAATTTTGAGCAACGGTAAGACATTTGTTTGTGAATTCGCTGCCCTATATTTTTGTATTTCCACATTGTCGGAGTGGCTTAGGTTTGCTCAGGATTAAACATTTTGAATGGGTATGATGGTCATTAAATGTTGTTCTATGTTATGTTGGCAACACGGCTCATTCTTTAACAATGGATAAATCACTCTTTCTGATTTGGACAAAAGATTATGGACTGAAAGTGGTCAAATTCTAAATATATCGTACCAAACAAAATTTTACAAGATTTACATTCAACAAATATTTACTCTATCTTGCATTACAACTTAAATTCCAACAATCTTAAATCTCATCATTTCCTACTCGATACAAAATATAGTATTAGTATTTTCTAACAATAAGGCAATCAGTCGCTTCCTGCCTTTGAATTACCCCTTTTACCCCAATATCTAGAAAAATATCCCCAAGCTAATCCGTCCTCTTGTGTAATTAAGTAGTTTTGTTTTTTTCTTCCTTTCAATTCTCCATTGTCTCTT
Source organism: Hibiscus mutabilis (assembly GCA_019671005.1). Taxonomy (NCBI): domain Eukaryota; kingdom Viridiplantae; phylum Streptophyta; class Magnoliopsida; order Malvales; family Malvaceae; genus Hibiscus; species Hibiscus mutabilis. Next base: position 27,502,469 of record CM033719.1, on the reverse strand, counting down.
CCCGAATGATCCCTCTACCACGAACGAAGAAAACCTCACACTTTCCTGATAATCTTAAAAAATCCCAATTCAACCCTCAAATTCCCAATTCCCCTCATCTTTGTTATCAACCCTTAAAATCGGCCATCTTTTTCTACCCCAAATCACCCTTTAATTCTTTATCTTTCTTTGTCCCATGGCTGCTGCTGCTCTTAGATCGAAACCTTCCGTCAGAACAGCCTCTTTAAGCCCTTAGATCGAAAACTTCCTATCAAATTACATGCACTATGGCCGCGTGGTGTCCTCCACTCACTGTAACGCCAGCCGTACCAAATGGGACGACTACTTTGTCAGCACTCCTTATCACTTCACTTCTTTCAAGCCCTTTTCGCTTCGCGCCCAACTCGCCGACAAGGGTTTCGATTTATTGGAGATTACTAGGAATTCCTACGCTTTAAATAAGGATTTCAGTAGACAAGTGTGGGAGAAATTGAGTTGTAATGATTCTACGGTCTTGAGCTCTCATGGGGATCCACCCGAGTTTTGGCAGCCACTTGGAGATGGGGTTGCTATTCGGGTTAATGGGGTGAATTTGGGCCGTGGTGGTGGAGGAGGAGGGGCCGCTACGGGTTCTGGAAGTGGGGCTGGGTCGGGTTCAAAGGATGAATGTTGGGGGGATCTAATTTGGGGCATGATTTTCCAACTCCCAAAGAGATTTGTAAAGGATTGGATAAGTTTGTGATTGGGCAGGAGAGGGAAAAGAAGGTGATGATTATCGGTGTTTTTTGTTGCCGTTGGTATTTTTATTATTGTTGTTTTATTCTTTTCCAACAGGAAACGAGCATTGGTTTGCTCTATTGAAAGTAATCAAAGTACTTTCAAACTAGAAACTGCATTTATTGATTAGTTATTTAATGGTATTTGATTGGTTTGAAGTTTTGTTCATATCATCATCTTTTATTTCTCTTGGTATTAAGCTGTTGAATTATGGTATGCAATTCTCCTAATGTTGATAATGCACTCTTCTGCCTCTGGGGTATGGCTTTTTATCACTGATGAAGGGGTAAATTTTGAATGATAGCACTGTTCTTAAAGCTGAATAGGATGTAAACATCATTCTACATTAGTTTTCTGCTCTAATGTTATGCCATGAATGCAGGTTCTATCAGGGGCAGTTTACAACCACTATATGAGAATCTACCACGAGTCATTACAGAAATGGTTAGTTTAATGCCTTTGAGATATGCAGCTGATTCCTAATCTGTTTCTTTTTTTCCATTGCTGCAATTGTAAATTCATATGATAGATGGTTGAGGTAATTATTAGTTAGACATGTGGCTTTTCCTATGCCTGAAAAAAGAGAACATAAAAGGAAATATTTGAAGCAATTCACATGAACTTTTAGCTTATCAAAGATACCTGGATATGGTCCATGCTTATTAGTTGCGACAGTCGGTAGTTATAACTGTATTGTTTAGTGAATAAGGATACTTTGAATTGCAATGTTAGCTTTCTAAATTTGGTAGCTATATTTTTCTATCGTGCAATGTCTTTTTGTCTATGTCTTTGAATGTGCTGTGTGCTTATGTGTATCTTAAGGAGAATATCAATTATTAATATGTATCCTTGTTATGCTAGGCCTGCAGGAGATTCAGGTAGCAATATAGCAGGAGATTCTTAAGGAGAATATCAATTATTAATATGTATCCTCGTTTTGAGTTGTAAGCATTCTATGTACTAGATGGTGTTTTGAGTATTTACTTCTATGCTTCCACACTGGGCCATTTAAATGAGGTGTGAATATTAGTTGACCTCTAGTTTTGCCATTATCTTTTACTACAATTGTTATTTTCTTATTTTTCTTTACTCCTGTCAATTCTGCGTTATCTTAAGGTACTTCAATATTTATTTTGAATTGTAATAATTTCTTTTTTCAATTACTAGTCTCATATTACCTTCTGACTTTGTTTCAAGGACAGGGAAAACTTTACTTGCCAAAACCTTGGCTCGCTTTGTGAATGTTCCTTTTGTTATTGCGGATGCAACTTACCTTGACTTAGGCAAGCTTCTGACTCTTTATTGTTGTAGTTAAATGTCTTTGATAATTTCCTGCTTAAACAAATTTATTTCTTCTTCAGGTGATTTTCACTTTCACTTATTAGTGGTTCATTAAACATCTTATTACTGTTAATAAAAATGTAATGACTTTCATGTAATGACTTTCATAGGTCATGGTATTTTGTTTTTGTTTTCTATTCTTTTGATGTCCTTTCAGGATTTTTTTTTGGTTTAAAACCGCATCATTTTATTATACTTCTATGCATATTAACATTGAAAGTAAACTGAGTTTTCCCTTTACTTACTGTCTTCCCTGCCACCAAGCCAAGGATCTCTGAGCACTACTATGCAATACCAAAGCTTGATGCTCGTGCTGAGTGCCCCCTCCTTTCCATGGGATGTCCCTGTGAGAAAGGGGTCATGGTGGCCGGAGAAGATGAACGCCTGTGAACAATGAACAATAAAATATGAAAAGTTACAGTTTAACGATAGAACAAAAATAATATTTTCAACAGAAAACAATGTGTTTCTCTGTATTTTCTCTTATTTTTCTTAATCAAATGTGTATAAGGTGAGCTTTTAAATAGGCTGATATAGAGTTTTAGTATAACTAAAACTATACTTTTATCTTTAATTTAAATAAGACTTCTAGTAAATCTAAACTATTGATTAGGAATAAACGCACATTAAATAAAAACTCTAACATTCCTCGTCAACTTACACTCCCCCTCAAGCTCTACACTTCTCGGATAACTTACACTCCCCCTCAAGCTGGTGAGCAAACGTAGTAGAGCACCAGCTTGGATCTTGGATGTGATGCCCTAGTCATATTTCTTCTGTATTTTTCTTAGAGAAAAATGCTCCTGTTCTTGGGAGTCTTTGATTTGAAGAGTGAGGACAGAACCATGATGTTCTTGCGCAGCAATTGTTGATGCCATTCAACTTATGGTACGCTTGAGATGGTTGATGCATCATCTGGAATACAAAGACTGCTCCACAGGATGTTCCAGCATGTAGTTCCTAACTAAAAGGTCTGCTCCACATGATGCTCTAGCATGCAGTTCCTGACTGAAAGGTCTGATGCGAACGATGTAGGAAGTGATCACAGGAATCTACACTTCCCCTCAATCTGGTAGTTACAAAGACTAGAGTTCCATCTTGAATCTTTGATGTAAGATCCCTTAAAAAATTATTATCTAGTTTTTAAGGTTAAACTAGAACCTCTTCTCCTATCTTTTAGGATTGATGGCTAAGATAGAACCAAATAGTTTTTAAGGCTAAAATATAACCTTTTCATCTATCTTTTTGATTGGTTAAGATAGAATCATATACTTCTATCTTTTAGGATGGATGGCTAAGATAAAACCAAATAGTTTTTAAAGCTAAACTATAACCTTTTCATCTATCTTTTTGATTGGCTAAGATAAACCCATTAAATAGAGAACAAAACAGCAAAATTAAACGAGTAGAATTTTCACCAGAGATGTAAGATTCTAACGAGGGAGGAGCCAGGGAACAAGTGTGGCCTAATGACAGCAGCATAAAAGAAAAACGATGTGCATCAGAAAAATTAAATCGTCGTCGATCTGTTTCAGATTAGAGATGGCAGCAGTGGTGACGACATTAAGACCGTTGTTGGCTCATGGAACCATGTGAGAAAGGGGCCATGGTGGCCAGAGAAGATGAACGCCGACGAACAATGAACAATAAAATATGAAAAGCTACAGTTTAACGATAGAACAAAAATAATAATTTCAACAGAGAACAATGTGTTTCTCTGTATTTTCTATTATTCTTCTTAATCATATGTGTATAAGGTGAGTCTTTAAATAGGCTGATATAGAATTTTAGTATAACTAAAACTATACTTTTATCTTTAATTTAAATAAGACTTCTAGTAAATCTAAATTACTGATTAGGAATAAACTCTACTTACACATTAAATAAAAACTCTAACATTCCCCGTCAACTTACACTCCCACTCAAGCTTTACACTTCTCGGATAACTTACAGTCCCTTTGCCATGCAATAGCTATATAGACAATCATAATAAGTTTAAATTTACATTCTTTTTGGATATTTTATTGATACAACTAATAGGGAGTTAATGTTTCTATATAATTTTAGTTTTGGATAAATTTCCTTTATTATCTAAGAAGCACAATTCTGCTACTAGTGTAATATTTTCGGTCTACCTACAATCAGATTATTTGTAGTAGTTGTTGTTACAAATCAATCAATAATCTATTTACATTCTATTAACTGGAACTAAATGATCTAGCTCCCACGTTTTGCACAACCTTTTGTTGATTGAATCAGTTACCTTTGTTCTTGCACTAGCATGTCTTGTACTCACTATCTCCTTAATGCTTCCCATTGTATCCCCTTCAGTGCTTTCCCTCAGCTTAACTTGCCTCCTATTCCTTCCATTTTATTTAGATACATGCTTTCCAAGCCAAATGCATGATATTGGAAATTAAAGTCTCTTCCTTCAATCTGCTAGCTGCCCACTTAAATTCTGTTTGCCAGTCCCCATTACTTTTTGTAGCTAACAAAGTTGAATAACCTCTTTCCAGACTTTGTTGGTAAATTGACATTCAAAGGACAGATGATTCCTTGCATTTTTTTCTGTATAACATGATATGTCCATTCCCTTTTGAGATAAGCCTATCCTTGGTGAGCAGATGGTTTAATATAGCCATCCAAGATTTGAGGGAGTGCTTAGGTACGTGGAATGAGAACTATATCCACTTATTTCACCTTGCCCTGCTTGTTCCTTGGCTCATTTTGGTTACCGATTTGGTCAAGGAAACCTCCAAACTAGTTAGCTATCCTGTTGTATGAACTGGGGAGCCAAATCCCTCCTTTGCATAGCTTCATCCAGTTCTAGCTACTTCATTGTTTTACTCATACCTGCCATAAAGGCCTTCCTTTAAGCTAGTGTTTATTTTAACTTATCTGTTTATAAAAATATTTCCGCATTGATTATACCACTTTGTTTGAAATTTGGTTATTAGTATACATGTTGCATGGAACTGAGTGTTTTTCTTATGCTATGTGCAGGCACGGTATGTAGGTGAAGTTGTTGAATCTATATATTATACAAGCTCCTTGTGGTAAATTTTGAGAGCTTTATGTACTCTGTATGAAATAAGAGCTTTGAAGTGCAAATATTTGTTCATTTCACATACATTTTAATGGCATGCGTTCTGTATCTTTACCAAAGATAGCTTTAACTTTGCATTAGATAGGTCTTCGTATGATCAACTTTAAAGTAGCCTTAGTAAAAGTGGAAATTTTATAGTAAACCCAGGTGCATTGATGCCAGAATAATCTAAGTTTCACTTTTTTTATTTCATGAGAAATTTGTTGAGATTGTACTCTTATTCCTCCTGTTGATTAATTACTCTGTTATGAATTTATGCACTTTTTCTTTTCAAGGTTGCTGACTATAATGTTGCAGCTGCACAACAGGGCATTGTTTACATAGATGAAGTTGATAAGATTACTAAAATGGTTGTTCCATCTTATTTGCAAAATTCATTTGCCTTCGATTGCTCTTTATTCATGTTTTATGATGAGTGTTCAAAAGTACTATTTTCTTCCCCTTTTTGCTCATATTATTAGACTTAGGCACATTTTAGTTGCATTGTTAGGCATTCATGCGTAATTTTCTAGTTTCCTTCATTACTGAGCTTGGCATTTCATTTAGATGTTTTTGGTTATTTTTCGTGGAAAAGTCGTTGTTTTGGTGTTTAATTTGTGCAGGTTAGGATTGCCTTGGCAAGTGCTACTTCCCGTGGCAATTGAGGCTAATTCTGAAGGACATGCCGAACCAATTGCCGTGGCAATTCAGGATAAGTCTGCCCTGTTTTTGGATAAGTTCGAAAAGCAAGGGATAACTCCCCAAAATCCGGATTTACAAGCAGAATTTAATGGAGATAAAGACTCCAATTTGTGAGGAGTCTTGGAGATAAAGATGGAAAATGACACCAAAGATTTAGATTTTCACGCAACATTTAATGAAGATTTAAAGTCAGATTTGTGAGGAGTTTTTAAGGAAAGAGATAAAAGAGATTTATTATTTTTTTTTATTCAATTTATTTCCAAATAAAACTCCTCCTCATCAACAAGTCTGACCTAATTATCCCCTATAAAAAAGAGACCAAGCTGCAGCCTTTAAAAGGGGAGGGGGAATTGACTTAGAGAGAGAGAACAGATCGCACATTCTTCATCTTCTTCTTCTTTATTCTTATGCGATCCATGGCTGAGAATTTTTCCTTTGTATATCTTTCGAACCTAGCCATGAATTGATGTAAATTGGTTGGGTTTATTTTGGGTTTGTGGTTTTGATAAACGTTTAGATTGTTTAGGTTTTTGAGTTACAATTTAATTTCAAAGTTGGTTCATTCTTGGTTCTTATTTTAATTACGAGTTAATGGAGAGAGGATATTGGGAATTCATCCATTTATCTAATATCGGAAGAGTTAGATTCAAGAAACGAATGAGCATGGTTTTTATTCAATCAATCGATGGTGAAGACGAATTCGACTTAGGGATAAGTTGCGAATTTCAACGGCTAAAAGGAGCTCAAGATCAGCTGTTGTTCACTTTTGGTTCACGCAAGGATGTATTATCAAGGCATGCACAATTAACAGTGTTTTGAGTTAGGGATAACGAGAAACCATTGAAGAACGCTTCACCGAACTTTAAAGGTTGTCGCCCAATTGCTCATGCAATCGCTCCATTCCCAATTGCCCAAGCAATCCGACTGGATCCAATTGACGAAACGATTGAGCTACTCTAGCACTCAATTACCACGACAGTCCAGTCAACTATTACTCCACGACTCACGATAACCTAACCTACTTTCTCTTATTCGATTACTTTATCCTTTATTTCTGTTTACTTGGTTTAGTTTACTTATTATTCATCACCATTCAATCTACCTCTTACAACGCAGTAGCTTAAGCAAAGTGGTCCAAACCAATCCCTATGGAGACGATATCTTTACTATACTATTACTTGTGACGTGTATACTTACACCATTTGCGTTGCACTCAAAACACGCAACATCTTGCAATGCAAGCTGAAAGCCTTAATATTAGCAGGGATGTGTCTGGGGAGTGTGTTCAGCAGGCATTGCTAAAGATGCTAGAAGGAAATGTAAGTGCATGGTTCACTAACTGTGGACAAATTATGTAATATCCCAATTTTTGCTTAGTGGCTAAAATGTAACTTTTAAAAGTTTAGGGGCTAAAGTGTAAACTTTAGAAAAGTTTAGGGACCAAAGTGTAATTTTTAAAAGTTATGTAATTTAACCCCGTAAATGGATAGTTCACCCCCAAAAGTGTTATTTATGTGTTATCAGGTTTTTCATATGAGGCTTATATAAATTCGAATTTGAATCGAATAAAATTGTTAAGCGTACTCAGGCTAGGGAAATATTAGGATGTGTGACCTTCGGGAAGGTCCCATAAAAGTATTTCTGATCGATATTTTGGACTCAGTAAGATTAGAGAAAATTTGTATGGATTATCGATAAAGGAATTTTAAGAGAAATTTTATTCTATGAAGATTTTTGACAATTATCGGAATAGTAGACTGAGTTAGGAAAATTCAGTCTAAGCCTTTGGAAAATGAAATTTTTATGGGATAATATAGTTTATTTCCTGAATATGGAAATATAGAATTTTTGGAATAAATCCAATAGTTTGGAAAAGGTAAAATCGCAGTAGAAGTATTTTATAGATATCGGTATATCGGATCGAATTAAAATTTTAAAGACAGTTCCAAAGATTATGGGAAATTTATAAAATATTATTTTATGAATATATTATTAATATTGGTGAGAATTCTATCTAGATTTAGTTAGAATATGATGGAGTGGTTATAAACTTAAAGAAAGAAAATTTGGAAATCGTATTGAATGAAATACGAATAATTGAATCGAATAAATATCATAAATTAAGATTTATGATATTTTGGGAAGGAGGCTGGTTAGAAATGAACTAATTTGGTTCAATTTTTATGGAATGACAATTTTCAAGACTTGTTGTAAATAAAGCCTAGTTGAAGGGCAAATTAGTCATTTGCCATGGATGGTATTTTTAAAATATTTTGAAACTTTGAGGGCAATTTTGGAAGATGAATAAAACATGGATTAAATCATGGCTATTGATTTTGATGAGATTGAATCTTGGCCATTATAGTAAAATGACATTTTAGTAATTTTCACTAGTTAAATGAATTTTAAATTCATTTAACATTTATACATGGATTAAAGTGTCAAAGGATGAGAAAAAAATTATCTCATCTTCTAAGAGGGTTGTTCGAATTCCATAAAAGAGAAAGGAGAATAGGGTTTTTAATTTTCAAGCTCAAAATTGAAAAATCAAGACAAGTTTCAAGCAAAATTAATCTAGGTAAATTATTCTACACTTGATTCTCTTCATTTTGATAGTATTTTTGCATGGAAAAGTTTAATATAAGTTTTGTCTTGAATGAAGATTGATGATGGAAGTTGAAGTTTATGATGAAATTAGAATGGTAGATAGTAGAAATGATGATTTTGATATGGAATTAAGGTTGATTTTGGATAAATTTCATGTTGGAAGACATAAACCCTAACCCTAAAATTTGGGGATTTTGGTTAGAAAGTTAATTTGAGGATGTAATTGATTGAATTATGATGTTAGGAGACTTATTTTGATTATATGTTGAATAATTTTCCCAAGTTGTAAATTAAGGGTTATTTGGAAAATTTAGGGGAAATTATTATGAATTTTATTTTAGCATGGGGATCATGGAATTATGGTGAAAATAGCTTGAATTGGTGATTAGGGACCAAAATGAAATTTTTTGGAAATTCAAGGACCAATTCGGTAATTTACTAAAAGTTAGGGATTGGTCTTGAAATTATAGAAAAGTGATAGAATTGAAGATTTAAGCATGCTATGAAAGTTGAAAGATTAAAATGTCAAGAAAGGAAACATAAGGGACCAAATTCGAAAGGAAAGATTTATTAGGGACTAAATTGAATAAAGTTTGGAAGTTAAAGGAAAATGTATAAGGATGTTAGAATTAAGTGAAAGGTTTAAATTGTACATTAATTTAATGTACAAAGGTAATTTAGTGACCAAAATGTCACTTTTATAAGTTTGGGGACTAAAAAGGAAATAGTCCAAAATAAATAATTAATTATAGAAATTATTCAAACATGGGTTTGAACAATTGTTTAATGTTAAAAAATGGTCACTAAAGACCTAGGGATCATTTCGGCAATGATGTAAAATATTAGGGAAATTTTCAGAAAAATTATATATTCGAATAGTTATGTTAGCAATATTAGATTTAAGTCGAATGCAAGAATGGTAATATATATATATTCTATTGGTCTTATACAGTTCTAAAGGAGATCGAAAGAGAAACAGTGATAAAAAGAAAGATAAGAACCTCGAGTAAGCTTAGTGAGTCATACTATTCATGGCACAGGTGAGTGCATTTACAAGTTTTTTTTAAAAAATAATATGCAATTAGGAAGACTTGCCAGTAGTCGACCTTAAATTAAAATGATATTGCATTTTTATATGATTTCATTACGTTGAAAATGACATTATATTTCTTTATAATACTTTGCTCGACATGGTAAGATTGATGGAATACCAGGTACAAGTGATTGTTTGCATATATAATGATGCATTATGCATACATGAGATATAGAAAATGATATGATATAAATGAAACAAGTTAAGATGGTACAAGATACACCTAAAAATAGTATTGCCATATATATGTGTGTGTGCTGAGCCACTACATGTAATAAAAAGTAGATTAAATGGAATATGAAATATAAATTATTTTTCTAAGAAATGATGATGATCCATGTTTGCCATGAAAATTTACGATGAACCATGAAAAATGAAATGTTTATTTATATGATTAAATATGATAATTGATTGATGATAAAAGAAATGCCCAAGTGTTGAGTATGAGAGTCCATGGTATAGTTGGCATGTCATAGAGCCTTTAGCAGTTGCACCCCTATGTTTATGTTATCAAACAGTTATTGTGACAAAATGATTGTGTTACATGTACCCTGGGGATCTAAGCCCACTGTGCCTAAGTGCACTACCGAGGTGCCGCACCCTGGGGATCTAAGCCTACTGTGCCCGAGTGCACTGACGAGGTGCTTTATGTTTATGGGGAGCAAAGAGCGTCCCCGAGTACGTACTCATCTTTATGTTTACGTTGGACACTACGGTGTCATTTTAAGATGAATCGCGTACCTCGATCTCATATAGAGTACTTTGGGCAATGATAAAATAATTATGTCATGTAAAAGAATCATGTTACATATATGAAACATGTCATGAATATGAACCATGCTATGTATATGAAATATGTTAAGTATATGAATCATGCCAAGTACATGAATTATACCATGTATACGAAGTATACCACATATATAAGAAATATGCTATGCATATGAACCATGCCATGTATTCAACTTATATTGTGTATATGAATTATGCCATGTACACATACAATGTTTTGTATATGAATTAAGTCATGTATATGAATGAAAATATACATATGAATCATGCCATGTATGAAAATCATGTTATACAAAAGAAATATGCCATGAATAAGAATCATGTTACATAAATGGATCATGCCATGAATATAAATCATGATACGTATATGAACCGTGTTTTACATATGAATCATGTCAAGCATGTGAACCATATTGTTTATGTGAATTATACCATGTATGTGAATTATGCTATGTATATGAAACATATCATTTATATATGACTTACTTGATGATGATAGAACATTAGAACCATGAGCAAATTAGGAACTTATAACATGCACATTAATATCTAGTGACCATGGAAAAATAGTACTATTATATCTTAGGTGGAGAACTTGATATGAAATCATATCATAAGTATTACTTTACTTTATGTTTATTAAATGAGATTATTGTCTCACTAAGTTCATACTTAGCGTGTATTATATCACACATAGGTTCTTCCAAGTAGAGTAGCAAGAGGAGCTGTTAAATCGAGAAATCCAAGTTACATTAGTAGTCACGGTATGTACATCTTAAATTATGGTTGATGTCTAGTGGGCATGTACATGTATGTATGTGGGTTTTTTAAGATGCAAACTGTTTTATAACTTAAGTTATAATATGTTTACGAATATACGTTAATATGGACTTAGAATATAGTTTTACTACAAATGATTATGATTTACAATATAGTTAAGTGTAGTTTAACTCTAATCGCGTAGAAATTTTAAAAAAATCAAGAAAGGGTCTAGGCAGGGTACATAGTTTTCTCCCTGAATCATATTTTTATTTCAACAACTCAATTATGAATTTTATAAATCAATTCAGGGTCGAAACTAGCTGCTATAGACTGATGTAGCTTTTAATTCAAAACCGAGAAAATGTTAAACTATAAGATATGGTTTGGTAAAAAAAATTACAAGTCACGATTTCTTTCAATGACTCCGTAACATCTCTAGTGTATATTCGGCTTACGAGTATACGTTAAGGGTGTTACAAATTATATTGTAAATGACAATTCGAAGCTGTGGCACCGGATTTTATGATTGCTTCCTTGGGTTGTAGATCAGCTCCATATAAGATGAACTTGCAAATTTTTATGAATTCATAAGCCTACTAATCATCAATTGCAGTTAGTATTTAATCAGATTGTTTCTTTGATAAGTGATTCACCGTAGTGTTTCAAAGAGCTCTGTTTGTTGGTCCAGATTGTTAATGTTCTTGAAAAAGGATCTAGAAAGCATCCTAGAGGTGAAAATATTCAGGTATACTACACACTCTGAGTTGTACAAGCACCAGATGGACTTATTTATGTTATGTAATATGCAGACCACATGTATAAGATATCCATACTGCTTTTCCTTTTCCAAGAATTGATCATGACTTTATCATGGCAAAGTCTTGTCTGGTTTTGATGGGTCATGCAATTTCGTGCTCATTTCCTCCTTTTGTGATCACGTTGTTATTGTTTTGATTGGATACTTTTTTACTCTTTTAATAGATTGACACAAAGGATATATTCTTTATATGCGCGAGTGCCTTTATCGACATAGAGAAAACAATTTCAGAAAGGTTAATTCCATGTAAAAAAAATACAATTTAGGGACCAAAACTTTTAACAAACAGATAGATTTTACCTAACATTGATGAAAGTTTCTTGAATGCATCTCAGACGCCAAGATTCTTCCATTGGTTTTGGAGCCCCAGTGCGTGCAAACATGAGAGCTGGTGGTGTTACAAATGCTGCCGTGACTTCATCTTTAATGGAGACAGTAAGTGCTCTTTAGCATTCGAGGTGATACTTATTCATACATAGCTTAGACGCAACATTTTAGATTCTCATCCTATATGATCCAATTCTGTTTTGACAGGTTGAAAGTAGTGATCTCATTGCATATGGTTTGATACCAGAATTTGTTGGACGATTCCCTGTTCTTGTCAGTTTGTTGGCTCTAACTGAAGAACAACTTGTTCAGGTGAATGTTTTACTTTGTTGTTTTTTTTTTTCTCTTTGGTCTGCTAAGTATATTCTTACTAGGTTATTACGGGATGACAAAGAATTGAAGGAATTGGTCGATCACACCATTGCAGTCGTAGTTTTAAATTTTTTATTAGGTTTCATGAATAAGAAGTCTTACCTTTTTCTGTGGACATGGTATTGAAAAAAAAATGGAACTGAAGATTTATGGTCTGTGCGATTTTTCTTTGAAGGTGCTACTATTGTTTTTTTTAAATATGCCTTGTGCTAGTGAATAGTGATGCGGTTATTTAATCAGCTAATGTGATGCTTACTGGCACCAATTCTCATTTAGGTCCTAACAGAGCCAAAAAATGCCCTGGACAAGCAATACAAAAAGATGTTCCAAATTAATGGAGTAAGTTCTTCACATCCATTATTTTTGAAATGCCAATTCCTATATTTAATTTGCATGCAATTTTACACAGCAATTGATTTCACTTTGTTCTTCGTTACCTCAGGTGAAACTGCATGTTACAGAAAATGCTTTGAAATCAATTGCCAGGAAGGCAATAAATAAAAATACAGAAGCCCGAGGCTTAAGATCTATCTTGGAGAATATCTTGATGGTTTCCATGAACGAGGTATGCTATGTGGTACTATTCAGCTTTTTGCCACCAGCTATTAAGACTATAGAGTGCAGAAGTTCTCTCACTACAGAACATACCATCATGAGAAATGTTTGTTGGATATATAGAACTATCATCTTTGTCATGTTTTAGCCTTATATGGACTTCGGCACTACTGTTACAAGTCCTTTGAATGGAAGGACCATTCCAGTTCGGCCTTCTATGGCCCCACTCTAGTGGGACCGTATTTTGTTTAATGACCTCTTTCTTTCTCCGGTCTAGCACCTCTATCCTATGCTTAGGGGTGGGCATTCGATCGAGTCAAAAAATTTTGCCCACCCCTACCTATGCTGAACTTCTTTGCCTTGTTAGCCAACCCAGTAGAATACACGAGTTCTGCTCTTGATACTTTCATGTGGGGCTGAGCATTATTTCAACGTACTTGGAAGCTACCTAACTGATTGGTTTTTGAATAGATTTGGTTTGGTTTGAAAGATAAAATATTTCATAATATTAATGATAAATGATAGAATTATAATATATTTATTATTTTATGATTTTTAGTTACTGTTCTAGTGAAATGATTAAATTGTCATTGTTGACATTTTTGCTCAAAAATTTAATCGATTAGAATTTTTTAAAAAACATATATCTAAAATCTACTTGGTTTAAAGTTTTCAATCTTTATCATTCATAAATGTAAAATAGCAAGAGGTCAAAACATAAAAAAGTTTGCCCGATAAAAGTCCTATTGGAAAGGAGGCAGTACATAAAGTTTCAGACTTATAGAAAAATATATAAGCATTCTTCAGGATTCCTCTGAGGGTTACATAATTAATCTACATTGTTTAAGGCCAATCCAAATCAAACTAAATTGTCTCATCTGGATCGATTTCTGTTTTTATTGTAATTTGGATTGGTTTGGATACAAATATCTAGAAACCAACATGTTTTTGTTTGGGTTAATTTTTCCTTGAAACCAAATTGAACTACATCATACCCACCCTTACTTTCATAGGCATGCTTTTGTTGCTAAAAAAAAGGCATGCTTTTAGAGACCTAGCGAAATACACTAGGAAGTCTCTAATGCCTAGAGTGAATTTAGAAAGGGGTCACCTAGATTGTGTCTCTGTACCATGGGGGTGACTCTTCAATTACTTCATTGTTTGGGACCAAACCAAATGCTTTTAGATACCATGGAGCTTCGACTTAATTGATTTTCTTAAACCTGTGCATGCAGATACCGGATGTTGGAAGCGGTGATGATATAATAGATGCAGTGGTAGTTGACGAGGAGGCCATTGGAAGTGGAGCAAAGATTCTTTACGGTAAAGGTGCATTCGACCGTTACCTTTCGCAGCAAAAACCGAATGAGTTGAAGGTGTGTATGAATTGGTCGAGTTTGCATTTTAGGTCAGTATTAATGCGTTAGTATACTGAAAAGAATGTGTTGTTGCAGACAAGTGTGGAGGAGCAGCAGGGTGAGGAGCTACTTCCTTCAGCCGTGGCGAGCATGTGATTATGATGATGAATTTGTAGATGTAACTTAATTGTACAATGTACATAATAAGCACACATTATTCTAGAGATTATTCATTTTACATGCATACAGTTATTAAGTTTTAAATTAATTAGGGATGGCAACAGGGCGGTGTGGGTCGTATTTTTACCCGACTCGACATGGAGAAACCATATCTCGACATCGATTTTAATATTATTCTACCTGCCCCGCTCCAACTCCGAAACTAAATGACATATCCGCCCCCGACTTGACATATGACTGAATGAGAAAACTCACCCCAAAGATGTCTGTAGTTATAGCAGAACTGAAATTTAAACAAAGTAATAATAATAAACATGAAACAACAAGATAGGCGATTGTTACCTGAAAATTTTTGACGATACAACAGTAACTAAAGAAAATCAAGCTAAAAATCAAGAAACAACAAAAATTGAATTTTTCAAGCAAAATCGGTATTACTCATCAACAATAACAATCCAGATATTTGAATAATATATATATATATATATATTTTAATTTTTTCTTTGAACAAAAGAAAAGAGTAAAAAATTTGTAAAAATGAGGCCGCTTGCTGACGAAGCCCAATGAATAAAGTTAAGATTTTTAACCTTCAAACATTTAAGTGAGATTTTTTTTAACATATAAGTGAGAAAGATTGTGAGGAAGGGGGTAATGTCATCAGCGGCAGAGAAGAATATATATATATATATATATATGAAAAAACTTTAATATACAGGTTGTGTAAATTTTAGTTTACACAAATTTTTTAGTTTTAGGGTTTAGAGATTTAGTTTGGGTTTAGAGTTTAGGGATTTGGGTTGTATTGTTTAGAATTTAAGGTTAATATTTAAAATTTAGGGTTTAGAGTTTGTAGTTTAGTTTTCCTAGGGTTTAGGTTTAGTAATTTAGGAGATGAGTTTATAATATAAATACGAAGGCTTGTGTAAAACATGTGTATCAAAATTAAACTATATATATATATATTATCACTTGTGGAAAAAAAGTAAGTAGTTAATCTCATCCATTCATTTCCTCTATCCAAATATCTAAAAAACGTGTAAAACTTAAAAAGTTTTACACTGTGTAAGTAGATCCTAAACATATATATATATAACAGTTTTGTAAATAAGTTAAAAATATATATAATATAATTAAAAATATTCAGGTCGGGTAGGGAATTTTTTACTCTAAACTGAACCTTAACCTGACCTCGAAAATCCTTCCCAATAAATCCACCCCGCCCCTAATTTTTTTTAAAAAAAATCGCCCCTACTAGGAGGCGGGTTGGTTCAGAACCCGCGGAATTCGGGCAATTTTGCACTTTAATTCAATATAGCATGTCCTTGATATTAGAGTCATGAAATATGACTTCGGTTGAAAAAACTGAAATTTTATTCTATTTCAATTAAATTGAAATAGTGTTTGCTTATTGTCAAATTAATCATTCCATTACATTTAACATGTCTCCTTTTAGAATACAAGGAATGCTCCGACGAAAAAGAGATGTTATTCTTCAAAGATTCGAGTTTGAACAATTTTTATTTTACATGGTGTTATAGTTTAATAAATTAATATTACCACGAAGCCTCTTCTAATTGAATCAAAATTTTAGATTAAAAAATGATGTTAACAATAAAGTACTTATAAAGACAATACAAAAAAATAATGTTCTGAATATTTATCTATGTGGATGTCTATCATGATAAGAACCTTTTCTAGGAGATTTGATTTACTTTATCAGTAGAAATATTATCTTCATTAATTAGAGTTTCATGTATTATGTACTTCTTATGCCTATATAAATAGATGATTTGATGAAGATATTGTACACACTTGAATATTCAGAATAAATACAAATCTCTCTCTTTCTCTGATCTCTTTGTTCTTATTTATTTTATTCACAACATGTTATCAGTACGATCTCGCTCGATTCATGGTTCTTGTTGGTGATTTCCTAGAAGGATTTTAATTTTGATATTGATTACTACATCCACTACATATTCAAGTTAGCTTGAAAAGTCTGAGACATGACATAATGAAATTATGAGAAGATGTCTTGGCCATTTGCTATGTCTCCATTGTCCTCGAGAGGAAAATTATTATCGGTAAATACTACTTTTATTTTTATTCTTTAAACTACGATTTTAAAGTGCGATAAATCATGGTGATTTTGAATATATAAGAAGACTGTTATAAAGTTTATATTTGCTCGAAAGCAATAATTCTTTTACGTCAAAAAACTTGACTATAGACTCATCCAAATTACTGGATCTGTTTTATTTCATGAGATTATTGGATCTGTTTTGAATCTATAAGTGAATGCAAACATTATGTTTATTTCATGAGATTATTAGATCTGTTTTATTCTCTGAAGTGAATGCAAACATGGTAAATCACTATTCAGTTAGTGATATAACTCTGATATGATCCAAATTACTTCACAACTGAAGTTATGTGGCCAGAGTATCAATGATGAGGATATGTGTTACCTCTCCAAAAGTACTATTTTTAATGCCAATCTTACAATGCTTTTGCTTGTTTTTAGGTACATTTAGTTGCATTAGGATGATAGAATCATGCATTTGCATAATGAGTTTAGAGTTTTGTCTATGCCAGTGTGAAGGGTTGTTTTGTTGGCAATTTTGCAAGTTTGGCATAGGATTTGTCCCAGGAAAGCACCTCAAGAAGGAATGCCAGAGAGAATGCCGAGTGTTGTTGGCGCAGATGGACCAAACAATGCCAAGCACCGGATGGCAGGAAAGTGAACTTGATGACACGCCAATAAGCTGTTGGACCCTGAAAAAATAGGACATGTTCAGGCTCCGAAAAAATAGCAATTGGAACAATATCTGAAAAAATAGCAGATAAGATGGTGCCAAGACTTGTTGGCAGATTCATGCCAAGCTTGGATGACAGGGCAGCGCCGGCAGGATGACGTCAGTCTTAGCCTGATCAGCTCTCATTCAAATCTGGATAAGAAGATATTCCCTTATCCTTTGGGTAGTTAAAATTTAAAATTTGAAGAGCTAGTCATATCCCTTCCTTGCACTCATATTTAAACACCAACCAAGCTAGATTTGGAGAAGAGGAAGATTGGATCGGGAGGAGTTGGTGTGTGACGATTGACAACCGGCTGCACCGTGGAAGGGTGGTTCGACCAACTTGGCCGAGAAGCCTGGATCTTGAAGGGCTGCATCGAGAGACCCCTTCTAGCCCATTCTCTCTCTTCCAAGTTATTTTATCTTATTTTTAAGGATGATGTATTTAAAAAATGTTTGCGGATTGTTGGTTAAATCCCTCACCATGAACTAATTTAATAGTTGGTAGGGGATGTTTAGGTTTTATGTTACTTTTATGCTTTAGTTTTTAATAATAAAACTGCATTGGCAATGTTTTCACTATTCGACATACTTTAATATTTCCTAAATACTATGTCAAGCGAGAGCTGGCACTGTTGGCCTATTGCGCCTCAATATCTTAACAGACTTGGGGTGACAACGATTAAGTTGTTGAATACTGAAGAGAGAAGCTTATAGAGAAGTCGTTCAAGTAGATGGACTTACTTCGGGAGTGATCAAATCAACTTTATCTCGAGGCAAGTAACAATCAAGGCAATTGAATTCCAAGTCAATCTCTGTGGGATCGGTGCTCAGATTACCAGCTGTATTACCTGCAGACCGTGTATACTTGCACGCAAAAGACTCATTTTGGCACATTATTCTATTTTCCAATACATATTTCTGCCACTTTTAGCTTGGGGAGAATAACAGAGGCAACACCCTAATTTAGCTTGGGGAAATCAATGAGGTATCCAGTACAATGCCCAACGCCAGAATACTCAGAGGCAGAATAACAATGCCATGCCAGCATTCTATCAGAATGCCACAGAAAGCCCAAAATAATTTTCAGCAAGGGCAGAGACTCAACCAAGAAAGCACTCTCACAGAGTACATGGAAAGGAATGATGCCACAATCTAGAGTTTGGCAGCATCAATGAGAAACTTGGAAGTCCAGCTTGGGCAGATTGCTAGTGCACTTAGCAATCGACCTCAGTGAGCGTTGCTAAGTGAGACAGAAGATGCTCGGCACAAAGACAACGAGCAGTGCAAAGCTACAACTCTTAGGAGTGGTAAGCAGTGCGAGATGGAGAAGGTTGCTAAGCAGCCAATTAATTGCCAAGATGAGAAGCCTGTGCCAGCAGATGATCTCAGGAAAATAGAGAAAGAGGAAACAAAAGCAGATGATGCCATAACCGATGCCAGACAGTACACTGATACCAGCACCGAGGCCAACCAGACTGATGCCAGCACTACGCTGGCAAAGCCAGTAGAGCAGGCACGTATCTATCCACCACCACTATTTCCAGCAAGACTTCAAAAGCATAAGCAAGATCAACAGTTCAAGTGTTTCTTAGAGGTTCTTAAGCAATTGCAAATCAACATTCCATTGGTAGAAGCCCTTGAACAAATGCCCAACTATTTCAAATTTATGAAGGACATTCTGTCCAAAAAGAGGAAGTTGGAAGACTTTGAAACTGTTGCTCTGACCGAAGGATGCAGTGCCATGATCCTAAACCACTTGCCACCAAAACTGAAAGATTCGGGAAGTTTCACTATTCCCTACACCATTGGCAACAAATTCATGGGAAAGGTACTATGTGACCTAGGAGCCAACATCAACTTGATGCCAATGTCAATTTTTCGGAAGCTTGGCATAGAAGCAAGACCTACCACGGTGACACTTCAGCTGGCAGACTAATCCTATGCAATCCCAAGGGTAAGATTGAGGATTTGTTGGTAAAGGTAGACAAATTTATTTTTCTAGCTGATTTTATCATTTTGGATTATGAGGCTGATATTAATGTCCCAATTATTTTGGGGAGACCTTTTCTTGCCACAGGTAGGGCTTTGATTAATGTGCATAAAAGGGAACTAACAATGCTCATGAATAATCAGCGAGTTACATTTAATGTGTTTCAAGCTTTGAAATGTGCATATGAACCTGATGAGTGCCAAGCAGAGGAGATGATGGAGTCCATTTACACTTTGGTCACGACACAATTATGCCAGGATATAGAATTTGATGCTAGCAGTTTAGAAGGCATAGCTGATCTGTTTGAGAAACCAGAAGAACCAGTCTTGGAGGCTGAAGAGGTGAGTTATTTTGAGCCACTACAATTGGCCGTCAGAGAAATCAAGGCACCTAAACCATTAATTGAGAAGCCACTAGCGTTGGAACTGAAACCACTGCCATATCACTTGAAGTATGCTTATTTAGGTGAATGCTCAACTCTGTTTGCGATCATTGCCATTGGTCTCACTAATGATTAGGAGGAAAGGTTGTTGGCAATATTACGTGACTATAAGCAAGCATTAGGATGGACTTTGGCAGACATCAGAGGTATTAGCCCAACCATTTGCATGCATAAGATTATCTTGGAGGAGTACCATGACAAGACCACTGAAGGCCAAAGAAAGCTAAACCCAAGCATGAAAGAAGTGGTGAAAAAAGAGATCATAAAATAGCTTGATGCCAGGATTATATATCCCATTTCCGGTAGCTCTTGGGTTAGCCCGGTGCAATGCGTGCCAAAGAAGGGTGGCATGACCGTGGTACAAAATAGTGAAGCTGAGTTAATCCCCTCCAGAACTATCACTGGATGGAGAGTGTGCATGGACTATAGGAGGCTGAACAATGCCACGAGGAAGGATCGCTTCCCATTGCCATTCATTGATCAAATGCTAGACATGTTGGCAGGTAAAGCTTTCTATTATTTTCTGGATGGTTATTCAGGTTATAATTAGATTGCCATCGCCCCTAATGATCAAGAGAATATTACATTCACATGCCCATATGGGACGTTTGCATTTAGAATGAGGCCATTCGGCCTATGTAATACACCGACAACGTTTCAACGTTGCATGATGTCCATTTTTTCGATATGATTGAGCACAATATGGAAGTGTCCATGGATGATTTCTCAGTGTTTGACAAAACATTTGAGGAATGTCTTCAAAGTTTGGAGCAAGTCTTGAAGAGATGCATAGAGACAAACCTAGTGTTGAACTGGGAAAAATGCCACTTCATGGTGAAGAAGGGCATTGTTCTCGGGCACAAGGTAACTGAGAGAGGGTTAGAACTGGATCAAGCAAAAGTTGAGGTAATTAAGCAACTATCGCCCCCAACAAGTGTCAAAGGTATAAGAAGTTTCTTAGGACATGCCAATTTTTATCGGTGTTTCATTAAAGACTTTTCAAAAATTGCTAAACCCTTATACTTATTGCTAGAACATAATGCCTCTTTTGCATTTAATGATTCTTGTTTAAGAGTGTTTCAGGAGCTTAAAGAGAACTTGATCAATGCCCATATAGTTGTGGCACCGGATTGGAATGAGCCCTTTGAGCTCATGTGTGATGCCAGCGACTATGCCGTCAGAGCAGTTTTGGGACAAAGGTATGGCAAGTATCTCTTGGCAAAGAAAGACGCCAAATCCAGACTAATCCAATGGACACTCCTACTTCAAGAATTCGACCTTGAGATCTGAGACAAGAAGGGCAGTGAAAACCTAGTAGCTGACCACCTCTCATATTTAGAGCATCACCCTGAAGATGGTAAAACAAATTTTATAAGAGATGAATTTCCTGACGAGTATTTGCTTGCAATTAATGCCATGCCATGGTATGCTGACATTGGCAACTACTTGGTAAGTAAAATTTTGCCACCAGACTTCGCATACAATGACAAGAAAAGGTTCTTGTGGGAAGTAAGGCAATACTATTGGGACAAGCTAATATTATTCAAATAGTGTGCTGACCAAGTGATCCACCGTTGTGTGCTTGAGGATGAGCAGGATAACATATTGCATCTATGCCATGCCGCACCATATGGATGTCACTTTGCTGGGGTAAAGACTGCTGCCAAGGTGCTGCAGTCAGGATTCTTTTGGCCCACACTATATAAGGATGCCCATGAGTATGCCAAGGCTTGCGATCGATGCCAACGGACAAAAAACATCTGTGGCAGACACCAACTACCACTCCAAAACATTATGCCTGTGGATTTATTTGATGTATGTGGGGTAGACTTTATGGGTCATTTCCACCCTAATTTGGTAATGTATACATTCTTGTGGCTGTTGACTACGTATCTAAGTGGGTAGAAGCTGTTGCTCTGCCAACAAACGATGCCAAGACCGTTACCAAGTTTTTACATAAGTATATCTTTACTAGATTTGGCACCTCTAGAGTGATCATTCATGATGAGGGCACTCATTTTAAATGTAATCTAATTTCTAAAGCCCTGTGCAAGTATGGTATACAATAGAGAATTGCTACAACATATCATCCACAAACAAACGGGCAAGCTGAGATTTCAAACAAGGAGATCAAAAATATCTTAGAGAAGACTGTTAATCCATCAAGGAATGACTAGTCCTTGAGACTAGACGAGTCCTTATGGGCTTAAAGGACTGCCTTTAAAACTCCTTTGGGTACTTCACCGTTTAGACTTGTTTTCGGAAAACCATGCCATCTGCCAGTGGAGCTTGAACATAAAGCCTACTGGGCTATCAGAACACTTGGCATGGCATGGAGAGCTGCTGGAGAAAATAGGTTACTAGACCTGAATGAGTTGGAAGAATTCCGAACACAAGCCTATGAGAATGCCAGGATCTACAAGGAAAAAGCAAAACGTTGGCATGACAATAGGATAATGCCAAGACAGTTTGAGGTAGGTCAACGTGTTTTGCTATTCAACTTACGACTTAAGTTGTTTCCAGGGAAACTCAGATCAAGATGGATGGGTCTTTATGAAGTGATGAAGCCCTGTGCTCATAGAGCTGTGGATATTAAGAACTTGAATACGAGAGAAATTTTTAAGGTGAATGGCCAATGTTTGAAGCACTACATGAAAGATGATCATAACAATGCCAAAGAGGTGATCCTCTTGGCAGAGGTAACATGAAAACACCGCCAGGTTTGAACTTTTGTAAATATTAGGTTAGTGTTTTTCTTTGTTTTTAGGTTTTTAGGTCTTTAATGGTTTTTCTTTCTTTTTAAGTTTCATGTTTTTATTCCTTTACTGTGTTGAAAGTTTTCCTTTGAGTTGTGCAGATTCGTTATGCCAGGAACTATGCCAGGAACGCTGCCAAGGTCACTGGCATGGGCTAACGCGTGAAAAGAAATATCTGCCAGACGCAGTGCCAGAGTAGCTTGGCATGCATCGGTGCAAGAGATAGAAGGAAGAGGGGAAAAACCCTAGTTTTATCGGCCCAGTAAAAAAATGAGAGAGTTGTTTTTATTTTGACCCTAGCCGCCCAAATTTTGGTTGAAATTTAAATTTCAAATCAATTATCTTATCACTTCAACCTTATCACTCCACATCTTTTTAAATTAATTCTTTTTATTCCCCATCACTATCCCTAATTACTACTCTCATTAAAGCACTCAACCAACCTAAAACCTTTCACTGTCTCACCCTTGCCGGTTAAAGAAACCAAACATCTCTCTTTCACTTTTTACTTCCTTTTCGATAAGCAAGTACAAAACCCCAATCGTCATTTTTCTTCATCTTTCAACATCGTTCGAAGTTTCTTCAACACGTTTCAATGGCCTCATCGTCTCTTCCCTTTAACCGATTCTTTAACGAGAAGATCCAGAAAAAGTTTGAAACAAATTTTACCTCAAGAAGTTTTTGCTACAAGAAGAACTTCAAATTCAAAATGGAGGCAACAACTGACTTCCCTCCAGAAGTTATGTCTACGATTAACTTGCACAAGTGGAGTTTATTCTGCCAGCAAAAAGGGGAGATCTATGCCACCATCGTTCAAGAATTTTACGCGCACCTTGTGACCAAGGATTCGCCTTTCCTAATGATTAGAGGTAAGTGTGTGCGTTTTGATGAAGGATATATTAATAATATGTTTGAGTTGGATGTTACATGAGATGAGTATTTTGAGTATGTTGATTCGATGAATGCTGCCAAGAGGAAAAAGCTACTGACGGATCTGTGTGAACATGGCACGACTTGGACAGTCTCATCAACGGGCCACCGGACGATGAAAAGACTGGAGTTGAAGCCACAAATAAGAGGTTGGAATCACTTCATCAAGGCAAAACTGTTTCCTACATCGCACAATGAGATGGTCTCGGAAAAAAGGTTGATTTTGTTGCACTCCATCACTAAGCGCAAGATCAACATTAAGAAGATTATCATAGACGAAACTTATAAGTGTGCCGCGAGAGGTAAAGGTAGTTTGTTTTTCCCTTTGCTTATTTCTAACATTTGCATGCCTAGGCTTGATTAGGAGCAAGGCCATATAATAAAGGGAACGACAATCACTGCTGCCGTATGGAAAAACCTCATCGCGGTTGAACCAAAGGACAAGGCCAAGGGAAAAGCAAAAATGGCCATGCCTAAGCCAAAGATGTCAAAAGCTGTGCCAGACACAATGCCTGAGACTGTGCTAAACGGTTCTGCGCAATGTTGTCTCAAATCTACCAACGCCAGGAGATTATACTAAGTAAGATGGAAAAGGATGAAGAGATTAATGTCAAGCTACGACATTACATACATGTCAGGAATGTGATAATCATGGAAGCTCTGAAGAAAATATCCTCGAATATTGTGCTTGAGTTCCCAGATTTCCCTGTCGAGCCCTCTGCCAGTGATGAAGCCAGGCCAGCCAGTTCAGCTAGTCCAATTATGCCAGCCAGTTCAGAGTCTGATACTACAGTCCCACTATCTCCAGTTCAAGTTGAGTCTGCCAGTTCTGATTCTGAGATTGAATCAAGGAACCCAAAGCAAAGTCTACCAAGAAGCTTGCCACGCCACCAGTGAAGCCTACGTAGTTCGATGCCACTGCTACTCCTACTGCTTCGAATCCTGCCAAGGAAAAGGAGGAAGTTGGAGCCTCCACTGCCACTTCAAAATCGAGCCTAACAAGAAAGAAGCACATGACCCTTGATCGTGGGCCGTATGTGAGAAGAAAGACCCGTGCTGTACGGAAAATAGTATCCGAAGGAGAGTCATCTTCTTCCTAAACTCCTTTTACATTTCATTACATTGCATTTACATGATCATGCATTTTATTTTATTTTATTCTATTTTTCTTGTATATATGCGTTGTTTCATGCATTGGGGACAATGCACATCTTGGGTTTGGGGGTGTGCATTTCTTCATATTTATGCCATGCATTTCATGTTTAATTTTTGTTTCCATGCCATCTAGGTCATTTAGAAAAGATGCATACCGAACTGCTAAAAAAAGAAAAAGAAAATTTTGCATCGGTTCAATTTTGAAAAAATGTTAACATTTGTTAGGCAAGTTTAATTTGATCTAGGTATCTATCCAATGAAGAAACTCTAATCTTTAGTTGTCATGCCATGCCAACAGAGTAGTATGCCAGGTTAGCTTGACAATTGATCTCTAGTTTAGGGAACTGAAATTTCACTTAACACGTAGTATGTATCTAGTTCCTTAGCAAACTTAGACTTTTTGAAACTATGCTCAAATTAAAAAAAAAGAGATCAAATATTGCCAGGGTAAAAGAAACAAATAAGGTAGCAATGATCTGCCAAGGCAAGAAAAAATAGAACTCCCCTCTACCTTAGGGATAATAAGCTACTTGGGGTTTTGTGGTTTGCTCCTTCTTAGTTCTCAAGTCCAAAACCTTAGGGTATGAGTTGAAGAGAAAGCCTAGTGATGTCTAGATTAAGGTGGGGATTTGTGGTATGATCCCTCTTATCTCTCACGCTAAATAGTATCATGAAGCAAGCTTAAATGAATGCCAACAGAAACCCTTGCCAAAGAAAGAAAGAAAAATGAAAAAAAGCGAATATGAGTTTAGGTAGTAAAATTTGTCTAAGGGAGTGAAAGGATACTTGATGCATATTGCCTACACATCATGCACTCTTCATGAACTTAGACTAAGGTTATATTGCTGCACTTGAATTACTACCCGCTTGGCATTATTGCACTGAGATACTGAGGACAGAAATAGAGCCAAATTCTGCTTGCCAGCACGTGTTGGCTTTCAACCAAAATTTTGTCGAGGTAAATTTTTCACAGTTTTTGTTTTTATTTTTTTTTGCATTACTTGAGGACAATCAATGAGTTAGGTTTGGGGGTGTGTTACCTCTCCAAAAGTACTATTTTTAATGTCAATCTTACAATGCTTTTGCTTGTTTTTAGGTACATTTAGATGCATTAGGATGTTAGAATCATGCATTTGCATAAGGAGTTTAGAGTTTTGTCTATGCCAGTGTGAAAGGTTGTTTTGTTGGCAATTTAGCAAGTTTGGCATAGGATTTGGCCCAGGAAAGCACCTTAGGAAGGAATGCCAAAGAGAATGCCGAGTGTTGTTGGCGCAGATGGACCAGACAATGCCAAGCACCAAATGGCAGGAAAGTGAACTTGATGCCACGCCAAGAGGTTGTTGGACACCAAAAAAATAGGACATGATCAGGCTCTGAAAAAATAGCAATTGGAACAATCTCTGAAAAAATAGCGGATAAGATGGTGCTAAGACTTATTGGCAGATTCATGCCAAGCTTAGATGATAGGGCAATGTCGACAGGATGACGTCAACCTTAACCTGATCAGCTTTCATTCAAATCTGTATAAGAAGATAATCCCTTATCCTTTGGGTAGTTAAAATTTAAAATTTGAAGAGCTAGTCTTATCCCTTCCTTGCACGCCTATTTAAACACCAACCAAGCTAGACTTGGAGAGGAGGAAGATTGGATCGTGAGGAGTTGGTGTGTGACGATTGACGATCGGCTGCACCGTGGAAGGGTGGTCCGACCAACTTGGCCGAGAAGCCTGGATCTTGAAGGGCTACATCGAGAGACCCCTTATAGCCCACACTCTCTCTTCCAAGTTATTTTATCTTGTTTTTAAGGGTGATGTATTTCGAAAACGTTTGCGGATTGTTGGTTAAATCCCTCACCATGAACTAATTTAATAGTTGGTGGGGGATGTTTGGGTTTTATGTTATTTTTATGCTTTAGTTTTTAATAATAAAACTACCTTGGCAATGTTTTCACTATTCGACATACTTTAATATTTCCTAAATACTATGCCAAGTGAGAGTTGGCATTGTTGGCCTATTGCGCCTCAATATCTTAACAGACTTGGGGTGACAACGATTAAGTTGTTGAGTATTGAGGAGAGAAGCTTCGAGAGAAGTCGTTCAAGTAGATGAACTTACTTCGGGAGTGAAATCTACCCCTTAGAAGTATAAATTGGATCTTAATCAAATTGGTTTATTTAAAAACAAACACTATAGAGATATAGGGGTTTTTTCATATCAATTTAAGGCAATGACCATCGAGAGAGGGTTTGCTAATTTTGAATCTGTTCGGCAACCAATGCCAAAACAGGTTGTTATTAAAGGCTGGTATGGCATGAATAGCGTGAAAACCCGGTATTCCCTGGCAACACTCATCATTCATTAAAACACCTTCCTTGCCAATGTCTTTACTTTACTTTCATTTCTTTACTTTTTAATTATTTTCCAACACCAATTTTAAATCAACTTTATCTTGAGGCAAGTAACAATCAAGGCAATTGAATTCCAAGTCAATCTCTGTGGGATCGATGCTCAGCTTACCAGTTGTATTACTTGCAGACCGTGTATACTTGCACGCAAAAGACTCATTTTGGCATATTCTTCTATTTTCCAATACATATTTCTACCACTTTTGCCGGCATTCACTTAGAGAGTCTACAATATTTTAATAAAACATGCTCCACTTTTCACGCAAATAATGTTCTCCTCAAACACAATATCGTGAAAAGGGTTGTAAAGGCCCATTGACTCCACTCCATTCCCTGAAGTGAATGTGAGATTATATAATGGAAAAAATAAAGGTCACATTAGTAGTTGTGGTCACGATAGAAGCCATGAACATAGATATGGACAATATGGTTATTTTAAGAATGTTTATATACGCCAAAAATGGAATTATAAGGATGCCAAGAGTGATCAAGGTCATTTTAAGAAAGTGAAATTCTTCTATTACCAATGTGATGTTACAAACCACTAGTCTCGTACTTGCCGTACGCTGAAAAAATCAACAATAATTGAATGATTAAGGAAAGAAAATAGAAGCAAATTTGTTTGCGAAAATGACAAAGATGATATTATCCAACTCATTTGGACATTGTTGATTTCCTTATAACCCATGAAGGGAATAAATCGTCTTCTAATTATTCTCATAACCTTGAAGAGAATTATTGACCTTTTACTTTATTGTACTTTATGTTTATTTACTTTATAGTATAATTGTTTAAGTTTTATAGTTTTATAGTACAATCTATGGTGACGATTTATTCTTAGCAAAAGCATAAGAAATATTTTCACATTTAAATGCAAGGAAAAAATGTGAGTACTATATCTCAGAGTACTAAAAACATTGATGCTCCGGAAGAACAATAAGTTATTGAGAGAAAGCACATTATAAAAGGTGTATAATTGTGAATATCACAATACTTACCGCTAAAGTTAATAATATCGTCACCACCGAAAGTAGAAATTTTAAGAGAGCAATAAGAGTTCTCAAAATAATTTTTGGGAAATTATAGATAACATATGTTATCAATTGGCATATGAAATAAGCCAATGTGGATATAACAATTTTGGTGGACAATGTATTATCAAGTTTCAAAGAAACTTGTATTTCTAAATTTGTACTAGACATGTACGAGTGAGATTGAATCACATGTTATGATAAATCAGAAGTTTACAAATTCAGAAAAATATATATACACACATGTATACATAGTTGGCATGATCAATTAGACTATCCTGATCAATAATAATGCGAAAATTATTAAGATTTACATACATATATACTAAAAGAACTTGAAGTTCTTGTGGTGCTTGTTCTAAAAGAAATTGATTAAATTCCACTTAGTACCACTTAGTAAAAGAACTTGAAGTTCTTGTGGTGTTTATTCTCAAAAGATCCCACTTACCAAAAGAACTTGAAGTTCTTGTAGTAAAGTTGAGACTAAATGTCTTGTATATTTGAATAAAATATGGGCCCATTTATCCACAAATATGGAAAATTTTTACATGATTTTAGTAGATGCATCTACATTGTTTTTATCAACTTACAACCAGAAGTTTGTGAGATTGATTAGAAAAGATTCAGATTATGCAATTAGTCTATTCGTCTTGCAAAAGCTAGTGGGTTTATATTTTAGGTTATATCAGTTGAAATAACTGTTACAAAGCCTATTGATTATAAAAAATACGGTTTAGCAAAATTTTAATTGGATCCCTCCTATTTAATAGCTAAATTATGGAAACAAAACATTTATTATTTATATGCATGATATTTCACATATAGCAACACTTATACACATCAAGCCAACGAGTTATAATAAACTCCATGTTATGATTGGTTTTTGGTCAGAAGCCCTATATTTCCCATTTATAGTTTTCGAATGTGCGATATATAGTTGAATTGCTCCACCACAACGCACAAAATGGGTAAATAAAAAGGGTTGAGATATATATTGAGTATGAGTCTCATTTTACATTTAAATTCTTAAAAATTAATTGAAGAGTCATTTATGAGATATTTTTTCTCAACATCAAGGGAGAGAATAATCAGCTGGATAAAGAAGGAAAACAAATTATCATTATCTAGATCCTCGTATATGAACCAAAAGTTCATAAGATAATTTATGTTATTATATGTCAACTGCCATACATATTTACTGACCTAATGAGAGTAATCAAGTCTCATATACCAGCTAAAATGCTCTAAATTTGAATTACATATTCGAGCGAATGAATGTAAATCATGCCCGAAGCATGATGGTTTAAACTGGTTCCAATGATCAAAATTCTCGTAAATGGAAAGTAATATGAGATGGTCATATATTGGAGGCGAGTGCTCCTAAAGAGACCTAAGACATAACTAATAATAAAACTCTAGAAGAGTTTCAGGTACCTGAAATAAAGATTGAAAAGAGATCCCGATAAGTTATGTCACTACGAGAAAAGAATGGAACCGAAATAAAAAAAGTTGTCGACAACAATTTTTCATAGAATACTTTTATAGAAGTAAAGTAAGAAAATGAGGATCTTCTATAGATAACTAATAATAAAGCTTTAGAAGAGTTTCAGGTACCTGAAATAAAGATTGAAAAGAGATCTCGATAAGTTATGTCACTACGAGAAAAGAATGGAACCAAAATGTAAAAAAGTTGTCGACAACAATTTTACATATAATATTTCTATAGAAATAAAGAAAGAAAATGAGGATCTTGTATAGATATCTATCTAGAATTATAGATAATGAATTAGCCAATGTAGAAAGACGATTTGAACTTCTAAAAGTGAAGTTTTTAGACTAGTAGTCTGAACACCTAAAGGAATAATGTAAGTGGGGAACAAATAAATAGCCGTGAGATATAAATACGACTTGAATTATAATTTATGAAGAATTTTAATTATTTCATGGTGGATTCAATTATTTTGGCAGTTATGAAATATTTTGTATGCGTGATTATTTTGCGGATCCATATATAGTAAAATTTTCCTTGAAGTATTTAAAATACAAAAGCATTTGGAAAATTTTGAGAAAATTTATCTAGATATGCCCCTTGAATATTTATATTTTGGCGCATTTGGTATAACCGCCTTAGTGAGTACTAATTGAGGAAATACTATAAGAATGATCAGATTTCCTTATGTATTTTATAAAGGGGTTTGGATCAAGATTCAATATGATAATTTGAATATCATTATAACTTATGAAGAGCTTCAAATTGGAAACTCATGAAGAGCTTTCAAAGCATTTAATAGAAGTATTTGAGAAAAAAATCTTGAGATAGGGTTTTGTCTCGACCTAAAGATCAAACACTTAAATATGCGTTTTTATCTATGAATGAACATAAGCTGAAAGAATCTTAAAGAAGATTCAATATGTTTAAAGCATATATATTTAGTACCCCTAATGATTGTAAGTTTGTTGGATGTGAATAAATTTATCTTCGAAAGAAAGATAAATAAATACTTGGTCTGGAAGCACCATATATTAATTGGTCCAGAAATACCATCTAAATGCTACAAAGATCATTATCTTTAGATCTTCAAACATTAATCGATGTCTCCTCAAATCATGTAGAAATCATTGTTATGCATGATAAAAGCCAAAAATGTGTTTGGCTAAGACTATTGATCCAACATATTCAGAAGATATGTGATTTGCTTTCATAAGACAAGATAAAAGCTATCTTACATGGAGATAATGCAAAATTTATATCTCAATCGAAATGTGGATACATCAAAGATGGAAAAATGAAACATATTACTTCAAATTTTCATCCCTCGTGATCTTTAGAAAAATAATATTCAAGATTGAATTATAAAGATTCAAAAATCTTATGTGATGTTTTCATGAGGGGGAGTAAATGCGTGTTGCACTCTTTTTCCTTTAACCGAGGTTTTGTCCCAATGAGTTTTCCTGGTAAGGTTTTTAATGAGGTAACATGTTATGGTATCAAAGATGTGTGTACTCTTTTTCCTTCACTAAAGAAAATTTTTTCCTACTAGATTTTTATCTTAGTAAGGTTTTAACGAGTCACATCATCTTAATAAACATCCAAGGGGGAGTGTTATGAATATTTATCTATGTGGATGTCTATCATGATAAGAACTTTATCTAAGAGATTTGATTTACTTTATCAGGAGAAATATTATCTTCATTAATTAGAGTTTCATTTATTATGTACTTTTTATGTCTATAAATAGATGATTTGATAGAGTCATTGTACACACTTGAATATTCAAAATAAATACAAATCTCCCTCTTTCTCTCATCTCTTTGTTCTTTGTTCTTCTTTATTTTATTTACAACAAATAACTATTTTTCACCGTTTATGCTTTTATATATTATATGTTAATTAATTTGAAATTTGTAAATATATAGTATATTTTATTGATATTTTTTACTGATTTTTTAAATAAAAATTAAATCGACCAAATAACTTTTTTAAACTCTAATGATTGAATTTTATTTTAAAATAAACTAACGAGTTGGATTAGTTGAGTGAATAACTAGTTCTTTTTAATATATTAACTAAATTTATTTTAAATTGTAGTTTGTTGTGTCTTTTTAAAATTTAGCATAAAAATTAAAACCGGGAGGATTGTTAGTGCAAAAGCTTCTGATTGTGAAGAATGTATAAATGGCCATCACATAAGTTGTGTGTAATATTGGGATGTTGCTAGGACTTGTGTTTGCATCATCTCTTCCATTTTGTTCATACATCTAACTGCCCTATGTACGACGTTCTCGAACCCTGGACCCTAAACTCAAACCGTCAATAGTAGGCAATCTTTCCAAGAACATATAGCGTTGGGTAGATTTTGTTGTTTGGTTACAGCTATATGTGCATAATAGTACTTGAAGCTTTCTCTTGTTATTAACTTTCATGTTTGTGCATTTATAGTCTTTGTTGGATATAATATTTGTTGGAAAAATGTGAAAAAATGGTAACTTTGAGTCATATTTCGAATGGGTAAAGGTGGAAATTTAAAGATAATGATTTTATTGGATCTAATTCTACTCCATAAGACCTTTACAACGATATCTCATATGCTCAAAAAGGTTGAGTGATGAATGAGAAATTGATGCTCAAAGTAGGGGAGTTGTGAATTGAATAAGGAAGTGAAAACCCTCTATCCCACATTGATGGGATAAATGGAATGTGAAGTGTTTATATACATTTACCCACTTTGTAGTCGTTGAATGACTTGAATAGAAATTGTGTCTTGCGCGTAGGGGGTGTGAATCCAATCCTATTTGGGTTGGGGTGCACCCGCACGACGTGGTTGATGCCTAATGTTTGAACTGGTCGGGTCCTTCGTTGATCTTAGCATATCTTCTTTCTTAAATTCGGATATTAAAAGGTAATAAGTACAATTTACGGGAATATTTTGTTTTAATATTGTATTAATAAATTGATACCGATTTAATTCGGTTAAATGGTTAATGACATTAATTCAGAATATTATAATTTCTACATTTAACCTAACCCACTCCCCTATAAACGAAACCCAAGAACTTTTCTATAGTTTTTCTCTGTGGGTTTTTCAAAAGTTGTTTTCGGTGGTAGGCGAAGGCAATAGTAAGTTCTGATCTCTATGGCAGTGTAACTGTGGCTGATCATCTGTTGTTGTATCCTGGGAGACAGACGGCCAACGAACTCGAGCACCATAGGAGTGGCCGAAAATCTATCTTAAGAAAACTGCGTTCATGCAGGCCTCAACACGTTTCTAACTCGGTTAAATCAGTTTGCTGATTTATATATGTTGTTTCGCTTTAATTTTGTATTGTTCATTTGAATAATAATATTTATTTATTATTTCAGTCTTGGATTAATGCCATTTCTTTAACAATTTTAAGACAAGTTTTATTTCAGACTTTTAATCCGAGATGAATGAGACTTTCGCTACTGTCGTAATTTGACAAGCAAAAGGAAAATGGTTATTCAGGCCTGCGCAGACCTGTATTCAACTCAGGACAGGACACAAAACGGCAAGGATGCTAAATTTACAGATTTTGTGGAGTTCTCTTTCCACAAGGTAATACCTTTAATGGTTTATTTTAATTCCATAAATTATGGTAATTTTAATACCACCGTTACATGCTTCATTAAGGTAATTCGATGGGAATTTGAATTTATGGAATTGTACTCCTTATATTATGGTGATATTATAAAACCATTAATTATGGTATCATTGTCTTACAATTTTCTTTTTACCTTTAATATCGAATATTAAAGATGACATAGATATGGAATATCCTGTGATATAATTTTGGCATTAATAATAATTATTAAATGATTATTATTGTTTGTGCTTTAGTAACATTGGATTTTTATTAATTTACTAATAATTTCTTTTGAGAAATTTATACTGACGAACAGGATACCCAGGTGAAATTTTAGAAACTAAGATCTCGTAAATAACTCGTTTCGAAATTTAATTCCTGCCGTTTTAACGGATTTACGTGATCTTTTCCAAAACATGAATAAACAAAATTAAATGATTGATTCCTTTTGATTTTTGTTGCCTTGATATATCTGTTTTGGGTTTTATTACCACTAACCCCAATGTTTAACAGAAGATATAAGGGAAATAAATTATTGAATTTATTTCTCCATTAGAATCTCGCGTTGATTCTAATTTGGTAAGGAAAATAAAGTATTAAATTTATTTTATGGGAATCAAATATGATTCCATTTTGAGAAAAAAATAAATCGAATTTATTATTTCTTGAGAATTAAGTATGATTCTATTTTGGAAATAAATCGGTGAATTGTGAAGTTTAAAAATCGAGATATAGTAAAAACCGAGATATAGTAAATAAATCGGTGAATTGTGAAGTTTAAGAACTTTGTTCTCTATGTCAAAAATTAAATTCTTAAAGCCTAGTCTGATGCATATTATGAAGTGCACAGTGTTTAGAAATGGCTAAAGAATTGTGAGGGTAGTTGGACTATAAATGGAAGATGTCGGTGCTAAAAAATTATTAGTTACCAAATTCTTAATGTTTGATTCCAAATTAGTGTGGATCAAAGGCAGTGATTTTAATTGATCACTCGTGCTTGGAATGATTTCAAGAATAGAATATAAAAACGGATGATTCAAAGACAATATGATAGTGCATGTCTAGGATTGGTTCTTTGAAAGACTTGGTATTTAAGCGTGCCTAGTGCACCACCTCTCTTTTCATAAGTTACCTACCTGATGCGCTTGTCATTATTGTTCTTTCTATTAGACTGTGGGAACTTTTGTTTCAGATTTTAGTTTACTAAATTCCTAACGTCTAACAAAAGTTAGAAATTATGTCTTTGTTTCTAAATTTAGGTTATGACTAAATTCTTGATAATGAACAGATTCATAATATTCTGTTTCTGGCTTGTGACTTTGTGACACAATGGAAAAACCAGTGAAATTAATTTGAAAGAATTTCAAAAATACATTGCGTATTTGACCATGATAAACTTGATCAAAATATCTGAAAAGGAAGATTCTTCCTATTATTCGAGAGGATAAGGTAAATGTTGTTACCATCTTCAAATATTGCTAAGGCAAATATTGCTAAGACAAATATTGCTAGGGCAAACATAGTGGAAGTCAAAAATAACTTCAAACCGCAAATTAAGCGGTGTGGTCAGGAAGCTAAATTTCATGGGAAATGCTTTAATTGCCATAAGATAAGAAACAAGTCTTCGGACTATAGACTTCCAAACGAGATCAATGTCGTGACAAAATTTAGTCATAACAATTGATATGGCAAACAATTAATTGAAGGGAAATTTTATTACATTCATGATAGCACAAGCTAATGTTATGTGCATTTGCCTAAAAGCAAAGGTGCTATAGAGAAATTATTCTCTATAAGCAGGATGTTGAAACTCAAACTTAATAAATTGATTAATTTGGGAGAAACTCTATGTGAATAACGATGCATCATCCGAGGGTACAATGATTTTGAAGATAACTTCTGAAAGAATTGAATCTTCAAAATGTGCCTGACATGTGGGGGGGGTTGTTCTATCAACTAATTATCTTTAAATAAGGCATCTCAAAATAAAAGACACCATATAAGTTATGGAAGAAAATAAAACCTTCCTACAACTACATAAAAATGTGGGGGGTCCTGCAAAGGTAATGTTCCATTACCAAAGTAAATGAAAATAAATGGACTATATGTAAAACATAGTAACAGATATCAATTTCTTGTGTACAAACAGATTCACAAGAATGTGATAATGGAAACAAAGAATGACTCATTCTTTGAAAATATATAATTAGGGAAATTAATCCAAGTTCAATGAAACGAACTTTGGAGACTATCAATGAAAATAGTTCATACATTCAACAAAAGGTTGAAACCAAGATATTGTCATGATGACAAGTAAGTGTGACAAATGATTGTATGTCAACATTAGGATACATGATCCTATGTTAAGGACATACTCATTGTTATAAGTAACAATGAAATGGAAAATATACCAAAGACTTGTCAAATTCAAGATTGACATAGAAAATATGAGATTGACAGATTTGATTCTGGGCATCCAAATCAAACGGTCACTTGAAGATCTCATATTGACATAGTCACACTACGTGGACAAAAGAAGTTTGGCAAGGATGTTCCTGGCATAGCCAAAACTCCAATAAATACGAGCCAACATTTGTACAAAGTGGAATATGCAAGGGTCATAGGCAATCTAATGTACTCCATGAGCTACACTAGACCATATATTGCTTTTACTGTTAACAATTTAAGCAAGATTCACATGTAATCCAGGTAAAAACCACTGGAAAACAATTGTGAAGGTATTGAGATATCTCAGATATACTCAAGATTATGAATTGCATTATTCCATAAGGATTCTTCGATGCTAGATATTAAAGGCACAATTGAATATGTTTCACATCGAAAAAAGGAGCTATGTCATGGGATTTCTTAAGACAAACGGTTACAACCAGATTCATAATGAAATCTGAGTTTTAGCTCTAGAAAAATTTGGAGAAAAAGTCAAATGACTTTAAAATGTCTTGGAAGATATTCCTGAATGGTAAAGCATGTAGAGCACAAAGCTTTATGTACAACGGTAAGTCGAGACATATGCATCGTCTACATAATACCGTTAGACAACTGATCTCAAATAGAGTTATCAAAGGATAAAGTTACAAATCCGCTAACCAAAGTGTCAAATCGAGATCAAGTTGAAGAAACATTGAAAGGAATGAGACTAAAGCCCTGGAAAATTTAAAGGCGCTATGTGAAGGAAAACCTACCTAGTTGACTGGAGATCCCATGATATAGGTTCAAAGAGGAAACCTAATTGCATAGACATGTTCAATCACTATGGGTGTACCTATCCCCAAATCCGTTCCTATGATGTAAACAATGATCAAAAGTGGTATAGGCTAAGCAAAACTTTTAATAACCATTGTGTGCTTCGGTGAGCCAAGTAACATAAGTCACCTATGTGAGAGTGAAGTGGGGCCGCTTCAAGGAAACTACTGGGCAGAGTTCTCTCAAACTCTTGCAGAACCAGGCGATGTCCACGGCCATATGGACATAACCACGAGAAATAAAACTCTTGTCAGAGAGATAGTTGTGTGAAGTATGTCATCGTTTACACAAACGGCTAAACAGTTCAAGGACATCACGTTTACTGGTTAGCTAGTAAAGTAAATATAGTTTCACAAGGGAAGGTTCAAAGAAGGAAACCTACCTATCCTATGCAGCTATTGAGCGTAGAACCTATCACCACACCGAGTCAAAATGTTTTTGATAAAATCATCAATTTCATTCATGTGGGGGGATTGTTGGAAAAATGTGAGAAAAGTGGTAACTTTAAGACATATTTCAAATGGGTAAAGGTAGAGATTCAAATAATGATTTTATTGGATCTAATTCTACTCCATGGGACCTTTACAACGATATCTCATATGCTCAAAACGGTTGAGTGATGAATGAGAAATTGATGCTCAAAGTAGGGTAGTTGTAAATTGAATAAGGAAGTGAAAACCCCTATCCCACATTGATGGGATAAATGGAATGAGAAGTGTTTATATACACTTACCCACTTTGTGGTCATTGAATGACTTGAATAGAAACTGTGTAACGACCCGGGTTTTGAAATCTGAGCGTCGGGCTAAACTGAGGCATGGGACTCGCATTTGGGTTATGTTGTTGGGCCTATTAAACCTTGGTGGGCTTGGTTTTGGGCTTGAGTTATAGGGTTTTTAAGAGGGGCATTATGGTAAAATTATAATTGAAGAAAATATGAGAGGTGGGGAGTTATGGGGGCTGCAGAGTGTGTAAGTTCATGAGGTAATTTTGTCCCCAAAAAGTTCCTCCCATCATCTTCATCTTTTCTTCATGTGGGTTTGGAAGAAAACTCCATCTTTGTTAGTTTTAAGTTGAATTTCCGAATTTGTGTTGAAGGGAAAGTTATTAGGCATCCAAGCATCTACAATCCAAGGTAAGTTTTGCTTGAAATGGTGGAAAAAAGGTTTTAGTGAGGGTTTTTAGAGTGAGAACGAGAATTGTGTTTTTAATCCCACTTCTTGTTGTAAAATCGTCCTTTAAGCTTCTTTTAATCTCTCAACAATGTTGTAACTCGTTTACAACAATTCCTTGTAGTAGAAGAGGTTGGGAGCATTCAAAGGCTCAAGGGAAGAAGAAAGCTTGAGGTGAAGGTTTGGGGGTTTTCTTCAGCTAGTGATTCACGGTTAGTACACTTCTAACTTTTGTGTGTTTATGTGCATCTTCATTTTGATATGCTTGCTTGAATTTTGATGTTGGGTTAAGTTAGAGCTTGGTTGGTCATTCATGGCAAAACTTATAATTTCTGATGTTTAAGGGTAAAAATGGTGAGAAACTCACCTAATGACTCTTTATAATTGGTAGAAACGTTTTAGGACTTAACCATGGAGGTTAAGAGTGGGATTGGTGAATTCCCGAGCTCTAGGTCTTGAAATCGGGGCTCGAGTACTGGTACAGGGTATTTGGGTATCGGTATTCCTTTATATTTTGGGAGGCAGGTTGTGAGGGGTGTACCGGTATGCCTTCTCGTGTATTGGTACCCCTCGCTTGATTTGAATTCCATTAACGCTTTGGCGTACTGGTATGCTAGGGGCTTATCGATACCAATTGTTATATTGCCTAAAAAGGCTTTGTGTACCGGTACGCTAAGGTAGGCGTATCGGTATGGGTAAGGATTGGTACGGGGTGATCTCAATATCGATATTGAGTACCGATACAAAACAGAGCATATCGGAACAATATGGGGGCAAATTCTTTCTAATCTAATTGGAGTACCGGTACTCATGGTGGAGTATCGATACCTAGAGGGGAGTACCGATACTCACGTTGAAGTATCGATAATCTCTAGGCAATCTGCCCAAGATTTTACGTTTTGAGTTCGGGGATTCTATAAATTGTGGCTAAGGTGCTAATGGGTCTCTTATGATATAAAATGATTGGTAAAACCAAGAATGTGTGTTTCTTCTTGCTTATATGGATTAAATGGCTAATTGAGTATCGAAATAAAAGTAAATTGCTCGGGGTAACAAATCTAGGGATCCTTGGTGGATTATTTGTAGTTATGCCAGGTAAGGGCACTTGTTTAGTTATGAGTCTTTGTTTGATGGGATCCGGATACCCAGTGAGTGAGTGTTGGAACACATGAAGGTTATCCGATGTGAGATTCCAGGTGATGAAACGAAGGCCATCCGATACAAGATTTTGAGTGATGATATTTGCTCGATGCGAGATTCTGATTGAAGACTCGATGTGAGATTCTAAACATACCGCTCGATGTGAGATTTCAAGCAGCTCGATGTGAGATTCCGAGCAGCTCGATATGAGATTCTGAGCATGGGTTGGTTTCCTAGTGTCGGGTGACATTGGGCCTCACTCTTGGTTTGTTTATTTATATGTTGATGTTGTCGAGGTGCCGTTTGTTCTATAGCATGTGTTTAGGTGGTTATGGTAGCGTCATTGCTTTACCCTATCTTGACATCATATTTCATAGCATGCTCTTAATTATGATTCACTTGAAGCATGGTCAAGTGGTTGTTTATCCACTGAGCTTTGTTAGCTCAGCATTCGAAATTGTTGTTTCCGTTCGCAGGTTGATAGATAGTTAGGGCGTAGTGGAGCACCATCAAAGTAAGGATCCAGCATTGGCCTTTTGGTAGAGTACAAGTACTTTGATGTAGTGGGCTATGTATTCGTGTGACCCTTCGTATTTGTAACTCTATTTGATTTAACTTGTATTGGTCAAATGTTTTAGTACTTCATCTGGAGCTCTTTTAACTATTTTGAATGTTTTAAGTGTGGATTTAAATGCTTTGGTTATGACATGTTTGGATTTCTGAGATTGATTTTATTGGCCTTTAAAAATGAAAATTTTATGGGAGTGGTTTGGGGCTTGTGGCCCAATTGTAGCTTCCAGGTTGAGATGTCACATTTAGTGGTATCAGAGCCTAGGTTTAGTCGGTTCTAGACAGTCCTTGAGGGAGTTTAGTGTGGCAAATAGGTGTCTAACAAATTCATGCTCATAAGTCAAAATCGTACTTGAATTAAGCTGGAAGTTCGATGGTGTATTCATGTTGTTTAATTTTGCAGAGTTGAACCATGCTAAGGAGAGCTAGGAACGTGGAAGAAAGTTTGGGTTCTCGAGGTGGAAGCTCTGATGAAGACTATGTGCCGGATGTGGATGAGTCTGATGGGGGAGCTAGGCATGTATCCAACTATTTCTCCCACTTGTACTGAGGCCTAGATAGGATTGTGAGGGCAATTTTGCGGCATACATCTACCCCTCAGGATGCACCAATTGAGAGGGTGCGTAGGAAGGGTGCCATAGATTTTCTTGGGTCGGGGCAAGACAACCCGATAAAAGTAGATCAATGGCTTCGAGACACCCATTGGATTATGAGGCAGATGAGCTTGCAGTCTGAAGATAAATTGTTCTGTGTTCTATGTTTGCTCAAAGAAAATGAGAGAGAATGGTGGGAAACCGTAGAGCTGAAATGGTACCCTAGCCAACTTTTTTGGGACGACTTTGTTGATGAGTTTGAGAAAAAGTACGTGGGTGAGGCTCACATTGACAGGTTGAGAGACCAGTTTACTCACCTCATGCAAGGGAACCGCACCGTCTTTGAGTATGAATAAGAATTTCTGCAGCTGAGCAGGTATGCACTGGAGTTGGTGGCCCCCTAGAAAATGAGGTGCAAAAGATT
The DNA here is from genome assembly GCA_019671005.1 of Hibiscus mutabilis. Classification (NCBI taxonomy): domain Eukaryota; kingdom Viridiplantae; phylum Streptophyta; class Magnoliopsida; order Malvales; family Malvaceae; genus Hibiscus; species Hibiscus mutabilis. The sequence continues at coordinate 27,461,950 of CM033719.1, read as the reverse complement.
TATAAAAGGGTTAAGGAAGGAGATACAAACCTATTTGACAGCTGCCCCACCCAAAGTATTTTCTGAGTTTGACTGCTAGTGCAAAGTCTCTTGAGCAAGTGTAAGGTTTGACATATGGTTTTGCTAGTGGACAGGGAGGTCCTAGTGGGAGGACTCAGAATTTCTCTAACAGCTCATAGTCTCACTCGAGAAGGGATAGGAACCGATAGAATCAGGGAAGAGGAGCTTTAAATCAGAGCGTGAGGTCAGAGTCTGCCAGCCGTAGGAGGCCTGCATCATCTTCATCTATGATGAGCCCAGATAGTTCTCAAGGGAGTGCAGGTGCACCGGTTTGTAATCAGTGTGGGCGTAGACATTAAAGAGAGTGTTAGGGTGCAAACTGAGCTTGCTTTGAGTGTAGGTCCCAAGATCACCTTGTGAAGGATTACCCCGCAGCTACCACAGCTATTCTAGTTCAGGCACCGAGGGTTTCTTATCTGACTCAGAGAGGTCGACGGGTTCTTTAGGAGAGGGGCAAGTTAGGCGACCGACCACTAGAGTAGGGGCACGTTTCAGCCTACGGCAAGGCAGTATACAGTGAGAGCTCAAGAGGATTGCGAGCCCACAGATGTGATTGCAAGTACCTTCTCCTTATTTTCTGTTCCCATTGTTGCATTAGTGGATTTGGGGTCTACTCACTCTTTGTGAGAAATGAGCCATGATGGCCGGAGAAGATGAACGCCAGTGAACAATGAACAATAAAATATGAAAAGCTAGAGTTTAACGATAGAACAAAAATAGTATTTTCAACAGAGAACAATGTGTTTCTCTGTATTTTCTCTTATTATTCTTATTCAAATGTGTATAAGGTGAGATCTTAAATAGGCAATTACAGAGTTTTAGTATAGCTAAAACTATATTTTTATCTTTAATTTAAATAAGACTTTATCTCTAATTTAAAGAAGACAAATAAGATTTTATTTCTAATTTAAAGAAGACTTCTAGTAAATCTAAACTACTAGTTACTGACTTAGAAATAAACTCTAATTACAAGGTTACAATCCACACTCCCCCTCAAGCTGGTGAGTAAACGTAGTAGAGAACCAGCTTGGATCTTGGATGCGATGCCTTGTGCAAAAAAGAAGAAGAAAAAAACCCAACAATTTTATCTTTGCTGATTTTTTACAGCATCTCAAGCTTCATGTGCTGTTCCTTAGAGAAAAAATGATCCCCTTTCTTGAGAGTCTTTGATTTGATTGATGCATCAGTTGGAATATCAGGATTCTCCACTAGATGCTCCAGCATGCACTTCCTAACTGGATTTCTGCTGCGAAAGATGTAGGCTATGATGACAGGAATCTACACCCCCCTCAAGCTTGTAGTTACACATACTAAAAAATCAGCTTGGATCTTTGATGTAAATTCATTTCCTTATCTTTTACAATGGATGGCTAAGATAGAACTGAATAGTTTTTAAGGTTAAACTATAACCTTTCCCTATCTTTTACAATAGATGGATAAGATAGAACCGGATAGTTTTTAAGGCTAAACTATAACCTTTCCCTATCTTTTACAATGGATGGCTAAGATAAAACCATTAAAAGAACACTACTAGGCATCTTGTGATTGAATGGGGGTGAATATCAGAGAAAGTAATTAGGCATTCTTCACCGGACAGATTCGATGATTTGTCAGTAGCGGAAGAAAAATAGTTTCATGACCTTCTGCGGCTGCGGAAGAGAACCGGCGTCATGATTGTCTGTGGCTCTGATACCATGTGAGAAAGGAGCCATGGTGGCCGGAGAAGATGAACGCCGGTGAACAATGAACAATAAAATATGAAAAGCTAGAGTTTAACGATAGAACAAAAATAGTATTTTCAACAAAGAACAATGTGTTTCTCTGTATTTTCTCTTATTATTCTTATTCAAATGTGTATAAGGTGAGCCTTTAAATAGGCAATTACATAGTTTTAGTATAGCTAAAACTATACTTTTATCTTTAATTTAAATAAGACTTTATCTCTAATTTAAAGAACACAAATAAGATTTTATTTCTAATTTAAAGAAGACTTCTAGTAAATCTAAACTACTAGTTATCGACTTAGAAATAAACTCTAATTACAAGGTTACAATCCACACTCCTACATCTGTAGTGGGATATCCCGGCATTGGGGGCGTACCAGTTGATGACCTAGAGGTAGGAGTTCGTGTATCTAGTCTATTAGGGTTAGATGTGTTAGTAGACAAGGTGTACCAGATGTGTCCTATCGAAGTTCAAGGTTCAATCTTCCCAATGGATCTTATGGTTTTGTCATTCCAAGAGTTTGACGCAATCCTAGGTATGTATTGGCTTGTTGAGCCCGACGCTAGTTTGGGTTGTAGGACTAAGAGTTTGAAGCTCCATGTAGCCGATGGATCCAAGTTAATGGTTAAAGGAGAAAGACAACCTTGCATCCCCAACGTAGTCTCAGCTTTAGCAGCACAGAGGTTAATACTGCAAGGTTGCGAGGCAACTTAAAATGCTCATGAACAGAATTATCCTACCCATGATTTAGAGTTGGCTGTGGTAATCTTTGCGTTAAAGATTTGAAGACACTATCTCTACGAGGATAAGTGTTACATCTATACGGATCTTAAGAGTTTAAAGTATCTACTCACCCAGAAAGAGTTAAATTTGAGGCAGCATCACTGGATTGAGCTAACAGCAAGGTTATGGAAGAAGATTCATAGTGCCTTAGACACCAAGCTACATTTTAATACAACTTTTCCTCATCAAACCGATGGCAAGTCTGAGTGAGTTATTCAAATTCTTGAGGACATGTTTCGGTGTTGTGTCGTAGATTTTGAAGGAAGTTGGGAAGAACAGCTACCGTTGGTTGAGGTCGCGTACACAATAGTTGCCAATCAAGCATCAATATGGCCCATTTCGAAGCCTTGTACGGGCGTTGATGTAGAACACCCATGTGTTGGACCGAGCTTAATGAGAGGAGGATCGTGGGATATGATTTGGTTAGACAAACTGAAGAGAAGGTTCACGTCATCAAAGAAAGATTGCAAGTGGCCTTTGATCGACAAAAGGCCTACGTGGATAGGAAGCATAAGCATATTGAGTATGAGGTTGGCAAAAAAGTATTCCTAAAGGTATCACCATGGAAGGGGATAATCTATTTGGGTAGAAATACAAGTTGAACCCGCGGTATATTAGACCATACGAGGTGATTGAGAGGATCAGGCTTGTAGCATACCGGCTAGCCTTGCCTTGGGAGTTAGAACATATCCACAATATTTTCCATGTATCTATGCTAAGGCGCTATTGTTCTGATCCTTTGCATGTTTTATCCCTCGAGGAGGTGGAGGTCGACACAGATTTGACATATGAAAAAGAACCAGTGAGAGTACTTGAGATGAGAGTCAAAGAGCTTCGTAACAAGTGTATACCCTAGTGAAGATGTTATGGAGAAACCATAGGGTTGAAGAGGCAACATGAGAGGTCGAGGTCGAGATGAGAGAGCTCTACCTGCATTTATTCCCACCAGGTAAATTTCGAGGATGAAATCTTCTTTATGGAGGAAAAAGTTGTAACGACCCAGGTTTTAGAACCCAAGCATCAGGCTAAATTGAGGCATATACCTCGTGTTTGAGTTATGTTGTTGGGCCTGTTAAACCTTAGTGGGCTTGGTTTTGGGCTTGAGATATGGGGTTTTGAGAGGGGCATTATGGTAAAATCATAATTGAATAAAAGATGAGAGGTGGGGAGTTATATGGGCTGCAGAGTGTGTAAGTTCATGAGGTTATTTTGTCCCCATAAAGTTCATCCCATCATCTTCATCTTCTCTTAATGTGGGTTTGGAATAAATCTCCATCTTTGTTAGCTTTGAGTTGAATTTTCGAATTTATGTTGAAGGAAAAGTTATTAGGCATCCAAAGATCTACAATCCAAGGTAAGTTTTGCTTGAAATGGTGAAAAAAAGGGTTTTAGTGGGGGGGTTTAGAATGAGAACGAGAATGGTGTTTTTAATCACACTTGTTGTTGTAAAATCATCATTTAAGCTTCTTTTAATCTCTCAACAATGTTGTAACTCGTTTACAACAATTTCTTGCAGTAGAAGAGATTGGGGGAGCATTCAAAGGCTCAAGGGAAGAAGAAAGCTTGAGGTGAAGGTTTGGGGTTTTTCCTCAGCTAGTGATTCGAGGTTAGTATACTTCTAACTTCTGTGTGTTCACGTGCATCATCATTTTGCTATGCTTTCTTGAATTGTGATGTTAGGTTAAGTTAGAGCTTGGTTGTTCATTCATGGCAAAACTTATAATTGCTGATTTTTAAGGGTAAAAATGGTTAGAAACTCACCTAATGACTCTTTATAATTGGTAGGAACATTTTGGGACTTAACCATGGAGGTTAAAGGTGGGATTGATGAATTACTGAGCTCCAAGTTTCAAAATTGAGGCTCAAGTACCGATACGGGGTGGTTGCGTATCGGTACTCCTTTGTATTTTGGGAGGCGAGTTGTAAGGGGCGTACCGGCATGTCTTCCCATTATCGGTACCCCTCGCTTGATTTAAATTCCAGTAATAATTTGGTGTACCGGTACGCTAGGGTCGTATCGATACCCATTGTTATATTGCCTAGAAAGGCTTTGCGTACCAATACGCTAAGGTAGGCGTATCGATACAAGTAAGGATCGATACGGGGTGATCCCAGTATCGATATTGAGTACCGATATAGAACGGAGTGTATCGGTATAGTATGAGGGCAAATTCTTTCGAATCTAATTGGAGTATCGATACTCATGGTAGAGTATCGATACCTAGAGGGGAGTACCGATACTCACGTCGAAGTATCGATAATCTCTAGGCAATCTACCCAAGTTTTTACATTTTGAGTTCGAGGGTTCTATAAATTGTGGCTAAGGTGCTAATGGGTCTCTTATGATATAAAATGATTGGTAAAACCAAGAATGTGTGTTTCTTCTTGAATATATGGATTAAATGGCTAATTGAGTATCGAAATGAAAGTAAATTGCTTGGGGTAGCAAATTTAGGGATCCTTGGTGGATCATTTGTAGTTGTGCCAGGTAAGGGCACTTGTTTGGTTATGAGTCGTTGTTTGATGGGATTCGGATACCCAGTTAGTGAGTGTTGCAACACATAAAGGCCATCCGATGTGAGATTTCTGGGTGATGAAACGAATGTCATCCGATGCGAGATTCTGGGTGATGATATTTGCTCGATGCGAGATTCATAGCACCGCTAGATGCGAGATTCTGAGCAAAAACTCGATGTGAGATTCTGAGTATATCGCTCGATGTGAGATTCCGAGCATATCAATGTGAGATTCCGAGAATGGTGGGTTTCCCAGTGTTGGGTGACATTAGGCCTAACTTCTGGTTTGTTTATTTATATGTTGATGTTGTTGAGGTGTTGTTTGTTCTATAGCATGTGTTTACGCGGTTATGGTAGCGCCATTGCTTTACCCCTATCTTGACATCATATTTCATAGCATGCTCTTAATTATGATTCACTTGAAGCATGGTCGAGTGGTTGTGTATCCACTGAGCTTTGTTAGCTCAACTTTCGGAATCATTGTTTCCGTTTGCAAGTTGATAGATAGTTCGGGCGTAGCGGAGCACCATCGAAGCAAGGATCCAACATTGGCCTTTTGGTAGAGTACAAGTACTTAGATGTAGTTGGCTATGTATTCGTATGACCCTACGTATTTGTAACTCTATTCGATTTAACTTATATTGGTCAACTGATTTATTACTGCATCTGGAGCTCCTTTAACTATTTTGAATGTTTTAAGTAAGTGTGGATTTAAATGCTTTGGTTATGACATGTTTGGATTTATGAGATTAATTTTATTGGCCTTTAAAAATAAAAATTTTATGGGAGTGGTTTGGGGCTTGTGGCCCAATTGTAGCATCCGGTTAACTGTGTCTCGTACGCATGGGGTGCAAATCCAATCTCATTCGGGTTGGGGCGCACCCGCACGACGTGGGCGACGCGAATGTCTGGACCGGTCAGGCCCTTCGTGGACCTGCGGATATTATACCCACTTTGAATAATTTTTTTTCCTTATTATTGGCATATCTTTTTGAATATTTCGAATTTAAAAGGATAATTTTTTGGTTTCCTTTAAATTCGGATATTAAAAGGTAATAAGTGCAATTCATGAGAATATTCTGTTTTAATATGGTGTTAATAGATTGTTGCCGATTTAATTCGGTTAAATGGTTAATGACCATTAATTCAGAATATTATAATTTCCACATTTAACCTAGCTCACTCCCCTATAAATAGCATGCCATTCCTTTGATTTCAACACAACGAAAATCACAGAACTTTTCTATAGTTTTTCTCTGTGGGTATTTCAAAAGTTGTTTTCGGTGGTAGGCGAAGGCAAGAGTAAGTTAGTGATCGCTACGGCAGTGCAACTGTGGCTGATCATCTGTTGTTGTATCATGGGAGATAGACGACCAACGAACTCGAGCACCATAAGAGTGGCCGAAAATCTATCTTAAGGAAACTGCGTTCGTGCAGGCCTCAACACGTTTTCCAACTCGGTTAGATCAGTTTGCTGATTTATATATGTTGTATCGTTTTAATTTTATACTGTTAATTTAAATAATAATGTTTATTTATTTATTATTTCTGTCATGGATTAACACTATTTCTCTAACAATATTTGAGGTTAAAATAGATAATGAAGAGTTTATTTAACGTGGTCCCCTGTCGAGGGAGGGAAGACAATGCTAATGTCACGCCTGCGAGAGACATGGACATTAATTTCACATTGAAAAAGAATGAGAGGTTTTTGGATATAAAAGCAGTAGTATTACACATCCTATCACACATGTCTTTTCGAAAGAGAGTAATGATTTTATGACATTAGGTCAGGGTTCAAATGATGTCGGTCTCCAGCCTACTTTCGGCACTCTCCATGTTCACCCATTAGAGACAGTATGGATGTTATGATACATGATGCGTTGTAAGAATGATTTTGGATAAAAAAAAAAAGACAATTGAGAGACCGGACATGTGAAGTAATATGTGGTTCGGTTTGGTCCAAAAGTGACATGATAAGCATGCTACAAAGTATTGTCTATCTTAGAGGTAAAGACTGTAGTTGCATTTGTGTTATGATAGGAGAACGGTCACTGCCTAATCTTGGATCCAGAACAGATTCACAAAAGAAGGTGCCAAATTTTGCTGGATTTGTCTAATTATGCATGCTAGAATTCTTTTTAGATCTTTGATATCTGGCAGCTACTTTAGTCTAAATTAAATCAAAATCAAGTCAGATCGAACTCTAGATTCTTTCAATGTTATTTTTATCATGTAAAAGTTTCGAATATAAGACCTTACTAAAGATGTGATGTGCTTATAACTAGACTCAATAGATGTTAGTTACGAATGTTATAATTTATAGCTTATCTGTTTTGTATATAAAACCGTTTCGAGTTGAAGGCATCTCAATAACTTTTAATAAATTTTTAAAGGTTTAGTTAAAAAAAAGTGTCTAAACCATAGTTTTATTGTTTTGTGTTTAAAGTTTTTTTTAGTTAAAATAAAACAAGTGTTTAATCTTTTAATATTTTAAAGTTGATTCATTTTAAAAAAAATACACAATTTGGTTATTACTTGACACATGATTAATTTTTTAATTTTTTTATTATTTAAAAAAACTAAAAAAATATTTTTTTTCAAAATAAACCAAACTCTTAAACCTCAAATCCCTAAACCCTTTAACATCATTGAACACTATGGCGTTATCGTTGTCGTTGCCGCAAGAATGAAATCTCTTCATGTCGCCGCAAGAGCTGCAAAACTCGGTCATTTTTTTGTGGAACTTTCGCGTTCGTCGTACGATGCTTGATCAGTACCTCAATCATCGATTTGCGACGAAGGAAGAGTAAGATGATTAATAGTGGAGTCTGACAACATAGGGGTGGATGGTGGTGATTGATTTGACGACGACAAATTATTAATTAAAGATTTGAGAATTTGGGGTTAGGGATTTAGAGGTTTATGAAAAAATAAGAATTTTTGGCTATTTTTGAGAAAATTAAAGTTTTTTACAATTTTTTAAAAATAAATAAAACTAAAAAAGTAAACCATATGTCATGCATTTATTGGATGATAATTTTCTTAACTATAATTAACGGATAAACCTTAAAATATAACAAAAATAAATATTATACACATATTTTGATAAAAAAAACTTTTAAAACCTAAAAAATATAATCTGAAAAAAATTCAACGAAGGCTTTATAAAACCACAATGGCGAGTAAATGATGATGGGTCATTTTCCAATTATTCCACCTGTAATCACTCATTTTTATCTGCTTTTGTAAATATTGTAATATATTAGTATATAATTAATTAATATTATCGCATATTTACATATATATGTGTATGTGTTATATGTGTATGGTGTGTGTGCGTGCATATATGGTGCATATATATTACGTAGTATGGGCCTATTAACAAGTGTTGGGGTATATGTATACTATATGGGTTTTTACTTCATGTACGTGTTGTTTGTATGCATGTGCTAATGTGTATAGTTATATTAGTTGTGTGAATAATCCAATATATATTTAAGTTGGTATATTATATTAATTACGTATGACATGGGTGGTATGTTGCACGTATACCCGTATGTTATACGTGTGTGTATGTGTATATAAAGTATATTATTATTATTAGTTATAATATATATATATATATGCAAATATAAAATATTAAAAACCTAAACTATTTATTAAAAAATGTCCAAGTCCATTGTTACAGTTTGAAAACCCAAAAAGTAGATTACATATGGTACCAGGCCCGATTGGCCCAATCTAATTAATAAAAAAATCCTAGAATCTAATATGATATCCTTCATTTTACTTGCAGCCGCCATCATCCCAGCCGTTGGATCAAGATAAGATCCAACGGCCCAGATCAATCCAAGACACCCCTCTAGCTGGCCACGTGAAGAACATGCGCGGACGGTTCACCTTCCACTCGAGCGTGCTTTGCACGCGCGAGATCGTTCGATCTTTCCCGCCACGTGTCTTGATCGCCCGATCTCCCGAGCTGCAGTACGACCTCCCCTCACCGGTTCACCCACTCAGCACGGCCAAACAAACACAGAAAGAAGAGATGTCAGATCCAAATTAAGAGCAGTATTTTCATTTATTGTAACTTGTTTGTGTAAACAAAACAGAAAATCAGAGTATGCATATATACAAATGTAACCCACCATTGTGTACTCAAATTAGAGATTCCAGAAATAAGAAAAAGCTTCAGCGGTAATAACTACCTTCTTCCTTTGTTTTTTTTTTTGCATGCTTCGAAATAAAAAAAAAAGACAAATAAAATAAAGGAGTTTAAAGTTTACCTTGGCCGAAAGTCGACTCTTTGCCGGCGATAAGCCTCGTGGGGGTGAGCCGGTACCAAAATGTGCTTTTAGGTCGACGAAAAAAGGGGGAAGGTTTTGACTTTTTGGTTCTGGTTTGTTCTAAAACAAGGGTTTATAAAACGTTTTGGGTGTGGTATTTTCTAGATCTAGGAAAATATAGGGTTTTTTCCTAAAAACTAACGTTCGATGGGGGTTTTGGTTGAAAGGTTGGTTGTTTTGGTGGTTTTTTTAGATCTTGTTGGCGCCGACTAGAGGCGGCCGACGGTGGAACAGGCGGCGGCCGGAAGTTTTGGGGTTTCGGTTTAAGAAAATAAAATAAGCATGGAGGGTTTATTTTTTAGTTGAATTTTTAAAATGGAAAATGGCCAAACTCAGGTGTAATAGGTCTTATTTATAGAGTTTTTTTGTTTTAACAATGGTATAATCACTATATAATGAGCTCCGCGTTTTTCAACTTTTCAGTTTTGTCTCGCCCCTTGGTCTAATTGCGGGCTGAGTCCTTCTTTATTTTTAAACTACTTCAATCTAGTCCTCAAATCAAAACAAATCAGATTTCCAAATGGCATAATTACCCACTTAGCCATCCCGCGTTTTTGGATTTTTCACTCCGAGCTTGACCCTTGATTTAATCACGTTTCCAGTCCTTGTAAGTTCTTTCGGGGTTATAATTCGGTCCTCGAATGTTATTTATTAATTTATTTAAGTGTTCTATTTTTAGTTTATTTTATTTCAGTCCCTCTGTCTGATTTTTTTTATTGTTATGCTTGTGTTTTTTTGGTATAATTACATTGCCATTTTATGTTTCATGCTCCTTTGTTTTTTTATTTTTCTTGCATTACATATCTTTATGCTTTTCTCATGTGTTTTTTGTTGTGATATTATGTTTTTTGTGTTTTATTTTATTTTGTCCGTGTTATATATGTCTATTTTGTACGCTAAGTTTTAATTTCGTTTGTACATCATGTTTATGTGGTTTTCATGTTTTTTATTTATTTAGGTTGATGTATGATGTGCATTCATTCATGTTTTTTATGATATGTGTTTCATCGTGCTAATGTATCATTTGGTTCATTTGTTCATGTTACATACTTGTGTTTTGATTAAGTGATCATGTTTAGTTTAGTTGTTTATCTTGAATATACGTATGATAGTATGTTTTGCTTTTGTCTTGTATTTTAGGTTACATATTAAAAATGAGTGATTTTTGTTACACATAAATATCGTGACGTGTTTTTGGCATATGTATGTAATTTGTGTCACGTGATAAAGTTTTAGTGTAATGTGGTGATAATATGGTTTTGTCATTTTAGTATCATGTCTTATATCATGTCATGCATATTGCATTTGTGTTTTTAGGTGCTTAAGGATATTATATTTAGTTAATTTAACCTTGAAGCATATCTTTTACCATGTTTATGTGTATATGTTTTATTTATGTTTAGTCTAGATCCTTGAATGTCATTTATATCTATGTTCATGCATTTTATTATTTTCGTTTAATATTATGATGTTCCTTTTTATGTTTTAGTATCATGTCATGTATGTGTTTAAGTATGTTAGATTTGATTAATTTAGTTTTGGGGTCATGTTTCGTTCTTGTTCATGTCTATACTTTGTTGTTATTGTTATGGTATTTATGTCTTCGTTCACATGTTTCATTTTTATTCATTTTTGTAATATTCATATTTTATGTTTTAATATCACGTCAATGTAAATTGTATATTATTTTGTTGTTTAAGTTGCATTTTGGAAATATTAAACCGTCAATGTGGTACCCTTTTATCCAGTGTAAATGGAGCCAGTATCAGGCAGAGTGATGGTGGTTGGGCGTTTACTCTCGGATAACGAGGCTTTTAAAATTTGCTCGCAAATATAACTAAATGTTAATTTAATCCGGAAAGTCCAATATTCATAAAGCGGTAATTATTAAAGCACCAATTTTGGGCGGTGTGGGGGTGCTAATCCTTCCCCATCCGTAACTGACTCCCGAATCCAACATTTTCAAAATCTCCGGTTTTGCGGTGTCCGGCCTACCTAAGTGGCCGGTGGCGACTCCATTTTTAAATAAAATACAGTTTTTATAAAACCCTATAGAATATATTTTTTAAATACTCGAAAACCCCTAAACACCTTAAAACGCTCGTTTTTAGCATAAGGAAAATATTGCTACAGATGGCGACTCCACTGGGGACAGTTTTTTGTTTTTCAAAAAAGCAAATGAGAGTCAAGCTTTTTCAAAATAATTACCGCTTTATTAATATTGGAAGTTCTGGATTAAAGTGACTATTAAATTAACATTCGATTATAAGTGCGCGTTTATTTTAACGTATTTAAAATTTGGCATATAAACCCGTCCTTTTTAAGTAGGGGTAAATGCTAATGCTTTCGTGAGGATATCATTCCTCCGTGTAGGCCTAGCAAGTACCTTCGGGGCTCGAGTACCTTATGCTCTCGTGAGGATATCGTTCCTTCGTATGGGCATAAACGAATGGGTCCCCCTGAATTGAACCCGGTTGAAAGGAGCCTATAGTGGGTGATGATCGGGAGCCTTGCTACTCTTAGTAGAGGACAAAAAGGAAAATTCGGGTACCTCCTAGAACCAACACTACATGTAGAGAACATGTAGAAACCCACCATTTTAGAGCCATGGGGATAACTTAGGTGTTTTAGATGGGATGTAAATAGGGTCGTTTTGTTTGTTTATCATGTTTAATTTGCCCGTTATTTGTGTATTTATTGATTTTAACCAGCACTAACTTGTTTTCTTTTTTGTTTTTTTTGTTTTTGCATATATCATCGCATCCACATTACAAAGGGGTATTGATTCCCGAGTGGTTTCTCCCTTAATAGAGATTGTTCATGATTGACCAAGGGTTCTTTGACCTGACAACAGGGGGTTCGGTTCTAGAGTACCACCCTAAGGCTAGATTAGGGACAGTAGAAGAATGATCATTTAGAGACTTCATGTCAGATTTGGCAAACAGTGCCAGTTATGGTAACGAGCAAGGTGGAGTACAAGAATTAAAGAAGCAAATGGCCGAAATGATGAACGAGATAAATGCTATGATGAAAGGTAAGCAACCCGTAGAACTCATAGAAGAATCGATCAAAGATCAGAATGCAAAACAAAATGGTCATAATGTTAAGATAGACAACCCCGTTAAATACAACAGGTTGAATCCTTTTGTGATAAATCTCAAGAAGTAGACAGGTGGCGTATCTAGGGCAGATACCCAAGAAACAGAGGCAAGACTAAGAGAAGCTCGAGAATCAAATAACGTAAAGGGGCATTGTCCTGTACCTATGAGATACACTGAGCTACTTCCATTGTTCATTGAAAGGAATCTTATCGTACCGGTGAAGTCTGTACCAAAGAAACCTCCTTATCCGAAGGGTTACAATAGTCGTATCTGGTGCAGCTACCACATAGGGGGTTCGGGTCATCACACTGAGAATTGCGGAGCCCTGAAGAACAGAGTTCGAGATCTTATCAGGACGAGAGATTTGGGTTTCGAAGACGGGAAACCCTGATTCTACAACGAGCCAGCCATTGCCCTAGGGGCAAAGTCGAAGAAGGGTCAGTGCCCAGTCCAAAGCTCGGGTAACACAGAAGTGGGTCACTCAAGTGAGACAAATTCAGGAGTCGACAGTAAAAGCATCTCAAAAGATGAACTTGTATTCGAAAATGGCCAGTTCAAGCATGAGAGGTATGATCTGAGCAAAGAACCGATGAGTATACAAGACGAGTACCATAAGCTGCACTTTGAATTCAATAATGCCGTTTTGGGTGACACATCTGAAGAATGGGTTAACAGCATGATTCACATGAAGAACGATTTGGAAAGTTGGAAGCAGAAATGCAAGACAAGTAAAAATAAAGCCAGATCATTGTCACAGAAACTGAAAGAAACCGAGAGCCAATGCGACATCCTCCAAGTTGAGTTGGAAGGCAGTCTGGCTATGAACGAGATCCTGAAATCAAGTCTGCAACAAGAAGGGGAGGAATCTCAAACCCTTCAAATGGAAAACACAACACTCAAAGAACAGATAGAAAGGCTCAAGACTTCTTTACGCACCAGCGAGATTCGTGCTGAAGCGTACAAGCAAGCGGGTATGAAAGTATCAAAGAAGTAATTGTCAAGCTACAAAAGGTCGAGTAGAAAATACATGAGAAAGACAAAGAAATGAATATTGTTATGTCTCAAGCGCGATAAGTAGCCCAACAGGTAGCAGACTTAACCGATGTATCAGCGCCGATAAGCCATAATATAGATCCAGCGTTGGACCATGAAGGAAAACTGACAGGACTATTGAATGAGATCAATAAATTAGGAGCTAGGGCTCACCGCTATCTGTAAAATCCTAACACTGGATGTAATGAAAACTTTTGGTCTGAATGAAAGATGTTCTATGGGGATAAATCACTTGCGGAATTAATACTTTATTGCATTCATACATTGCATTTGTATCACATTCTTTGCATTGTTTAATAATTTTATCATTGCATGGCACTTCACCATTTAATTTCTAGGGTTCGATGGCAGAACTAGTTGAGACAATGGAACAAACTAAGGAGTTGAGGCTTGACCTGCTAGAAGAAAGAATCAGGAATGAGATAAAGAAGAAAGAAAAAATATATGTTTTCAATACGAGAGAACTCTGCCTAGTCCCTGATTTGGTCATTCTTCCAAATTTCAAGATTCCCAGATTTGCGCTGTATGACGAAACTAGCTGCCCGAAGGTTCACTTGACCATGTTTTGCAGAAAAAATGAGGGATACATGAAGAATGAAGATTTTTTGATCCACTACTTCCACGATAGCCTGACAAGACCTGTAGCAGTGTGGTATAACCATTTAAGTAGAAACCAAATTCGGTCATGGGGTGACCTTGCTAATGCCTTCTTGAGTCAGTACAGATATGCTTTAGACTTAGCGTCCTATCGCCAGTTTCTTCAGAATAAGAAAATAATACCAAATAAAAGCTTCAGAGAGTATACACTAAGGTGGCGATGTTCGGTAACCGAAGTCCAGCCTTCTATAGCAGAAGAGGAGTTGACTCCCCTATTTCATGCAACACTTTCATCTCCTTTCTTCGATATAATGTTCGAGAAATCAAGAAGCAGATTCGAAGATTTTATGACGATTGGAGAAAGGATAGAATACGTGATCCAAGAAGGAAAATTAGGGGCGAAGTCTAAGGACCGAACTGAAGAGAAGTAAGATGAAGACAAAGAAGTGAATGGGTGTCACCTCCAAGGTTCTTGTGGCCGTAAAAGAAGAAGACTGACTGACACTTCGGGGTCATCAAGAAAAATTCCTCGAACGAGTGCAAATTTGGAGGTGTTCAGAGTATCCATCTCAGACATATGGCCTCATTTGGTAGAAGGTCGCTATCTTGCTCCCAGATCGATAAAGATTACACCTGATCCATCTGCCCATAGCTTCAACTCGAGTAGCACATGTGAATCCCATATAGGGGCACCAGGGCATCCCACTAGAAAGTGTAGGCCTTTACTAAAGGAGATCAAGAAGTTGATCGATGATGAGACCTTAATACAAGAACTGATCCAGCAGTGGAAAACCAAGGATGGAGGGCAAGTTCACATAATGCTAAGGAAACCAGAGATGTCCCCGCATTAGAAGATGTTCTTGAAGCAATAAAAGGAACCAACTTTACTACATGTAGCCCACATGTGGTAAAGATCTTTTGTGAAGGGGCAGGCGTCATGTTTTTTTTTATTTTCATTCCAATGAAGAACTCATTTTGCTTAAGATACAATGTTCTTGAAAGCACATAGATGTTTATTTTTTCTCGTCGTTGTAGGACACTGGATATCAATTGCAAGATGTGACATTAGTTGGATGTTGTGATAACGATGAGGTGTGATCTTCCCTACCAGACTCTGGTCAGCAAAGCATTCAAGGGCGAAAAACTCCAAATGTTAACCATGTAGAGTTGCTTGAAATTGAAACTCTAAGCGTAATCTTCTAGGTACTAAAAAGTTAAAAAATCAAAACAAGACACATGTTTGTGGAATAAAAAAAAAATAATAATATTATATAGATTAAATAAAAGAGCACTCCTATGTTCGAAACCTGGCAATATGCTTGTTCAGATAAGAGTGTGGAAATTTTGGGGCATTCCGCTGAAGCAATAGGGTTGCAATACACCATCCAAGTCAAGAAACCTTAGCTTCATGAGTGATGATAATATTTTCAAATCATGACTATGACGAGTAACTTGGGGTAATGTTGTTTGCTCCATCATTGTCCTCAAGACGAAGGACTGTGACGAGTTTATTTCCTAAAAAAAACAAAAAACAAAAAAAGCAAAAAAGCAAAAAAATAAAAAAGAAAGAAGAAAGAAAGAAAGAAATAAATAAAAAAAAGAAAGAAAGAAAGAAAGAAAAATGAGAGAAAAATGAACAATAGCATAAGTATAATTAAAAACACACACATCCTCCTAGAACTTTATTCTTAGAATAATATTTCTGCGCTCGAATGGTCAAAACAAGTCCACCTTTTTAGGGCAGAGCAAATAATAAGAATTGAGAAAGAGTAGTATTCTGCAGCAACACGGTAATCATGAGGATGAACCGAGTCATTTGGGAAGACTTCACAGCCTTGAATCGCCACAACATTCAAAATTCTTATGGACTCAAGCTATGCTTAAAATGATTGTTGAACGGTTGAATCTAAGACGTTCTTGCATGTGATATCCAGAGTTCCTATTATGTTGATTTTAAGATCCCGTATGTTAATCTAAATGACACTCTTCAGTGGAACGTCGATCAATAAATTGACAATTTAAAAGACTTCCATCTATTGCTTCAGAGATAAGATCCAGAACACAAGGCCGTGGATATTATTAGGGAACCTAACCGGAGAGACGACCCCTCAATGTATGAGATAAAGATGATGACAAGAATATATGTGTCAGACAGTTCAAGAGCAGGAAGCGAGTTTCATCTATGATGCCTTGGTTGGTTCAAGGAAATGAAAAACGGGCTGGGACGAGAATGAGGTTGCAAAATACGGGGAAAGGTAAGAGATAAACATTAATTCTCCAAAGAGTTAGGGCATAAGAATCGAGAGATGGTTCCCGTCAAGAAGCAGCAAGAAGATTGAATTTAGAAATTAAGTTCAGAGCATCGAAGCATTCTGCTCATCCCGATGATGAAACTGACAAATACTCTGAATGTCGGGACAAAGAATTGGAAGATAGCTGAGCTCATGATCGAGTGGGGCAATGCAAAAAAATCCCTACACAAGAATGATAGAGATTAAAATGAGTTTATTTGTGAAGTGGGTAGAGACCCCAAAGAAGAAAGACAGTTACTTGTGCAAAAGAGCAAGAGCATATATTCAATTGATAAAGGAAAGACTGGTGAAAATGAAGATCAAAACTGAGCATATTGTGAAAAGAAGGGAAATGGAGAAATCCAAAAAATATCTTTTCAGGGCATAGGATCTTTAAAACATAAAGAGGGAGAAAAAGAGGAAAAAGAGAATAAAGAGAGTAAAGAAGAGAAAGAGAAGAAAAAAAGAAGAGAAAAGAAAAAAGAAAGAAAAAAGAAGAGAAAAAGAAAGAAATAAAAGAAGAATAAGAAGAAGAAGAAAGCATTACATGCATCATATAGATAGAGGCATGATAGTTTTTGCTTGTTTTAGACAGGTACTTGAAGAATGATCAATAAGCTTTAAGAAGTAGATTTTATAAAAGAGAGAAAGATCGGCAGCCATAGTAGCGTGAGGCCAGATGACGGTAGCCAGAGTAGCGTAAAGACAGATATTAAGTCATTCGGGCCATCAGTAAGACCTTCGGACATGATGATAAGACCTCTGGGCCACCATTAAGTCTTTCGAGCATGGTGATAAGTCTTTCGGGCATGATGCGGCAGCCATAGTAGTGTGAGGATAGATGACGGTAGCCAGGGTAGCGTGAAGCCAGATATTAAGTCCTTCGGGCCATTAATAAGACCTTCTAGCATGATGATAAGACATTCGGGCCACCAATAAGTCTTTCGAGCATGGTGATAAGTCCTTCGGGCCACCAGTAAGTCTTTCGAGCATGGTGATAAGTCCTTTAGGCCATCAATAAGTCCTTCGGGCATGATGCGGCAGCCATAGTAGCGTGGGGCTAGATGACGGTAGCCAGGGTAGCTTGAAGCCATATATTAAGTCATTCGGGATATCAGTAAGACCTTCGAGCATGATGATAAGACCTTTGGGCAACCAGTAAGTCTTTCGAGCATGGTGATAAGTCTTTTGGGCCATCAATAAGTCCTTCGGGCATGATGCGACAACCATAGTAGCATGAGGCCAGATGACGATAGCCATATGAGCGCGAAACCAGATATTAAGTCCTTCGGGCCATCAATAAGTCCTTCGGGCATGATGATAAGACCTTCAGGCCACTAGTAAGTCTTTCGAGCATGGTGATAAGTTCTTCAGGCCATCAATAAGTCCTTCGGGCATGATGCGGCAGCCATAGTAGTGTGAGTCCAAAACGATCGACAACCATGTTAGCATAAAAATTTGAAGATAAAGGTTCTATATATAGGAAGGGTCTATGTTTTCGAGCCCCCAGTGAAATGTTCTATGTAGGAAGAGCCATAACTCTAGAATTTCAAGGAAGGACCTTTAGATCCAAGATCAGAAGGTGCAGGAGTTCTATATAAGAATAACTTACGAGCCTAAAGATTCGGCCGAGGAAAAGCGGAAAGTTCTAGAAGAACACGTGATTCTGAAGCTACAAACAGGGAAGTCAGGTAAAAATGAGTGTTTTTGGTCTTTGCTTTGTTCTCATTCCACTAGAATAAGCAAATAGGGGCAACTATAATCACTCATTTTTATCTACTTTTGTAAATATTGTAATATATCAGTATAATAATTAATTAATATTATCACATGTTTACATATATATGTGTATGTGTTATATGTGTATGGTGTGTGTGCGTGCATATATGGTGCATATATATTATGTAGTATGGGCCTATTAACAAGTGTTGGGGTATATGTATACTATATGGGTTTTTACTTCATGTACGTGTTGTCTGTATGCATGTGCTAATGTGTATAGTTATATTAGTTGTGTGTGAATAAACCAATATATATTTTAGTTGGTATATTATATTAATTACGTATGACATGGGTGGTATGTTGCACGTATACTTGTATGTTATACGTGTGTGTATGTGTATATAAAGTATTGTATTATTATTATTATTATATATATAAGCAAATATAAAATATTAAAAACCCAAACTATTTATTAAAAAATGTCCAAGTCCATTGTTACAGTTTGAAAACCCAAAAAGTAGATTACATATGGTACCAGGTCCGATTGGCCCAATCTAATTAATCAAAAAACCCTAGAATCTAATATGATATCCTTCATTTTACTTGCAGTCACCATCATCCCAGTCGTTGGATCAAGATAAGATCCAACGGCCCAGATCAATCCAAGACACCCCTCCAGCTGGCCACGTGAAGAACACGAGCGGATGGTTCACCTTCCACTCATGTGTGCGTTGCACGCGCGAGACCGCTCGATCTTTCCCGCCACGTGTCTTGATCGCCAGATCTCCCGAGCTGCTGTACGGCCTCCCCTCACCAGTTCACCCACTCAGCATGGCCAAACAAACACAGAAAGCGGAGATGTCAGATCCAAATCAAGAGCAGTATTTTCATTTATTGTAACTTGTTTGTGTAAACAAAACAGAAAATTAGAGTATGCATATATACAAATGTAACCTACCATTGTGTACTCGGATTAGAGATTCCAGAAATAAGAAAAAGCTTCAGTGGTAATAACTACCTTCTTTCTTTGTTTTATTTGCATGCTTCGAAATAAAAAAAGAGAGACAAATAAAATAAAGGAGTTTAAAGTGGTAATAACTACCTTCTTCCACATTTAACCTAGCTCACTCCCCTGTAAATAGCATGCCATTCCTTGATTTCAACACAACGAAAACCACAAAACTTTTCTATAGTTTTTCTCTATGGGTTTTTCAAAAGTTGTTTTCGGTGGTAGGCGAAGGCAAGAGTAAGTTCGTGATCGCTACGGCAGAGCAACTGTGGCTGATCATCTGTTGTTATATCCCGGGAGATAGACGACCAACGAACTCGAGCACCATAGGAGTGGCCGAAAATCTATCTTAAGGAAACTGCGTTCGTGCAGGCCTCAACAAGTTTTCCAAATCGGTTAGATCGGTTTGCTGATTTATATATGTTGTATCGTTTTAATTTTGTATTGTTCATTTAAATAATAATATTTATTTATTTATTATTTATGTCTTGGATTAACGCTATTTCTCTAACAATATTTGAGGTTAAAATAGATAATGAAGAGTTTATTTAACGTGGTCCCCTGTCGAGGGAGGGAAGACAATGCTAATGTCACGCCTGCGAGAGACATGGACATTAATTTCACATTGAAAAAGAATGAGAGGTTTTGGGATATAAAAGCAGTAGTGTTACACATCCTATCACACATGTCTTTTCGGAAGAGAGTAATGATTTTATGACATTAGGTCAGGGTTCAAATGATGTCGGTCTCCGGCCTACTTTCGGCACTCTCTGTGTTCACCCATTAGCCAAGGCTCTTCAGGAAGCACTCTTAAATATTAGACTATTTCTGCTTTTGGTAGAGAGTAGAGACAGTATGGATGTTATGATACATGATGCGTTGTAAGAATGATTTTGGATTAAAAAAAAAAAAAAAGACAATTGGGAGACCGGACATGTGAAGTAATATGTGGTTCGGTTTGGTCCAAAAGTGACATGATAAGCATGCTACAAAGTATTGTCTATCTTAGAGGTAAAGACTGTAGTTGCATTTGTGTTATGATAGGAGAACGGTCACTGCCTAATCTTGGATCCAGAACAGATTCACAAAAGAAGGTGCCAAATTTTGCTGGATTTGTCTAATTATGCATGCTAGAATTCTTTTTAGATCTTTGATATCTGGCAGCTACTTTAGTCTAAATTAAATCAAAATCAAGTCAGATCGAACTCTAGATTCTTTCAATGTTATTTTTATCATGTAAAAGTTTCGAATATAAGACCTTACTAAAGATGTGATGTGCTTATAACTAGACTCAATAGATGTTAGTTACGAATGTTATAATTTATAGCTTATCTGTTTTGTATATAAAACCGTTTCGAGTTGAAGGCATCTCAATAACTTTTAATAAATTTTTAAAGGTTTAGTTAAAAAAAAGTGTCTAAACCATAGTTTTATTGTTTTGTGTTTAAAGTTTTTTTTAGTTAAAATAAAACAAGTGTTTAATCTTTTAATATTTTAAAGTTGATTCATTTTAAAAAAAATACACATAATTTGGTTATTACTTGACACATGATTAAGTTTTTAGTTTTTTTATTATTTAAAAAAACTAAAAAAATATTTTTTTTTCAAAATAAACCAAACTCCAAAACCTCAAATCCCTAAACCCTTTAACATCATTGAACACTATGACGTTATCGTTGTAGTTGCCGCAAGAATGAAATCTCTTCATCTCGCCGCAAAAGCTGCAAAACTCAGTCGTTTGTTTTTTGTGGAACTCATTTTGCGTTCATCGTACGATGCTTGATCAGTACCTCAATCATCAATTTGCGACGACGGAAGACTAAGATGATTAATAGTGGGGTCTGACAACATAGGAGTGGATGGTGGTGATTGATTTGACGATGACAAATTATTAATTAAAGATTTGAGGATTTGAGGTTAGGGATTTAGAGGTTTATGAAAAAATAAGAATTTTTGGCTATTTTTGAGAAAATTAAAGTTTTTTTACAATTTTTTAAAAATAAATAAAACTAAAAAATAAACCATATGTCATGCATTTATTGGATGATAATTTTCTTAACTATAATTAACGGATAAACCTTAAAATATAACAAAAATAAATATTATACACATATTTTGATAAAAAAAACTTTAAAAACCTAAAAAATATAATCTGAAAAAAAAAATCAATGAAGGCTTTATAAAACCACAATGGTGAGTAAATGATGATGGGTCATTTTCCAATTATTCCACCTATAATCACTCATTTTTATCTGCTTTTGTAAATATTATAATATATCAGTATAATAATTAATTAATATTATCGCATGTTTACATATGTATGTGTTATATGTGTATGGTGTGTGTGCGCGAATATATGGTGCATATATATTACGTAGTATGGGCCTATTAACAAGTGTTGGGGTATATGTATACTATATGGGTTTTTACTTCATGTGCGTGTTGTTTGTATGCATGTGCTAATGTGTATAGTTATATTAGTTGTGTGTGAATAATCCAATATATATTTAAGTTGGTATATTATATTAATTACGTATGACATGGGTGGTATGTTGCACGTATACACGTATGTTATACATGTGTGTATGTGTATATAAAGTATCGTATTATTATTATTAGTTATAATTTATATAAGAAAAATATAAAATATTAAAATCCCAAACTATTTATTAAAAAATGTCCAAGTCCATTGTTACAGTTTGAAAACCCAAAAAGTAGATTACATATGGTACCAGGCCCGATTGGCCCAATCTAATTAATCAAAAAATCTTAGAATCTAATCTAATATCCTTTATTTTACTTGCAGCCGCCATCATCTCAGCCGTTGGATCAAGATAAGACCCAACGACCCAGATCAATCCAAGACACCCCTCCAGCTGGCCACGTGAAGAACACGCGCGGATGGTTCACCTTCCACTCGTGCGTGCGTTGTACGCACGAGACGTTCGATCTTTCCCGCCACGTGTCTTGATCGCCGGATCTCCCGAGCTGCCGTACGGCCTCCCCTCACCGGTTCACCCACTCAGCATGGCCAAACAAACACAAAAAGCAGAGATGTCAGATCCAAATCAAGAGCAGTATTTTCATTTATTATAACTTGTTTGTGTAAACAAAACAGAAAATCATAGTATGCATATATACAAATGTAACCCACCATTGTGTACTCAGATTAGAGATTCCAGAAATAAGAAAAAGCTTCAGTGGTAATAACTACCTTCTTCCTTTGTTTTTTTTTTTGCATGCTTCAAAATCAAAAAAATGAGACAAATAAAATAAAGGAGTTTAAAGTTTACCTTGGCTGAAAGTCGACCCTTTCCCGGTGATAAGCCTCGTAGGGGGTGAGCCGGTACCAAAAGGTGCTTTTAGGTCGACGAAAAAAAGGGTAAGGTTTTGACTTTTTGGTTCTAGTTTGTTCTAAAACAAGGGTTTTTTAAAACGTTTTGGGGTGTGGTATTTTCTAGATCTAGGAAAATATAGGGTTTCCCCTAAAAACTAACGTTCGATGAGGGTTTATTTTTGAGTTGAATTTTTAAAACGGCAAATGGACAAACTCGAGTCTAATAGGTCTTATTTATAGAGTTTTTTGTTTTAAAAATGATATAATCACCATATAAGGAGCTCCGCGTTTTTCAACTTTTCAGTTTTGTCTTGCCCCTTGGTCTAATTGGGGGCTGAGTCCTTCTTTATTTTTAAACTACTTCAATCTGGTCCTCAAATCAAAACAAATTAGATTTCCAAATGGCATAATTACCCACTTAGCCATCCCGCGTTTTTGGATTTTTCACTCCGACCTTGCCCCTTGGTTTAATCACGTTTCCAGTCCTTGCAAGTTATTCCTGGGTCATAATTCGGTCCTCAAATGTTTGTTTTTTATTTATTTATTTAAGTGTTCTGTTTTCAGTTTATTTTATTTCAGTCCCTCTGTCTGATTTTTTTTATTGTTATGCTTGTGTTTTTTTGGTATAATTACATTGCCATTTTATGTTTCATGCTCCTTTGTTTTTTATTTTTCTTGCATTACATGTCTTTATGTTTTTATCATGTGTATTTAGTTGTGATATTATTTTTTTTTGTTTTAGTTTATTTTGTCTGTGTTATATATGTCTATTTTGTACGCTAAGTTTTAATTTCATTTGTACATCATGTTTATGTGGTTCTTCATGTTTTTTTATTTATTTAGGTTGATGTATGATGTGCATTCATTGATGTCTTTTTATGATATGCGTTTCATCGTGCTAATGTATCATTTGGTTCATTTGTTCATGTTACATACTTGTGTTTTGATTAAGTGATCATGTTTAGTTTAGTTGTTTATCTTGAATATACGTATGATAGTATGTTTTGTTTTTGTCTTGTATTTTAGGTTACATATTAAAAATGAGTGATTTTTGTTACACATAAACACCGTGACATGTTTTTGGCATATGTATGTAATTTGTGTCACGTGATAAAGTTTTAGTGTAATGTGGTGATAATATGGTTTTGTCATTTTAGTATCATGTCTTATATCATGTCATGCATATTGCATTTGTGTTTTTAGGTGCTTAAGGATATTATATTTAGTTAATTTAACCTTGAAGCATATCTTTTGCCATGTTTGTGTGTATATGTTTTATTTATGTTTAGTCTAGATCCTTGTATATGTCATTTATATCTATGTTCATGCATTTTATTATTTTTGTTTAATATTATGATGTTCCTTTTTATGTTTTAGTATCATGTCATGTATGTGTTTAAGTATGTTAGAATTGATTAATTTAGTTTTGGGGTCATGTTTCGTTCTTGTTCATGTCTATACTTTGTTGTTATTGTTATGGTATGTTATGTCTCCGTTCATGTGTTTCATTTTTATTCATTTTTGTAATATTCATATTTTATGTTTTAATATCACATCAATGTAAATTGTATATTATTTTGTTGTTTAAGTTGCATTTTGGAAATATTAAATCGTCAATGTGGTACCCTTTTATTCGAGCGTAAATGGGGCCAGTATCAGACGTAGTGATGGTGGTTGGGCGCTTACTCTCGGATAATAGGACTTTTAAAATTTACTCGCACATATAACTAAAGTACCAATTTTTGGGCGGTGTGGGGGTGCTAATCCTTCCCCATCCGTAACCGACTCCCGAATCCAACATTTTTAAAATCTTCGGTTTTACGTTGTCCGGCCTACCTAAGTGGCCGGTGGCGACTCCATTTTTAAATAAAATACGGTTTTTCTAAAACCCCATGGAATATATTTTTTAAATACCTAAAAAACCCCTAAACACGTTAAAATGCTCGTTTTTTAGCGTAAGGAAGATATCGCTACACCACCATAGTTGGCTTTGCAGCTCTCGGGTCTTTAGCCTGCCAATTGCGAAACTTGCATCTTTGTTTGATCCAACGTGTATTTATTTTTTGTTTAATTATCGATATTCGATTCATTGGTCTACCTGTCTTTAATACAAATTTATCCATTGCCACAAGCTGAAGCTTGTATTCGACCAAACCCAACTGAATTGAATGATATGGACCCTGTGCTGAAACAAGCCATATGTTTTCTAAACCCTTGCCCAACATCTTCTAACCTGTGGGTCCAACTCAACCCCCAGGCAATTGCTTTTGTCAGTGCCTATGTACTTTATGTCACCAATAGTTTTAAGGTAAAACCCGAGTCCCTCGACCAAAAAAGTTGCAGCAACAACCACCTATCCAGGCCCCTACACTCAAAATATTGTAACAAATTTTCTTTAGTACTACAGTGTTAGATTGAAGTGTGTTAAGAGAAATTGTTAGATGGTTCAGGCTTATCAGGTCATCCGTGGTTTTAGTCAATAAAGTCTAACTATCTTATTTTAACTTTCAAATAACTATTCATTTCTTATCGACGTGTAAGAAAGAGGTGAAGATTCACCTTGAAAAAAATGAGATAGATGAACCTTATTGGCTGGGACAACGAATTACGTGGTGAGCCGGGTCAATCTAATAATTTTTCGTTTGGTTCAAACATTTTTATATTATTCCAAGAGTTAATTGCACCAAACGTCCCCAGCTATAGCACCCATTCTAAATTGGTCCCTAAACTTTAAAACATTCTAATTTTATCCTCAAACTATGACATTTATTCTAAATTGGTCCCTAAACTTTTGAGCATTTTAGTTTCATCCTCAAACTATGACTCTCATTCTAAATTGGTCCTCAAACTTTTTGAACGTTCTAATTTCATCCTCAAATTATCGTTTATATCACATCATATTATTACATAATATACATCAGTGTTTCATGACAATTAACAATTTTTGTAACGGTTTTATTAACATAAGTTATGATTAGCACATATTGGTAATTTGGGGATTAAATTAGAACATTCAAAAAGTTTGAAGACCAATTTAGAATGAGAGCCAAAGTTTGAGGATGAAACTTGAGTGTTTAAAAGTTTGGGGACCAATTTAGAATGAAGGTCATAGTTTGAGGATAAAATTGGAATATTTTAAAGTTTGGGGACCAATTTAAAATGAGTGTCATAGTTTGAGGACGTGCGGTGCACTTAACTCTTATTACAATAATGTAGAATTGAAGAAATATGAGATTCCAAGCTCATATTACCTCGTTTAGATTTCTAGTTTAGTCTTATTTGGTGGATGTAATTAGGGATGACCATGGGTCGGGTTGGATCGAGTTTTGGGGCGATCTGTACCTGACCCAAAAATTTAATACTTCCATCCGAACTCGACCTAATATTTTATGATGTTCTACCCGACCCAACTCGAAACTGAATTCTAGAGTAAAAATCTGAACTCAACTCGTCCTGACATAAATAAAAATTATCAATTTTTATTATTATTCGATAAAATAGCGAACTAATTGAAAAAATACAAATAGAGAGGAAGCATTATACTAATTATTTCATTTTTATTTGACAAAATAGAGAGATAATTGAAAAGTATATATAAAGAGAGGGACATTGTAGCTATTATACCTAAATATTTAGAATAAAATTAAACTATTATTTCGGGTCGGTCGGATATTTTCCACTTAAACTAAAACCCGACCCCATCCTCAAAAAACCCGACTCGAACCTGAAATTTTCTTTAAAAAAACTCGACCCTATAGAATCAGGTCGGGTATTTTGTAAATACTTTTTTTTATCAAATTTCTTGAATTTTTTTCTTCAGAATTACTATATGATATGTTTTTAGAATGTCACGTGAATTTTTGCAACATTAAAAAGAGTTGGGTAATGCGCATCAGAATTAAAAATTTAAACGGTTAAATTGAATAAAAAATTCTCTATATACCAAAATAATAATTAAATACAACTTCAGAAGTCAAAATATCATTTAACCCATATAAAATCCAAATGTCTTTGAATAAGGTATTGGCGAAGCCTTCTATAGTGAAGATGCTTCCACCGTTGTAGACAAATTCAATAGCCGACGACCACAAGTAGAGTTGTTTTTTGTCGGGTACCCGAAAAATCGAGTATTCAATTTATTTAAGTACTTCTTTTGTCTGCCCGTGTCCTAGCCTGTTATATTCGGTACCAGCTACTCGAGTACCCGTAAAATCCGGATAATTGGATAATGGATACCCGTTTTATTTTTTTAATCACTTAATTATATAAATAATAGACAACCTAATAACTGAAGAAATAAACATGAATTCAAAATAACAATTAACAAGAACAATATGAATTTGAATCCAAAATACCCACCACAAATACAATCCAAAATAATAATACAAACATGAAGTAAAGTTTAGAAAATTTAAACCTGGACCAGTGGACGTCGGATGGCTGGACTGGATCTGAAGAGTGAAGACTGGAGTGGAGAGAGGGAGGAGCGGCAGACGGCGAGTCGACGATGAACGAATATATCTATTTAATTAGGGATTTCAAATGGGATTCGGGGAAAATATCGAGGACATACATATGTAATTAGGTATTTTTATTTTTAATTAAATATATCTATTTAATTAATTATAAAATAAAATATGTTAAAATATATTTTTTATCGGGTAGTCGGGTACCCGACAAAACCAACTTTTGCTGCCTAATCCCAACCTGTATACCTGGAAAAATTACCGGGTCCGGTACCCGGCCCGTTAAAAAATAAAAATCTTAAAAATATCCGCTTATTTTATATCGGGTCATCGAGTATTTGGATTAGGTCAGTCGGTTCGGGTAATTTTAAACACCCCTAATCACAAGAGCTTTAGTAATCAATAATAGTACACATACAAGTGCCTAAGTAATTTTA
This sequence comes from Hibiscus mutabilis, assembly GCA_019671005.1. Taxonomy (NCBI): domain Eukaryota; kingdom Viridiplantae; phylum Streptophyta; class Magnoliopsida; order Malvales; family Malvaceae; genus Hibiscus; species Hibiscus mutabilis. The sequence continues at coordinate 27,434,507 of CM033719.1, read as the reverse complement.
CGAGCCTTAAAATATACTTTGGAGCTATAAAAACAAACTATGGTCCTATCATGTTTAATTTCTACGTTTTCTTCATAGAGATGTAGCAATGGAAAAAGATAAGGTCGTCGTTTGAATAAGAATGGTAAACGAGTACAATTTTACGAATTTTGTATTGTACTTTTCTCAATTGAGGTGGGCATGTATATAAATTTGGTAGATAGTGGGCATGTATGAGTGTTAAAAGTCATACATGTTGTGGATAGTGGGTAAGTGATAAATTTGAGACCTTACATGTCTCATATCCGTCTGCCCCCGCCCATTACCCACCATATGAATTCTGAACAATTATGAATTCAAAGATAAGTTTACGAACTATTATGTAAACCCTAGTATTCTGAATGAGCATGCCTTGTAATTTTTCAAAATCTTAGAGTATAAATTCCCTACTCAATTAATTTAATTTGAAAAAAAAATAATTTTTTTTGTTATGTTTGATATTACTGGCTGCTTGGCTGGCAAATTTGACGAGTATGGACGGATACGGATTGGGTGGTGGATAGCTAGTTGAGTAGTGAGTATGAGGTGGATTTAAAAATGTATCCACGTGAGTGAATGTGAATTTAAAAATTATACTCGCTGTGAGTGATGAATAGATAGTAGATATGAAAATTTTAGAAATATTAATATAGAGATGAGATATCCGCACTTGTCCATCCTATTTACCATCCCTAATTTTGAACAGGGAAAAGGTGGAGAGTTAGAAAAAGAAAGGTCATAATTTCCCAACATGCCTGTCTTAATCTCTTAGCGTTCTTTAACTAGGACATTATTGCAGCATTAGTGTAAACGTTGCAACTTATTTCTCATAGCCGAAGTGATGTTTCTTCAAGGATCCTATAAAATAGATAGCTATTCAGCATTAATGAATGGACAGCGGCACATGTGAAAAAGTGCAGATTGTCAATGGTGGAGTCAAATTAAGCAATTAATTCTCATAAGATGGATGATAAAGCCTGTATTTCCCACACAACTGTTGTTTGACAACCTTTCAACGAATGCAATTGGTCTTTGGAATTTCTCGAAAATTTTCCATTATTTTTTTAATATTAGCCCGGAAGGTGGTGTTATAAGAGATGAGATATCCGCACATGTCCATCTTATTTACCATCCTAGTTGAGATATTTATTTTGATATAACAAAGTAAAAAATATTTTGGACTTAAACAAATATTGCAAAAACAATTTAAAGTCCATTTAATTTAAAAAATCTGTTTGAAAGCTTTTAAAAGTGTCTTTGACTCAAATATATATTTTCAAGTAATTTAAAAGTCCCTAATGTCTAGTTTTTAACGGCTGATTTTTCACTGCACACTATAAATACAAGCCAAAGACACTTGAAGAAGAAGCAGAGAGAATATATCCAAGCATGTTGATCAAAAGAATTTGAGTCCAATTCTTATTTCTTCATTTCTCTTGTACGTATTCTAGATAGTGCTTATTCGTATATCTTTTGTACTCTTTCTAGTGAGCTTAAATTGTGTAAACACCCACCTTGTGAGGTATTTAGTTTACCAAACAAATCCATTGTAAAATGAGAGGTTCTAGTTTAGCCTTAGACAAAAACTAGAGTTGGTTCTATCTTAGCCAGTAAAAGATAGGGTTGTAAAGCTTTCCTCCTAAGCCTTGAAAAGGGGAAGAATTCATAGTGAATTGGGAAATTCTTAGTGGTGTGCTAAGGTAGTGGATGTAGACTCGGTTGGGTAGTCGAACCACTCTAAAATCATCGTGCAAATTGTCTACCATTTTATCAGTTTTAGCCAATTCAACAAAGAATCGAAAACAACCCTCTTGACGGTAATTGGAGATCGATTCAAGCGTGCTACAAATCCTAACAATTGGTATTAGAGACACACTCAACCGAAGGTTTAACAACCGTTGATGAGATCCTAGAAGGTGATTCAATCAACCGACATATCAGCCATAGCTTCTACTTCCGGCAACATGTACGAGTCTTAACCCATCGCTAGACCTCCATTCTTCAATGGAGACAACTATCCATATTGGAAGAACCGAATGAGGTTGTTTATCAAATCCAACGATTATCTCCTATGGGATGTGATCGAAGACGGACCATCAATTCTAATAAAGCAAGAAGGAGAGAGACAAGTTCCCAAGGACAAGCATGAAATGACGGATGAATAAAGAAAGAAGTTGCAAATAAATTATAAGGCCTTGCACATGCTCTTTTGTGCACTTGGACCCGATGAATACGCGAAGATGTCCTCGTGTACGAGTGCAAAAGAGGTGTGGGACAAGCTAGAGACCACCTATGAAGGTACCAACGATGTTAAAGAGACCAAGATTGGACTCCTCAATCTAAGCTACGAAAATTTCAAGATGGAGCCCGATGAGAGCGTCACCAAGATGTTTGATCGCTTCTATGTTATTGTAAATGGTCTCAAGGGGTTCGGAGAAGTTATTCCTGAAGACAAGCTTGTTCGAAAGCTCTTATATTCTCTTCCCGAGTCATGGGATGGGAAGAGGACGACCATCGTCGAGGCAAAGGACTTGAAGACCTTGAAGCTCAATGCTCTTGAGGGTTCTCTCCTAACTCATGAGATAATGAAGAGAAAGAAAAGAAGAAGAATGAAATGGAGAAGATGGGAATGTCTCTCAAATCTTCATAAGAAGAGAATGATTCGAGTGAAGAGTAAGATGAAGAATTGGCTATGATAGCCAAACGATTCACTCGCCTCATGAGATCCAACTGAAGAAGGAAATTCAACCGTAGAAGGGATCTCAAGAACAAGAATAAAGAAGAAGAGAAGGATATGATTGTGTGCTACGAATGCAAGAAGCCAGTGCACATCAAAGTCGATTGCCCCCAACTCAAGAAGAAGGGCTTCGAGAAGAAAAATAAGCACAAGGCCTATGTAGCCACTTGGAGCGATAAAGAGTATTCAAGTGATGAGGAGCACAAAGTTGCCAACCTTTGTCTTATGGCCTTTGAGGAGGATCCAAAGGTAACCTCTAGCTCATTAAATGATCTTACATATGATGAATTATTTGATGATTATAATGAGTTACAAGAGGCTTATGACGAATTGGTTGAGAAGTATAAGGAACCCGTTTTGAAAAATAAGAAAACTATCCTTGATTTGAAAAACCCAAATGACTCCTTATCTAAAACCAATTTGGAACTCGAAAAGAAGGTTAGTGATTTAAAAGATAATCAAAAGTTTTTTGAACAAGAAAATGTTGATTTAAATAACCTTCTTTTCGAATTGAAAGATCATTACCTCAATGAGGTAAATGATCTCAAAGCTTCCTTAAACAATGTTGGGAAATCAAATTTTGAAAAAGGACAATCTTCAAAACCCAACTATGTTAAAAGGAACTTTGGCAACCACAAACAAAGAGGCTTCCAAAGGACCTCTAGAGGTAATAGAATTAGAAGTGTTTGGGTTCCTAAGGAACTTGTCACTTCTAACAATCTTAAGGCTATTGTATCTTAGATTCCCAAGGAAACCAAGTATGTGGGAGCTAATACTCATGGACCCAAAATGATTTGGGTAACAAAAATCAAGAATTAATCTTTGTTTGTAGGATAGCATTGCTACAAGGCTAAAGCTTCAAGTGCAAATTCGTGGTTCCTTGATAGTGGATGCTCACGACATATGACCGGCGACAAGAATAGATTCGTGGAACTTGAACTAAAAAGAGGAGGATTGGTGACATTTGGTGACAACTCCAAAGGTCAAGTTGAAGGAATAGGTTCCATCGGTAATCGCGCCTCCGTACTTATTGAAAATGTTCTATATGTCATTGGTCTTAAACATAATCTTTTAAGCATTAGTCAATTTTGTGACAAAGGTTTCAATGTTGTTTTTGATTCTAATGGTTGCAAAATTTTAAACATTGAAACAAATAAAATTCCGCTTGTGGGTCATCGCATAGGAAACATATACATGGTGCATCTAGATGACATACACATTTCTCATGCATGTTTTGCTGCAAATGATGAGCATGATTCATGGTTATGGCATAGAAAATTAGGGCATGCAAGCATGAGTGTTTTGGAAAAATTGGTTTCAAAATATCTAGTCAGAGGTTTGCCTAAAATAAAGTTTTCAAATGATAAAATTTGTGATGATTGTGCAAAAGGCAAACATAAAAGAGATTCTTTCAAACCTATTAATGATGTTTCAACTAGTAGAGTTTTACAATTGATCCATATGGATCTCTTTGGTCCTATTAGAACTACTAGCTTGGGTGGAAAATCATATGCATATGTTTTAGTTGATGATTACTCTAGATACACATGGGTTTTATTCTTAAATAACAAAGATGAGGCTTTAGAAAAATTCATCACATTTTCAAAAATTACTCAAAATGACCTTGGTCAAAATATCTCTCACATTCGAAGTGACCATGGCACCGAATTTCAAAATCTTGGTTTCGAGGATTTTTTTAACTCAAATGGTATTAGCCACAATTTTTCAGCCCCTAGAGCACCTTAACAAAATGGGGTTGTTGAAAGGAAAAATAGAACTTTAGAGGAAATGGCTAGAACCATGCTTTGTGAAAACAATTTGCCAAAATACTTTTGGGCGGAAGCCACTAATACGGCTTGCTATATCATAAATAGAGTAATGATTAGGCCTATTTTGAAGAAAACTCCTTATGAGATTTTAACATCCAAAAAGCCTAATATTAGCTATTTTCATCGATTTGGTTGCAAATGTTTTGTTTTCAACAATGGAAAAGATAATCTTGGCAAATTTGATGCTAAAAGTGATGAAGCTATTTTTTGGGATATTCTTTAAATTCTAAAGCTTATCGTGTATTTAATAAAAGAACATTAGTTGTTGAAGAGTCTATTCATGTGGTTTTCGATGATAACCTCCTCCGAGGAAGGATTCTTGTGATGATGATGATATAGGGATTTTCGAAGCCAATGATGGTGGACAAACATCAAAGGTAGATGAAGTTCCAACCAAAGAGGAAGAAACACAAGATCCACCTCTAGAAACATTGAGACACATGAATCTAGAGGAGAAGGAAGTGAGCTACCCAAATGAGTACAACTATGTCAAAGGTGGTGAGATTTTGGGTGATCCATCCAAAAGGGTAACCACTAGACTTTCTTTTAAAAATGTTTGTAATGTTGCATTACTTTCATGCATTGAGCCTAAAAATATCAAAGAATCATTAAAAGATGATTATTAGATATTGGCCATGCAAGAGGAATTAAACCAATTTGAGAGAAGTCAAGTTTGAACATTAGTTGATAGGCCTACTAATAAATCTACTATAGGAACTAAATGGGTATTTAGAAACAAACTAGATGAGAGTGGTAACATAGTGAGGAACAAGGCTAGACTGGTTGCTCAAGGTTACACACAAGAAGAGGGAATCAATTTTGATGAAACCTATGCACCCGTAGCTAGAATGGAAGCCATTAGGATGCTTTTAGCATTTGCATGTTATCATTAATTTAAGCTTTTTCAAATGGACGTAAGAAGTGCATTCTTAAATGGTTTTATTAATGAAGAAGTGTATGTAGAACAACCACCCGGTTTTGAAGATCCAAACTACCCAAACCATGTTTTTAAACTTTCAAAAGCTTTATATGGTTTGAAACAAGCTCCTAGAGATTGGTATGAGAGATTATCATTTTTTTTAATTGAAAAAGATTTTAACAAATGAAAGGTGGATACTACACTCTTCATTAAAAGAATTGGCAAAGACATATTAGTAGTTCAAATATATGTTGATGATATAATTTTTGGTTCTACTAATGAAATGTTTTGCCAAGATTTTGCTAAGTTGATGCAATGTGAGTTTGAGATGAGCATGATGGGGAGCTTTCATTCTTCTTGGGGCTCTAAATTAAACAAAGGAATGACAACATCTTCATCAATCAAGCCAAGTACATCAAGGACATGCTCAAGAAGTTTGGCTTGGAGAGTGTTAAACCTCAAGCCACACCAATGAGTTATTCCACAAAGCTTGACAAAGATGAAGGAGGTAAGTGTGTAGATTTAAAGCTTTATTGCTCTATGATTGGATCTTGCTTTATCTTACCGTAAGTAGACCCGGCATTATGTTTAGTGTTTGCTTGTGTGCTAGATTTCAAGCTAGTCCTAGAGAATCACACCTTAAAGCCGTTAAGAGAATCTTTGGGTACCTTAGAGTTACACCTTGTTTAGGTCTTTGGTATCATAGAGAGACTTTCTTTAACCTACATGCCTTCTCAGATGCGGATTATGGGGGTTGTAAAATAGATAGAAAAAGTACCTCCGGTACATGTCAATTCCTAGGTAGTATGCTCATATCTTGGTTTTCTAAGAAGCAAAATAGTGTAGCATTATCTACTACCGAAGCCGAATATATATCCGTAGGAAGTTGTTGTGCTCAAGTCCTGTGGATGAAGCAACAACTCTTAGATTATGGAATTGATGTAGGTACCATTCCTATTAGGTGTGACAATACTAGTGTCATTTGTCTCGCTAAGAATCCCATCCAACATTCTAGAACCAAACATATAGAAATAGGACATCATTTCATTAGAGATCATGTCTTGAAAAATGATGTAGTTTTAAAATATGTAGACACCTTGAACCAATTAGCGGATATTTTTACCAAACCATTAGATAAAGAGCGTTTTTGGTCTCTTAGGAGAGAGTTAGGTTTAACCAACCTCCCTTGACCCTTAGAGCCTCTTTCGGTCTTAAAAATTATGCTTAAATTTGTTTGATTGATTGCTTTTGTGATTAAGCTCTTATATGTATATATGCTTGTTGCTAGGGGGAGTATGCATCTATTTATGTTCATACATATGCTCTCATGTCATTCACATGCATTTTAATTCGATTAGAATCGAATTTCTGAGCAACCTGTAGCCAAAATTAACATTTCTCGCACATGCGTATCGATACGGTTAGCCTCGTATCGATACGGCCAGTTTACAATCGTTTCGATATAGGTGCATCATGTACCGGTACGTTAAGCGTATCAAAACGGCCTCAGAAGCGTTTCGATACTGGGTTCGATACGCCACGTCGGCATATCGGTACGCGTTCACGGCTGGGCAGATTTTAAGGGCATTAAATGTAGAATTTTCACTTTTATTCAAACACCAACTTTTCTTCCAAACCCTAGATAAGGAAATAATCTATAAAAACCTCAAAATCCCTCACTTTTTCTCACACAACTCTTTAAATATCTTGAGGGCTTCTGGATTTTGCATCAAACCCAAGCTAAAATCATCAAGTTTGTGCATCTAAATCACTTTATTCATCCTTAATCTCAACTTCAAGGTATAAACACTAACCTTTTCTTTTCATTTTGTACATATATATACATTGTTTTTGTACTATAATCATAGATTTAGAACCTATATAGTATTGTTTTCAATATTTTTGTAAAAACATTTTTTAAATCTCAATTTTTTATTCGAATATAAAATTATATCGTATAAATTTTAATGTTGTTTTTCAAGTTTTTCTTTACCAAAAATTATTTTTACACTTGTATATATTTTTTAAATATATTGTATAGCTTTTTGACAATATCTTGATTATTGAATTAATTTTTGGATCGAATGTGTTGATTTATGCATACATCGTTTTTTGTTTGATTTTGTTTTTCAGATTATGGCCCCTAAGAAAAGAGCCCGAAAGGATATTGCCTCTAGTTCACGGTCTCCACATCCTCTTCCCGATCATGTTGGTAATAGACCCAATCTTACCCACATTTATCAAAACTGTTTTAATGAACCTCAATATCTGGACTCTGTGGAAATTTTAAAGAATACCAAAGTTACAAAATTCATCCTGAGTGTGTTAATTCAATCCCCCTTTTTTATCATCCGAAAGGTTTAAATTTGAATATCTTTCTTTAATGCACGAATGGAAATTTATGACTTTTTTAAGTATACCCGAGATTTTATACCGAAATCTTGTTTTAATCTTCTATTCAAATGCCCGGTGTATTTTTAATGAAAAGAAAACTTTGGTTGTTACCATTGAATCCTACTTAATGGGTAAGAAATTTCGAATAGATTCAAGTGTTTTAGCAAACTTTTTGGGTCTTGAGGATACGGGAATAGATGATGAGAGTGCATTAGGACATGTCCTTAGTGGTTCCGTGACTGTTCTTAATGTCCATGACTGTATCTTGCATCTCATGATCACTTGGTGGTTCCGTCCATCTGGTGGGAAATATCTACCATCCGCCAAGTTGATGATTTTTGGATTCGATGCTTTCGAGAGAAGAGGCGACCTAACCTTGCTCAGACTATGTTTGCTGAGATCCTCTTTCTTGTCCAACATCGCCACACTTCCTTGGTGACATCCTTCACTTATGGCACGGCTTTGAGCTTTGTCTTTCACAAGATGAGGATCGATTGTTCCTATGATATTCCGAAACCTCTCACAAATCTCATTGATTAGCGTTCTCTCCGCTGTGTCAAGTTCACTTATTACAATAGAGAATGGGTCCGTAACACCGATCTTCCGAGAGGTGTTCAACCCAAACCGGTGGAGGCTCCTTAAGAAGCTCAAGTTCCACAAGCTTCGGTGGCCCAACCGAATCAAGATGCTCTCATGGCTTTCTTTAATGAGAAGTTCACATGTTTACACACCACCATGGACTCCGAATTTGCCGCGATCGACACTCGCTTCACAGCTTTGGAGGAAAGGGTGGTGGCTATTGAAAATTGACAAAAATCTAAGGACATCACTCTTAACGCCTTTCATGGTGAATGGTGTCAATCCCATGGACCTCCGGCCACAAATGTTGATGATGAGGAGGATGAAGACGATGGCATGGACTCTTACGCATTTTTGCATGTCATAGCATATTATATTAGGATTTGAGTTATGAACTTTTATTTTATGTCCTTATGAACTCTTATGCTTTGTTTTTTTTTGTTTAAGGTTTTTGGGATTTGAGTTTGATTTAACTTTGTTGCTTGAACTATTATTTGAAGTTAAATGCTTATGTTGCTTATTTAATTGCTTGGAGTTGTTATTGTTCCCGTCTTATCCCTGTTACATTGATTTTGATCTAACAAAAAGGGGGAGAAGTTTTTAAAGAGCCAAATTTTCTTATAGACTTAAATTTCCTAAGTGTTTTCTAATACTTAAAAAAAATTCACTTTGGTTTTGTTATATCAGAAAGGGGGAGATTGTAAAACCTATGTTTGATTTTGATATAACAAATTGTTTAAGGACTAAATTGTAAAGAAAAATAAATTTTGAAGTATTCAAAAGTCTCACAAAATGACAAGAAAAAGTTTTCCAAAGTTATAAACTTAAACCCAAAAATTTCCTAAGTGTTTCAAGCTAAAAATACACAAATACGCCCAGGCGTATCGATACACCCCTTGGTGTTTCGATACGGTTTTTAGCTACTAGAATTTGTTTTTGCAAAGCGTACCGATACGGCTTAGCCCGTTTTGATACGGTCTTCATCTGGGTAAACATTTTAAGCACAGCGTTTCGATACGGCTAACACCTATTTTGATACGGTTTGAAATCTGGGTTTAAGAGATTTACACCCGTACCAATACGGTACTATATGTTTCGATACAGTTTGAATTATGGTTTTAAGAAATTTCAAAATGTACCGATACAGTTAACCCTGTATCGATATGGTTTGTCAAGATCTTCAAAGATCTTTGCATTAAATTTTCGACCGTTGTTTGTCAGTTATTGGAATCCTCAAACTTTAAATTTCGGTTCACCCGTACCGATATGCCCCTATGCGTATTGATACACTTTTTCATCCAGGATAGCAGTGAGCAAAATTCGTACCGATACGGCCTTGCCGTTTTGATACGCCCCTATTTTAACACTATGATCGTTTCGATATGGCTTCACGTGTATCGATACGACATATACAACGGCTATATTTCTGTTGCAATAAGTATCGGTACGAGCTTTTGTGTACCGATACAGGCCTTCACCAAACAACATTTATTGCGGGAAAGATGGTCCCCAACGGCTCTATTGATGACTTCAACCACCCAAGCGGCTAGAATTCAATGAGGGGTATAAATACAAGTCTCTAATGCTACATCATCAACTAATGAACTTAGATTGAACAACATTCAAGTACTCAAGAAAAATTCAACCCTTGTGCTCTTAGAGTCAAATCTTTGTGCCCAACTTGTGTTCTTTATTGTAATCTTTTTATTTCAAGTTTGGGGTTGAGTGTTCTTGTAATTTGGGCAAATATATACATTGTGAGGTCATTTTCTTTTTGCCATTTTCTTTCTTGTAAAAGAGTGATCTTGGATCAAGCTTTGGGTAGAAAGCTTTGATCGGTTGTAACGGTTGCCTCCTTAGCCTAGAAAAGGGGAAAATTTTCATAGTGAAATTGGTTGAAAATCCTTAGTAGGAAGCTAAGGTAGTGGACGTAGAGCTTGTTAGAAGCTTGAACCACTATAAATCATTGTGTCCCATTGTCCATCTTTTAGATTTGCTTCCATACTTTTTAAAATAACCAATTCACCCCCTCTTGGACAACATCGACATTGATTGATCATATCAACAATTAGTATCAGAGCCTCATCTCTATCGAAGGACTAACATCCGAGAGTAAAGATTATTTTCTCGAAGTCCACCGTTCAAGAAAATGTTAAGATTTGAAGAATACCGCTCTATCTTGTGTCCTCCGCTCTTCGAAGGAGAAGCATACTTCCAATGGCTCAATTTAATGAAGTATTTCATCAAGTCTCTAGATTTTGAGATTTGGGATATCATCGAAGATGGATACGTGGAAGCTCCTAAGAAGAAGAAGAAGCAAAGGAGTGCAAACGACACAAAGGCAAAGCTAAACGCTAGAGCAACACACATTCTTCTTTGTGGCCTTAATGAAGAAATTTCCAAGAAGGTCTCCCCCATCCAAGAGTGCTAAAGAAATTTGGAAGAAGCTTGAGAAACTTCATGGCAAAGAAGAGAAGGAAGATAGTGTTCCATCTTGTGCTAACCTCCTCCAATCACCCAAGGTTGATAGTGTTGTGGCTCTCGATGAGCCTAAGGTATTTTCTAACTCAAATGATTTAAATTCATACACATTTAACGAGTTACAAGATGCTTTTGATGAATTATTTTTGGAATTTGAGACCATGAATTCCAAATTTAAGAAAATGATTTCTAAACTTTAATTTGAAAATGATTTTCTTTTGAAAACAAAATTGGACTTTGAAAACCAAAATGAACCCTTGAAAAATGATTTAGAGTTTTCAAAAACAAGCAATGAAGTTTTAGAAAAAGAAAATCTTTATTTTAAAGTTAAGCTTGAAAGCTTAACAAAAGAAAAGAAAATTATTTCTAATAATTCATCTCGTTACGTAATGGCAAAATGCTCACATTGCCATTATCATGGTCATTCCATACATACTTGTCCTATAAAGAAAAGAAAAACTTATAGGATTAGACAAGTATGGGCTCCTAAGGGGACTAAAGACATTGTGACTAATGTAAATGGATCCAAAGCAATTTGGATACCAAAAATCAAGTAAATGTCTTCTGTAGGTATGTTTGGAGCAATGGCAAGCAATGCAAAGATATGACAATGCTCTAGTCACACAAATGAAGAAGATAACCTCTATACTAATTCTTTAATTATTTGGTTATCTATTCTTTTATTTTTAAAGTCTTGGATAAAATGAATTTCATATGCTCTTAATTTGATTTTATCTTGAAATTCAATGTTTTTAAGTGTCAAGCATTTGAGCTAAATTTATTAAAATGGAATGCTTTGTTTAAGGGGGAGCTTTTTATTTTAAATATATATATATCTTATCTCCATTTTTATTTTACACCAACAATTGGTAGTTTTATCAATTGGTACTTCAATTTTTCAACATTTGGTGTTTTGAACTTAATGAGATTTCAAACTTTGTTTTGAAATTATTTTTGATATAACAAAAAGGGGGAGATAGGTTTGAAAAATTCAATTTCAAAAAGAAAAAGGGGGAGTCTTAAACATTTTTCACAAACATTCTCTTTTTCTAAAATTATTTTCCTAAGGGGGAGCAATCTCAAAAATAAATTTTTAAATGTTTTCGTTATATCAAAAAGGGGAGATTGTTGAGATATTTATTTTGATATAACAAAGTGAAAAATATTTTGGATTTGAACAAATATTGCAAAAACAAATTTAAAGTCCATTTAATTTGAAAAATATTTTTGAAAGCTTTTAAAAGTATTTTTTATTCAAATATATATTTTCAAGTAGTTTAAAAGTTTGGGGACCAATTTAGAATGAAGGTCATAGTTTGAGGATAAAATTGGAATATTTTAAAGTTCGGGGACCAATTTAAAATGAGTGTTATAGTTTGAGGACGTGTGGTGCACTTAACTCTTATTACAATAATGTTGAGATTCCAAGCTCATATTACCTCGTTTAGATTTCTAGTTTAGTCTTATTTGGTGGATGTAATTAGGGATGACCATGGGTCGGGTTGGATCGAGTTTTGGGGCGATCTGCACCTGACCGAAAATTTAATACTTCCATCCGAACTCGACCTAACATTTTATGATGTTCTACCCGACCCAACTCGAAACTGAATTCTAGAGTAAAAATCTAAACTCAACTCGTCCCGACATAAATAAAAATTATCAATTTTTATTATTATTCGATAAAGTAGCGAACTAATTGAAAAAATACAAATAGAGAGGAAGCATTATAATAATCATTTCATTTTTATTTGACAAAATAGAGAGATAATTGAAAAGTATATATAAAGAGAGGGACATTTAGCTATTATACCTAAATATTTAGAATAAAATTAAACTATTATTTCGGGTCGGTCGGGTATTTTCCCCTTAAACCAAAACCCGACCCGAACCCATCCTCAAAAAACCCGACTCGAACCTGAAATTTTCTTTAAAAAAACTCGACCCTATAGAATCAGGTCGGGTCAGAAACCGTTGGGTCTGGGTCAAATGGCCATCCCTAGTGTAATATAGAATACAAATGCACAAGAGAAAACAAATGTCGTCAAAATTTGATGCTACTACAGAGCGGTCCTAATGACAAAGGGCGGTGTGTTCCACCTATGTGGCCCGAGTTTGAGTAGTTTAATCTGCAGATAAGCATGAGTTTATCCAAATTTAAAATCGAGCACAAATATTACCTTGTATTAGAATAGAATAATAACAAATTTTAACATATTAAATTCCCCCAGACCTAATTCATACTTGTCTTCGAGTATACCTCAATTTGACATACTAAATCTCCCCTCTACCTCATTATCATCTCGTTCTGTATCTAAGAATATCAATAAGGTTACACACATTAATGACTGACTTTATATGCAATTTATCCCTTAACTTTGATTTTGTTAAACAAATTGGCCATTGACATTGGTTTTGATCTACAATTTGACCCTAACTTTTTAATAATAAATTTATACTTAAGTATTTAAATTTATATTAAATGTAAATTTGAAATGTAAATATTAAACACTTTAGAAACTTTTAAATTATAAATAAGAATTTTAATCATTATTTTAAAATTGTTAAAATAATTAAAGGCAAAATTGCAAATCCAAGTCAAAGTTATGGGCCAAATTACAACTCAAGGTAACCATCAGTGACCAAATTAGATATCAAAACCGAAGTTTGTGGTCAAAAGGTATATTAACCCTTTCAGGAATAAAGTAAAAGGAAGGATGGGGCCAATCCATAAACATGGGCAAAAAATTATATACAATGGTTAAATGGTATTTTAGCCCCCTAAACTTTTCGATTGTGATGTACATTATCCTAGTTTATTTTTTAAATCTACGTGACACTCTAGGAATGTGTCACTATACATTAAAAGACTCAAAATAAATATATAAAAAATCCTCATTTTAAAAAATTATTAAAATGTTTTTCTAAATTTTTTTCGAAGTTTTGTAAATACTTTTTTTTATCAAATTTTTTGAATTTTTTTCTTCAGAATTACTATATGATATATTTTTAGAATGTCACATGAATTTTTACAACATTAAAAAGAGTTGGGTAATGCGCATCAGAATTAAAAATTAAAAGGGTTAAATTGAATAAAAAATTCTCTATATACCAAGATAATAATTAAATACAACTTCAGAAGTCAAAATATCATTTAACCCATATAAAATCCAAATGTCTTTGAATAAGGTATTGGTGAAGCCTTCTATAGTGAAGATGCTTCCACCGTTGTAGACAAATTCAATAGCCGACGACCACAAGTAGAGTTGTTTTTTGTCGGGTATCCGAAAAATCGAGTATTCAATTTATTTAAGTACTTCTTTTGTCTGCCCGTGTCCTAGCCTGTTATATTCGGTACCCGCTACTCGAGTACCCGTAAAATCCGAATAATTGGATAACGGATACCCGTTTTGTTTTTTTAATCACTTAATTATATAAATAATAGACAACCTAATAACTGAAGAAATAAACATGAATTCAAAATAACAATTAACAAGAACAATATGAATTTGAATCCAAAATACCCACCACAAATACAATCCAAAATAATAATACAAACATGAAGTAAAGTTTAGAAATTTTAAACCTGGACCAGTGGACGTCGGATGGCTGGACTGGATCTGAAGAGTGAAGACTGGAGTGGAGAGAGGGAGGAGCGGCAGACGGCGAGTCGACGATGAACGAATATATCTATTTAATTAGGGATTTCAAATGGGATTTGGGGAAAATATCGAGGACATACATAGGTAATTAGGTATTTTATTTTTAATTAAATATATCTATTTAATTAATTATAAAATAAAATATGTTAAAATATATTTTTTATCGGGTAGTCGGGTACCCGACAGAACCAACTTTTGCTGCCTAATCCCAACCTGTATACCTGGAAAAATTACCGGGTCCGGTACCCGGCCCGTTAAAAAATAAAAATCTTAAAAATATCCGCTTATTTTATATCGGGTCATCGAGTAATCGGATCAGGTCAGTCGGTTCGGGTAATTTTAAACACCCCTGTAATCAATAATAGTACACATACAAGTGCCTAAGTAATTTTAGAAGCCTTAAAATATACTTTGGAGCTATAAAAACAAACTATGGTCCTATCATGTTTAATTTCTACGTTTTCTTCATAGAGATGTAGCAATGGAAAAAGATAAGGTCGTGGTTTGAATAAGAATGGTAAACGAGTACAATTTTACGAATTTTGTATTGTACTTTTCTCAATTGAGGTGGGTATGTATATAAATTTAGTAGATAGTGGGCATGTATGAGTGTTAAAAGTCATGCCTGTTGTGGATAGTGTGTAAGTGATAAATTTGAGACCTTACATGTCTCATATCCGTCTGCCCCCGCCCATTACCCACCATATGAATTCTGAACAATTATGAATTCAAATATAAGTTTACGAACTATTATTTAAACCTTAGTATTCTGAATGAGCATGCCTTGTAATTTGTCAAAATCTTAGAGTATAAATTCCCTACTCAATTAATTTAATTTGAAAAAAAATTATTTTTTTTGTTATGTTTGATATTACTGGCTGCTTGGCTGACAAGTTTGACAAGTATGAACGGATACGGATTGGGTGGTGGATAGCTAGTTGAGTAGTGAGTATGAGGTGGATTTAAAAATGTACCCACGTGAGTGAATGTGAATTTAAAAATTATACTCGCTGTGAGTGATGAATAGATAATAAATATGAAAATTTTAGAAATATTGATATAGAGATGAGATATCCGCACTTGTCCATCCTATTTACCATCCCTAATTTTGAACAGGGAAAAGGCGGAGAGTTAGAAAAAGAAAGGTCATAATTTCCCGACATGCCTGTCTTAATCTCTTAGCGTTCTTTAACTAGGACATTATTACAGCATTAGTGTAAACGTTGCAACTTATTTCTCATAGCCGAAGTGATGTTTCTTCAAGGATCCTATAAAATAGATAGCTATTCAGCATTAATGAATGGACAGCAGCACATGTGAAAAAGTGCAGATTGTCAATGGTGGAGTCAAATTAAGCAATTAATTCTCATAAGATGGATGATAAAGCCCTGTATTTCCCACACAGCTGTTGTTTGACAACCTTTCCACGAATGCAATTGGTCTTTGGAATTTCTCGAAACTTTTCCATTATTTTTTTAATATTAAATCTGGAAGGTGGTGTTATAAGAATATAGATTTTTTTTAATCTTAAGATAATTAGAAGGTAGTATATGTTCATAGATATTTTTAATTTTTTAACAATGCACATATAATGTGCTGACAAAACAAATTGAATCTGAAACTCTTAGGATCAGAGCCGTTTCTAAGATTTTAGTGGTCCAAGAGCGAACTTAAAAATTAATCCCCTAATAATAAATATTGAAAAAATAAATTTTAAAAGTAGGTCCTTAATAACAAGTATTAGAAAAATTTGTGTCTCTAATAACAAGTATTAAAAAAATTAATTTTAGTACATCTCTAATAACAAATATTAGAAAAAATTATGCCCTAATAACATGTATTGAGAAAAGCTGGAGCCTTAATAAAAAATATTAGAAAAATAAAATTTTAAAAGTATGTCTCTAATAATAAACATTGAGAAAATTTGAGCCCCTATTAGAAAAAATTGTACCATAATAAAAAATATTAAAAAAATAAAATTTAAGAGTATGCTCCTAATAACAAATATTGAGAAAAAATTGATGTGCTAATAACAAGTGTTAAAAAATTAAGACTCTAATAACAAGTATTGAAATAAATTTTAAGAGTAAACCACTTATAATAAGTATTACAAAATTTAGGCCTTGGACGGGTGCCCCTTTTGTACTTGCTCAGGGACGACACTATCTAGGATGGTCATCATTCTTTTTTTACTGAGACTACTTGTTGAGTTTCGGGATATAAACTTTTGAATACGACTATTGAATAGATTTGAGGGACGTTTGATTCATAAATTATAAAAAAATAGGAATATAATTTTTTACATGTTATATTATTTTATATATTATTCAAAATGTTATATTATCTTGTTTGTTTATTTGACATGATGTAAGATTTATAGTGTTTGGTTAGAACATAAGATTATCTACTAGCAAATTTTACTAAATCGTCTATGTGATACATTACATTCTCATTTTAACAAGTCAAAATTTTAATATTAAATTAAAAATATTCGCATGAAGGTTCATATAATTATTTTTTTACACCGTCTAAATTTTATAAAAATTGTATTCAATATTTTACCATTATAAAGTATATATTAAATACATTTTAAAAAACTTTATATTTTTATGACGTCATTACACTTTAAACTATTTTTAAAAAATTATCAAATGTTAAACATTTGATATATTTAGTTTTTTATTGTTTATAATAGTTTGTCAAATAAATTAAAGTAAATAATAAAAATATCTAAAAGTGGTAAACTAGTGATAAAAATTGTAGAAATTAAATTTAACATGTTGAAACGTATTTTTTAAAAGATACGAAACATCTTATAAATAAAAAAATAAAATTAATAACATTAACTTTTAATTTATTCACTCCCAAGCAGAGGTAAATAGTGGTGGAGTTAAGGAGGTCTAGGCCTTTCGAAATTTTGGACAATTAACATTTAACCCTTTGATTTTTAAAAAAGTTAATTTGATCCCTTCTAAAATTTTAAAATTATAATTAAATTTTAATTTTTAAAATATTTTTAATTAAGTCGCTTTTTTTTTTAAATTTCTCACAAGTCTCAATTATTTCTAAATTTTAGTTAGGCCTTTAAATTTTCAAATTAAACATTTTAAAATTCTAAAAAAATAGTTTATGCTTCTAAGAATTTTCAAAAATTTTAAGTAGCCATCCAAAATATTTTGCCAAGATCCTCCCCTACTCCCAAACAATATACAACCTTAGAAACACTATAAGCACAATATTTATGAAAAAACATTTTATAAATTTGCATCCAAATAATTGGGTATCTAGTTAAATCTCATGAAGTCTTATTTGTTTAAAATAAAAATAAAAAAACAGAATACTGAACAAAAAATTATAGTCAATCGGAAATAAACACATAATTGCAACCACCGTCGTCCCTGAGTATGGAAAGGAGGGGCATCTATCCAGGGTTCAATTTTTTTAAATATTTATTATTAGAGTTTAATTTTTAATACTTGTTATTAGAGGTTCAAATTTTTTATAGTTGTTATTAGGGACTCAATTTTTTTTCTAATATTTGTTATTACGAGTCTACTCTTAAAATTTATTTTTTTAATACTTGTTATTAGTTCCTAATTTTTTAATACTTGTTATTAGGTGCCTAATTTTTTTACCGACATTTGTTACTGGTGGCATACTCTTAAAATTTATTTTTTTCTAATACTTGTAATATGAGCCTAATTTGTAAGTTAACGGCTCGGTCACTAAAATCTCAGAAAGGGGATAAAAATACCCTAAGCTGCACTTCTCATGTCCTATAAAACTTGTTCATTTTGTGTTTTAAAATTATCATACTTAAATTGTCCCTTTAAAAAACTCAACAACTTTTATTAGATACATTTCCTTTTCTACCATATTTTTAGTTTTCCAACAAAACAAACTTTAATTTTTTTAAGGATAAAATTATAATTTTAATTATTTTACAATACATCTCTTACACAAACTTTTTCTTTTTAAAACTACGTGAAAAGTCAACAAGAGACGAAAGAAGTAGTAGTTTAGCTGAAGCATTTAATATTTAGGTTCCTATATTGTAATAATTCCACTCAGGGACGTAACTATGTATGTACTGGGAGAGGTTTTTGCCCCCTCCCAAAATATTTTGATGTAATAACATTTGAGGTCCTTCTAAGTTTAAATACTAGTCAAATAAGTACTTTGTCCCTCCCAATTTTTAAATTAAAAGAATTAATAAAGTCTTGTCCCTCTCAATATTTGATCCTAGCTCTGTCCCTGATTCCACTTAACCATACATCAATATAAAAGATGCTAAATATATTGTTCTACATAAATATGATGTGTACTAACCAGACTACAAGAGCCTAGAGTTATGGAAGTCTTAGCCAGCTAGCCAATTTCAAGGGCCACAATGGTATGGTAGGATGAGATATCTTGGCCTATTTGCTCATTAAAGTGTCCTGATCTTGTCCACGTTGTAAAGTAATCAGCTTTTGATCAAAAGTATATAACACAACACCTTGTAACTTTCACAAATTTTGAAACTATGCGACTATCCAACTAATTCCCATGGGCCATCTCTTCTTGTGGCTACAAATTACCAAGGCAATGATGGGAAAATAATGCTTAAGTTTAGATGCTAAAACAATGATGAACTGTAATGGATGGTGGACTGGTCGACTAAGTAGTATTTATCATATATGATTAAGGATAATGATGAGCTGTAATGAATGAATGACTGGTTAGCTTTAAACCTATACGATCAGTGGCAGATCCAAAATTAAAAAAATATGAGTCCAAAATATTTTTTCCAAATAAGTATGTATTTCTTTTTTATTTTCCTTTACACACTAAACTATATTTGTTTCCCCAAGAAATGAGGATGCAGTTGCTCCCTTTTTTTTGAAAAGTAAGAAAGGATTCTTTCAACCGAACCTTAAGAGAATACAAAAAAAAGGCTAAAGGGGTTCAACAACAACAAACGAAAAAGAACCATAAAGCCTCGGAAAAACAAGCTGGGTAGGCCAGCGAAAACAACACAAGCAAACCGAAAAAGGAAAGCAAAAAATAAGTCGATCCCCAGGCGACCAAACCAACACCAGACAAAACCAACATCTGAGGAAGACACGACCGATCCGCAACTACAGAGATGGAAGCAGAAAAACACAAAAGCAGAGCAGGAACATTAGATTCCAAGTTCGGCCGAACCTATCCATGATCATCACATAATCTCTTAGAGAGCTCCAGGGTCGGAGATAGGTCTCCTTATATGTTAGATATAAGGACTGAGTCGTAAGAAACAAATGATGGACAGGTAAAAGCCACCCAAAAAGCCAAGAACCAAAGGAAACCAGAGCAACACCGCAGGAGAGAGACCAGAACCTTCTAAACCAACGAGAAAACAAAGAACCCACGTCGGAGGCAAGAGGAAACAACGGCTCACATTGCAAGAAGAAAACATGTCTTAACATGGTAGGAAGAAAGAGGGGAGGCCACACCAATCGCTCTATCTAATAGCCATTGATGGCAGTGCCCAGAAAAATCATTTTTTTTTTGCGAATGACACTTTAAAATGTCATTCGAAAAAAGAGAGAACTTGACATCCTCATTGCACTTAATCTCCTCAATTTCGGTCAACAACAAAGAAGAAGATGAGTCGAAAGAAGGAATGTTGATAATGCGTTTGCTAAAAGGGTCCCTTCTAAATTATAGGAGACCGATTTTATCGTGAAACTTTCGGTCCAATTCAAGAACAAACTTCTCCCTTGCTCCCTTGCAGCTCTTATAATCCCACTAAGATGTTGATAACCCTTGGCTTTTCCTTTGAACTGTTGTTCTAAACTGGAAAATTTTTTGAGGGGCCATCACCAGATTTGGGAGAGAAGACAAAATTGATAGCTTCATTATTTTCAATCAGCCCAAAACCTTTGGATTTCCATACCTCGGGTTCTACCCCCACAATACCTTCAAAGATTTCATTTCTTAATTCTTTTTTTTGAAGGATGAAGCTGAGGAGGATTGTCAGACTTTTGTTTCCTTTTCTTAAATGAGGTAATATCCATATCAGTGTAGCGATGTTTCTTTCGCTAAAAAACTAGGTTTTAAGGTATTTGAGATATTTTGAGTATTAAAATATTTATTTCGTAGGGTTTTAAAAACAACGTATTTTATTTAAAATAGAGTCGTCACCGGTCACTTAGGTAAGTCGGACACCATAAAACTAGAAATTTTAAAAAATATGGGTTCGAGAGTCGGTTACGGATAAGGAAGGATTAGCACCCACACCGCCCAAAATTGGTACTTTAATAATTACTGCTTTATTAATATTAGACTTTCCGGATTAAAGTGGCGATTAATTTAAAATTTGGTTATAAGTGCGGGTAAATTTTAAAGGCCCCGTTATTCAAGAGTAAACGCCCAACCACCATCACTACGCCTGGTACTGGCCCCGTTTACGCTCAGATAAAAGGGCACCGCATTGACAATTTATATATCTCGATATTCAATCTTAGTGAGCAAAATACAAAATGTGGCAAATAATTTAAATACAATAAAAACACAAATAAATATTAACATAATAAAATAGTAATTTAACATAAATAAAATACTAATCTAAAATATACATACATAAATATTAATCTAATTCGTAAATAAAAACAAATCTAATATAAATAAAATATTAATATAAAACATAAAATTAAAACATAAATAAAAACAAATCTAACTCATAACCAACCTTCCAATTCTACTGCTCAGCCATTGTTTTTAACTCTGCGTCCTGCTTACTTTCGACTCTCATCCACATTCACACTCAACTCTCTCATTTCTTTTCTAATCAACAGCAATGGCATACGACAGGCTCCAACCATCCGAACCACAACTCACTGCTAAAACCAACAAGAAAAAGCTTCTCATCATTTCATTCGTTGCCTTCGCCATGATCTTTGTCTCAGCCGTCTGTGCCGGGATCGTAGTTCGGCTCCGTGAAGGCGGCGCCAGTCCTGTTGACACCCCAATCCACCGTAAGCCCACCCAAGCTATCTCCAGGACATGTGGCAAAACTCGGTTCCAAAAGCTCTGTGTCAACTCCTTCCTCCAATTCCCTGGCTCGCTCACCGCCGGTGAGCAAGACCTTGTTCACATTTCCTTCAACGTCACACTGCAGCGCTTCAACAAAGCTCTTTATACGACAACGTCCATCTCCTATACCCAGATGGATCCACGAGTACGGTCCGCATACGACGGCTGCCTCGAGCTTTTGGAAGATTCCGTCGACGCCCTCTCCCGTTCCCTCTCCTCCGTCGTTCCTTCTCAGAGAGGCAATGGTAGAGTCGGGTCCACTCAGGACGTCGTGACGTGGCTTAGCGCGGCGTTGACGAACCAGGACACGTGTACGGATGGATTTGAGGGATTGAGCGGGGCGGTGAAGGACCAAATGGCGGCGAAATTGGAGGACTTGTCGGAGCTCGTGAGTAACTGCTTGTCGATATTCGCGGCGAGTGGCGGAGACGACTTCGGCGGAGTGCCGACGCAGAACAGGAGGCTGCTGGCGTCGAATGATGTAATGTCGGGAGAAAATATGGATGGGCAACATTTCCCGAAATGGCTGAGGAGGGAAGAGAGGGAGCTGCTGGACATTCCAGCGACGGTCATCCGGGCCGACATAATCGTTTCAAAAGACGGAAACGGCACCGTTAAGACCATTACAGAGGCGATTAAAAAGGCGCCGGAGCATAGTACTCGCCGGATCATCATTTACGTGAAGGCGGGAAGGTAAAATCACATCTGCTTTGTATAATATATTTCCTTCAAATTTGGTTTTTAAGTTCCGCATTATTTTTTAAGCGATTTTGAAGTTAAAAGTATTTTTAAAATAAAGAAATATAATATAAATTGTTTTTAAAAATATAATATTTAAAATAAAAATTTTGATTTTTAAAAACTATTTTTATAATTTTAAATGAAATAATATAAAAACATTTTTATATAATATTTATAGTCAAACCGATCAATTGGAAAAAGTACAGTTAAACTGATCCTAAGTTCAAAAATTGATTTTGACATTGAATTTGAGGGATAATTATAAAACTATTACTAAAATTTAAAAAAAAAAATGACAGTTGATAAAACCTCTAGTTTTATAAAACTATTAAACACTCTAAATTTTAGTTTAAAATTTTAATTTTTTAAAGTTTTAAATCACCCTCTAAACTCCATCATTTGTGTGCATGCAGGTACGAAGAGAGCAATCTGAAGGTGGGGAGGAAGAAAATAAACTTGATGTTTATAGGTGACGGAAAGGATAAAACAATAATTACAGGCTCAAAAAGTATATTTGACAACATCACCACATTCCACACGGCTGTCTTCGGTAACTTCACTTTACCCCCTTCGTATAAATATGTATATATTAATTAATGATAGGACGAAGTCAGAGTTCGGGGTTAAATGATAAAATTAGAGATAAATGCATATTAATTTATTTTTTAAAAAAATATATAAATCAAAGGTTAAAACAATTTTGGTACACTCTTAACATACATAAATGGTTTTAAATTCAAATTACTTTATCCGTTATATTTAAATGAGTTTTTATTTAAAGATCATTTTATCTCTTATATTTAACATACTCTAACGGCCGAGTCTAGGGTGCGGTAAGGTTAAAAAATGACCAACTTAAAATGTTAAAAAACACGCAACCTACATTGATACTTATCATGAAAACATATAAACTTAAAATGTTATAAAAAAATATTTAACATTTTAAGTTGTGGGGTAACATATTAGGTAGCGTGTTTTTTAACATTTTAGGTTACACCGTATTTTAGTCGCACCCTAAACCCACTGCACCCTGAACTCGATGTACCCTTAAGTTGACGTAACATTTCTTTCATTGAATACAACGTAAGGTGCATTTATGATTGAGAAAATGGATAACCCCAGTTGAACATATTATGAATGGATTTAATGTAACAAATAACATATTATGAACCGATCATCAAAGCCCCAACATGTACAACATTGGTTGTTTTACCTTTTTTTTCTTTCTTTTCAGCGGCAACCGGTGCTGGTTTTATTGCAAGAGACATGACATTTGAGAACTGGGCTGGACCAGCCAAGCACCAGGCAGTGGCTCTGCGTGTTGGGGCAGACCATGCAGTGGTCTACAGATGCAACATCATCGGCTACCAAGACACGTTATACGTTCACTCCAATCGCCAATTTTACCGTGAATGTGACATTTACGGGACCGTAGATTTTATTTTTGGTAACGCAGCCGTGGTGTTTCAGAACTGTAGTATTTATGCCCGAAAACCCATGCCTATGCAGAAGAACACAATTACCGCCCAGAACCGAAAGGACCCGAATCAAAATACAGGCATGTCGATCCATGCATGCCGAATCCTACCGACTCCGGATCTGGCAGCTGCGAAGGGTAGCATCCAAACATACCTAGGCCGTCCCTGGAAGTTGTACTCTAGGGCTGTATTCATGTTGTCGTACATGAGTGAGCACATTCACCCCGGGGGATGGCTGGAGTGGAATGCTACATTTGCTTTGGATACACTATATTATGGTGAATACATGAATTATGGACCGGGTGGGGCAATTGGACAACGGGTAAGATGGCCCGGTTACAGGGTTATCACTTCAGATATTGAAGCAGCCAAGTTCACAGTGGCACAATTTATTTATGGATCAGCATGGTTACCATCAACTGGAGTCGCTTTCTTGGCCGGCCTTGAAGTTTAATACAGATGTTTCCTCTTCCTACTCCTCCTCAACTGTATGAAATATAATTACATCTATTTTTTATGATATTACATATAAGTGTCACTGTAACATATGTAACATATAGGAGTATAGGGTGTTTTGATTCACATAATGTAAAATTGGAAATATGATTACGAAATAAGATTACTCAAATATTCAAAGAATGAGACATTACCTTGTTAGGGCCATATGGTTCGAATATTCTCAATCACTTGTAGAAACTAGAAACATTATCACAGTGGGTAATTTTGTGAGTGTTTTCATAGCTGCTGCTTTTATTTGAAGAAGTAATTTTGCAAGGAAATTTGTTACAATATTTTGAGTGTAGGGGCCTGGATGGGTGGTTGTTGCTGCAACTTTTTTGGTCGAGGGACTCGGGTTTTACCTTAAAATTGTTGGTGACATAAAGTACATAGGCACTGACAAAAGCAATTGCCTGGGGGTTGAGTTGGACCCACAGGTTAGAAGATGTTGGGCAAGGGTTTAGAAAACATATGGCTTGTTTCAGCACAGGTGGGGTCCATATCATTCAATTCAGTTGGGTTTGGTCGAATACAAGCTTCAGTTTGTGGCAATGGATAAAGTTGTATTTAAGATAAGTAGACCAATGAATCGAATATCGATAATTAAATAAAAAAAATAAATACACGTTGGATCAAACAAAGATACAAGTTTCGCAATTGGCAGGCTAAAGACCCTAGAGCGTGCAAAGCCAGCTATGGTGGAATAATGGGAAAATGACACATCATCATTTACTCACCATTATGCTCATCTTAATGTTCATGGTTGCAATGTTGATCTTTTGCAGAATTTGCTTCACTATTCTTTGCCTGCACCTTCAGGTGTTATGAAAGTGGATATGCAGAAGGCCTTTGACTCATTGAGTTGGAAAGTTACCTGTCTTCAAAGCTGTGGGGCTACCTACAAGGTATCGAGGTTGGATCAGTTGTTGCTTAACTTCTCCCCGATTCTTCATTTCCTTCAATGGAAGCTTGGTGGGCTTCTTTAAGGGAGCTAGAGACATTCGACAAGGCGATCCTCTTTTTCCCTATATATTTGTCCTACTAATGAATGTGTTCTCTCATTTTTCTCAATGTGGCTACTCAAAAGGGCAGTGTTGTACCATCCCAATTGTAAAAATATTCTTTAAAGCATGACATGTAACAAAATTTATGGGTTCACTTATTCAAATAGTTTCTCTTCAGTGGTCAAACTATCTTTTGTTCGTATATTTATCTAATGTGATCAATTAGACATCAAGAATGCCTTTCTCTATGGTGATAACCAAGAAGAGGTGTATTTTTGTCAAAAAAAAAAAACAAGAAGAGGTGTATATAAAGCAACCAATGGCGGATGTGCATGTAGTTCAAGGTTAACATGTGCCCATCTTAAATTTTCTAAACTCCATACATTTGACTTTCATTTTCTTAACTTGTATGATTAGTCTTTAATTTTTTAATCTTTATTCATTGACCCAACCCTAAGATTTTGAGATTTTATGTGTGCCAACTCTCAAAAATATTTTCGGATCCGCCACTGGATCAATCACTTAGATTCTTTTCTCATGGGTAGTTCAACGTACCTAGTTTAAGAGTTTGGGCTAAAAGAGTAAATTTGACATTCAGTTTTCTATAGATAATAAACAACTGATGTTGTTCTTTTTATAGCATATGTTGATGATATTATTATTATAAAAGATGACAGTGTTAGGATCTCTTGAGTCTTTATATACCAAATTTCAGACAAAAGACTCGGGTCAATTGAAGTACCTCTTCAGAGTATAAGCAACAAATAGTAAGAAAGGAATTGTTTTGTCCGAAAAGAAGTATGTTCTTGATCTACCTACATAAATTGGAAAGTTAGCAGCAAATCCTTGTAGTACTCAAATGATTGGCGATGTGCATCTTACACAAGATATAAAGTAGATCCTATGTTACTTGAAAAGAGCTCCTGAGCTTGGCATATTACAACAATCATGAACATACATTCAAATCATGTGATTTTATCATTTGTTAACTCAAATGGGATTGGGGAATTCATCATGTGTGAAACTTTGGTGTGATAATCAAGTCGCTCTACGTATGGTGTTAAATTTAGTATATCATGAATGAACCAAACACGTTAAGGTTGATTGTCTCTTTAATTTAAAAAAATCCTACAACTTAATCTCTGCCGACGATATAGAAACAAGACAACTTATCAATTTGTTCACAAAAGCAATGAAAATCGAGTTAATTATTTATGTAACAAACTGAACACAATTCACATTTATGCTCCGGCTTGAGGGTGAGTGTTATGAACTATAATAATGCTATACGTAAATTAGTATAACCTCACGCCTAGGAAGATGCGGGGATATCAATCTCACATTAAAAATGAAAATGAAGGTCCTGAGATATAAAAGTGGTGGTGTTACACATCATATTAGACATGTCATTTAAGAAGAAAGTAATAATTTTGTGACAAGAGATACCGGAATAACCCTTTGACTACCCGCGACAGTCCTCCATCACGAGGTGAGATGACTCGTGACAAGGTTTGTGAATGTTTCATCTTCTCGCTCATCTTCTATGTCTCTCAACACACTGGTGTATATATCCTATTATGGATTCAGTCAAACTAACCAAGTGAATAGCTCTAAATTGGTGTTCGCCATTTGGTCTATGCTCAATTGAATGACTTGGATTGCTTTGGCAACTTATAGTTAATTCACAAAGTATGATTACTAACGACCTTACTTGGATTTTTTTTTGTTCTAATCGTATGTATATCGATTTTTTTTGTTTGCAACACATCTGAATGTAAAATATACACATGATCTTTCAAATATATACCTTTTGAAAATAGATAAATATATATTATATATCAAATATATAATTTTATATTAAAAAAATAATATATACACGTTCAATAAGTGAACTCAATGAGTGGTCCTAATAGAAAAGAAGATGATGTTCATATAAAGAAACCCAAATTCAAGCAGCTTTGCCTACAAGGTATGTATGCCTTATTAAAGGGTTAAAAAAAAGTATGAACATATATTTTCATACTACCTTGTAACCTGAATTCGATTAATATAGCTAGTCACTTGGTTTATAAATACTCGATGATTCTCCGACCTAGTAGCTTCCTTAGAAACACAGCCCGGGGATGGGATTATTCCATCTTTTATTACACCTCTTAACGGAATTCAATCAAAGAAAAGTTCCCATGAAATTCAAGTCAGAATCAAGTCCAAATAAGCAATGGAAAATGGAACTAGGCAGCAATAGTAGCTCCTGCGATGCTCAAAGTTTGCTTGCAAATGCGAGCTAACGAGGGTGTTGCAGTGGACTTGAACAAAATTCAAGTTTCAGAGGAAGCAGAAGAAACTACAGCAGGAACAGCTTCGATCTAACCTAAGTAGGACTACAAGGGTGTGTCTCGACGTATTTGATCAAGTTACTTCTTCTAAAAGCAAGAAGAATAGCAAAGCATATATGAAAAGATATCGAATAACATAGTCCAAGTCAAGGAATTTTCACATCGACCACAGTCTACTTATCTCTCTGTTATAATGGCATACTAATCATGAGAAAAGGGCAAACACAGGTTTGTAGCATAATAGTAAGGCAGTTGGTTTCCCCTGCCAAAAGTTTTATGCTTTCCAACTACCCAAAGAGCCAACCTTTTTCGGGTTTGCCCATGGAGACAATTATATATACTCAAGAAAGAGCAAACATGCTGTGAATAGCTAAGAGATCGAATAGTTTCGATTTGTTGGAAGTTCTCTGATTCTGTCACATTGCAACACGGTCTTAAATAAACATGATTTGCAATGCTGCTTTGGTTTTTCCCATGGAAATGAGCAGGCAAGCATACATATAATTAAAACAGGTAATAATTGCAGGAAAGAGCAATCGATTGCTAAGTTCACCATGTAATATACCAAAGACTATAAACACAATATCCATCCCACATTCATTTATGAAGCAAAAAAGATACTTCAACTAAAGCCTTCTAGCAGTTTTATACCTAAATAAACTAAAAGCCCCTAAGCAAGTCGAAATAGACCGAAATGACCAAACTTCTGATACGCCTTTGCTCCACTACCGTCTCTTTAGCTTCTTCAATTGACTGGCACCAAGCTCTCCACATAACTGAAACCTTCAAAACAGAAATCAACACAATCAATTGCAAGCCTTCTAGTTCTTTGATCAACCGGATCAAACAAAAAGATACTCGACTGGTTTTCTCTGTCTCTAACTCCCATATACTTAAACACCAGCTCCCGGTCTGTCCAAGTCCCCACCGGAACCAAAGACTTTGAAAAATTCTCAACCACAACCAAATTAGTCCATCTTTTCGTCCCGTCTTCACAATCACTTAGTACCCAAAACTCGAACTGATTCATATTATTACCACTAGCAGCAAAAACTAACGGATATACAGCAACAGCCAGTAATCCCATGCAAGACACAACTTTAACATTACCATGCCGAGTAACCGGTGGCAATGGTACTGTCTTAAACACCTCTCTTCCCATATCGAAGGAGACAACAACCTTCCGATCGGAGAATCTTTGTAAACCGACGGCCACCCAATTCAAACTACCATCAACAACCACTCCATCTTGCCCTCCACATAACAGGGCTAACTCGAAACGTTCTTCTATCTCCTTCCAAACCCCTTCCCTCCATGAATAAACTTCAACCCTTAGAAAAGGCGATTCATCATTTCCCTTAAAAGAAACAATCCTGACTAGCTTATAATCATTGTTAAAGGAGTCAAAGCCGAAACCATAAAACACCATCCAAAAGGGATTATCTCTAGAGGAAGTAATCAACGGCAAAGAGAGATGTTTAAACTGTTTGGTTCCAGGGTTCCACATAACGAAATCAGAAGCATAACATGGGGAAATATCGAGACAAACCAAACCATCGACGGAACCGACGATTTTGGGGAAGCGAGGGAGTGAATCCTCCAAGGGGATGCGCAGCAGCTGGGTGCCGAAATTTAGAGTGGGGTCAGTTATGAGCCAGATCCCGTAGTCCCAACCGGATTGGGAGTGGTAGCGGCGGATGAGGAGATATGGGTCGGGAGAGGAGCGGCGGAGATGGGCAGCGATGAAAGCAGGGTTTGAAGTGAGGTCCGCCCAGTTCTTGGAAACGGATTTGAATCGGGTTAGGGATTTGACGGGCAACCGAGAGAGGATGTCGGTGATGGTATTTTGAGGTGATGACGATGAGGAAGCCATGATTCTGGGTCTTCTTCCTGCGCAAGAATTCATTCGTCGCTTCTCCCTTTATAAACACTTTCTTTCTCTCCCGAGTTGAGTTTTTTTTTTCCTGGGGTTGAACTAAGTTTCTTTTTAGCCTACTTTATGGATGCTTCAACTCAATATTTATTCTTCTTCCAAGATTTCTATTAAATATTTTTTTAAAATCAAATTAATTCTTAAATTCTAACCATAGATCTTGAATTATAAACCCTACAACCTAAACTCTTAACCTCTAAACTTTAAATAACCCTGCTTGTAAAAATTTTATTTTTCACTGCCAGTGTAGAGGATAATAATACATACATTATTTGTAATACACTCTAGGTGATCACATTCGAACCAAGTAGGGCTATTACAAAATAAGGCCTATTGGGCTAAGCCGTGAGTCTTTTAAGTTTCCCGAATAATGGATACAATTAACGCTAAGCCTTTTTGTTTACCACTCCACTTGCATCATCCTCAATAACGACCGATCGCCAGCCCATTTCATTTACAAGCTTATGGCCTTCAATGAACGTGCGAGCTTCAATCAACTATGGGTCATGCATGTGATGAATCTGACATGTGTGACTAGCTAGAACCAAACCCAAAAACTGGATCAAAATTTTGAACCGGTTTGTTAATAACTGAAAATAAAAGTTTGGGATCAATTTGTAAAAAATTAAAGTTTTGGGGATTAATTTATAAATTTTGAAAACATCTTAGTCTTTCTTTTGAAAATTTTAAATTTGATACTAAATTGTGAAAATATGAATTTTATGGTCAAAATTGTAATATTTGAAAGTTAAGAAATCATTATGTATATTTTTAAAAAGATTATCTCCTTATTTGATCTTTATATAACTTAAGCTCCTTGTTTAAGCAACCTTTAGAAAGTCAACCCTAACTTAAACATTTAGCCTATGATGTATATGGTAGGATTATTTTATGCTTTTTCAAAGCCACCCTAAATAATTAGAATTTTAATGACTTGGAAATGGATCACAAATTAGGTGAGTAAATAAATTCTCAACTCACACTACCAACAATCAGTTCGTTTAACTGGATGAGGTATTAAATTTCTTAAGTAAAGTAAAATGTTTAAATTTTAGTGTTATGAATATAGAAAACTAAAATGAGAGGTTGCCCCATATTGAGTTTCTGCAAAGTCTGATCCAGATTAGTCGACTAATAAATCGGATACCAGTGAATTAAACCAAAAAAATCTTAGCTCACATTTCAATGATAAAAGCCTTAAATTATTATTTTTGAATAATATGTCGGCTGAATTTATTAGAAAGCAAAATACAAATAACAATGTAGCAGAAAAACAACAAAACAAAGGGAAACTAACAAAATAGAAACGAAACATTATACTAGCATAACATGTTTAGTGAGCTGCAACAACAAATAACATGCACGTGCGTGCAATTTTGCTTAAAAATACACTTTTAATTTTCGGTTTGTGATTTTATATTTTTCGATTGGTAGCAAAAAAATTTCAAATAGGATAACGTTATTTGATGGCTTCTTGTTTCATTATGATAAATTATATTTATTGGATGACATTAATCTCAAATCTTATAACAATAAATTTGAAAATGCTCTTAGAAAATATGTGTTATCTGATGTTGATGAAAATGAGTTATTTATTAAGCTGAAATTACTTAAAGAGCTTTTACTCAAGAAAAAAAATAGGAGCAATGAATTTATTAAAGTTTTTAAAACGTTTTAATTGCTTCCTAAATGCGACAATTGCATATAGAGTTTTATTGACTAGTCCCCTGTCACAAGAAAGACTAAATAGACTTGCTTTGGCAATCGAGACTGATCTTTTGAAAGAAGTTGATATCAAAAACATTGTAGATGATTTTGCATCAAAATATGCAAGAATAACATCACTTTTTAAGTGAAAATTTTAGACTTTTAGATATTTGTAAGTCATTTTTATGTTGTTTAAGAGAGTACTCCAACATTTTTTTATTAAGAAAACTTTATTTGAAAATATATATATATTTATTATAAATTAAGGGCATCATTTTAATAATTGCACAAAGTCTCTTAAATCTTAGAACTGCCCATAGATGTGATGAAATATTGGAGAGAGAAAGTATGAAACAAAACTCGAGTCTATCGACCTACACACTTAAGAATTGAAGTAGGTGTCGTGAGCGAAACCAATAATCTTATATGTTGCTTCACAAAATAGATATGATTGTATTGACAAACGAACCATAAAAAAGGATCAAACTACGAAAACTACCGCTCGTGACAAAATTATTCACGAATACAGTTCTATCACAAAAGTAAGCCAAAAACATGTATAAGGCAGAAACTCACCATAAAAAAAAAAAGAATGAAATGACGACCAGTGACTCGGTTGATTAGTCAAGCAATGAAAAGCCTTCAATTATTTTAATTCAAATGGAAACCGGCAATCAGGTCATCACCTACTACTCTCACCCCTTGCTGGTTTTTACAATTTCGTTTGGTTTTCCAACGTGTAAGCCTGAGGGCTAAACATATTTTTATGTTCTCTCATTCATTTGACCTCCTATTTTGGTTTTTGAATTGCAAATCAAAGCCAAAGCCAAAGGGTGTTAAGGTCCATGGAGGAGGGCAAGGCATGGGATAAGTCGGAAGTGTTGAGTCCTGGTTCGCTGTTATTTATTGAACCCAAAACCAGCTGTTGTATATAAGCCATGATGGGATGCAAGACGTGTATCGGTCCTGGGATCCTCAAACTGGGTCTAAACCAGACTCTGCTTCACCATCCTAGTTTTTCCACCAAGCTGCTCGTAAGAAGTTCCGACTCCATCTCTCTACTTCTCAGCTCTTTCTCTTTTTGGTTCAACTCTTCTTAGTTTATTAGTTCCTGGTATCTCACTTTTTCTTCCTTTGCTTTGGCTTTTAGTTGAAATCGATACGAGAAGGAAAAAAAAAAAACAAGTCGTTTCATTAATATTTAACTACATTCAACTAAGGACGTAAATAAACCGAGCTTGAACGACCAAGACTCTTGTTTGTGTTTGTTTGCTTATTTCTGAAGGAATTTATGTTTGGTTCGTGTTCGTTTGTTTATTTTTGAGGTGTTCTTGTTCGTTTGTTTAACGTTCGCGAACATGTTTGTTTAACGTTCGCGAATTAATGTTCACCAAAATGGAAAAATTAGACCACTAGTCCTTAATATCCTTAGGCTTCACAATTTGAACTCCAAAGTTCACCCTGTGTTAAATTTAATCCCTACCTTTACCAATATTTAAAATGTAAAAAAATAAAGGAAAAAGGGAACCGGGTAAACAAGCTTATAAATGATTCGATAAACGAGCTTATAAACGAGTCGATAAATGACTCAATAAATGAGCTTTCAAACAAGCTTATTCATGTAGGAGTGTTCAAACTTCGATTTTAACAGAATTAACCGAGCAAACCGAAGTTTTTTGTTTAATCATATGGATAATTTTAGCTAGGACCGATTAACGATTAATATTATTTTCAAACTTTGATTATTGGTTAATTCGGTTCGAAATCGATTAATTAATAGATTTAACCAAATTAATCAAAATTATTATTTATTAAATATTATATATATTTCATATATATTTTTCTCACTAAATTTTTAAAAGTTATAAAATGATCCTTATTTTTTTATATTTTATAAAATGATCATTAAACTTTATCAAATTAGTACAAAATGCTCTCTACTTATAGGCTAAAGTAAGAGGATAAAATGTCCTTTTGCAAAACATATACAAACAACTTTAATTCAATATCTAAAACGGCCACAAAAGATTTAATTTCAACAGATAAAACCGTTCATTTAATCTGCTATGATAGTTGGATTAATACTGCAATTACAGCTGCTCTTATAACATGTCATGCGACATTCCCAACCAATTGGAAAGCATCACGTCATAATGGATCAATTTTTAATAAAATACTCTATTAAATATTAAACAAATTCAAGAAAATATTTTAAATATTTAAAAATTGAACAAATATATTTAAAATTGTTATTTTTTTATTAAAGAATGAAAAGTACAAATTCGATACATATCAGGGCCTCATTAAAAACCTCCTTAACCCTAACCGGAGGAAAAGAGTACACTTGATAATATCATTCTAACCAAATTTTTTTTTTTTTGAAATGAACTAATTTCTAAAACATAATAACTAACAAATCAACCGAAATCACTATGACTATGATGAAACTTAACTTCCCATGGTCGCTTCAACAGCTCGGCAATATGAGCCGTAATCGTCAGTCGGGATCCAGTCATATTTCTGAACCAAATTAATACCATCCTTACTATCCACCTCAAAAATGATTCGACGAGCCCCCAGGTCCCATACATACAACAGACCCAAGTAAATCCCCCACAATTCAGCTTCCAAGACCGAGCATATACCAATAAACTTTGTGAAACCTGTTTTCCATTCACCGTTATGGTCTCGAACAACCCCACCACATGCAGCATATCCAAACTCTTTGTTTCGAGCTCCATCAGTGTTCACTAATAACCACTCATTTGGTGGAGGTTTCCATTGGACTGGGCTATTACGCATCACTCTTTGCGCACTACTATGCACCGGAATTAGACTCATTGCACTTTTTGTAAGTTCAACCAAGCGTCTGCTACGATCTAGGATTGATCAGTTATCTTCCAGTTGTGAGTCGAATATTATAGCATTACGGTTCAGCCATATGTTCCATACGATCGCCCCAAACATGATATCCCAGTCCGCAGCCAAACGAGCAAAACCAGGATTGTTTCCCAGGTTTGTTGCCACCCAAATTTTCAAATCCATCTGTAGGAATTCCTCCAGCTGATCACTCTTTATTATGCTTGATTAAGCCGTCATTGCTGAGGGGCAGAAACGTACCAAACGATTAATGTCTTCATCTTGATTACCACATAATTGACACTTAGTATCCACAGCAAAATGACGTCTCACCCTTTCAACATTGGTCATTATCTTACCGTGAAATAGTAACCAAAAAAATAATCGTATCCTTTGCAGTCCATGACTACGATGAATAGCTTTCCAAACTGGGTCAGAATTAGTATTCAGTTCCCCAGCCCGTATTGCATATACAGATTTTATAGGGAAACTCCTATCTGCAGTAGCCAACCAACCAATATTATCCGACTCATTTGACTGTATCGGACCTTTCTTAGCTGCGATTAGTAGTAATATTTCCAACGATAATTTATCTTCAATCCACGACCATCGCCTATTCCCACTTTGATCTACCATATCGGTGATCGTTACCCGATTTAATCCGTTAGCTCCAGCAGCCGTGACCACATTTATCAAAGGACCACAGTCATCTAACCATGGATCGAACCAGAAGTTGGTCTCAGCTCCATTACCCATGCAGCAGGTAACATTTCATCTTACGTCCGCCCATATTGATGCTAATCCCTTCTAAACACGCGAACAATTTTGATTGTTAAGCACCTCAGGGATACCGTCGTTCCACTTGTGTTTATCAGGGAAGAATTTTACCCATAATTTATCCTTGTGTGCCAATAAATTAAATGTGATCTTCATGAGAAACAAATCGTTCTGTTTTTCCAAACTCCTGAAACCAAGCCCTTCATCCTTCAATGGCCGGCACACCTCAATCCACTTGACCAAATTAACACCCTGTTTCTCGTTTACAATCCTCCAGACAAACCTTTTGATTAGCCGTTCTAGTTCCAAGCACACACTCTTAGGTAACCAAGCAGATTGCATTGTGTATAATGGAATTGCCACGAGCACGGACTTGTCCAAGGTAACACGTCCCGCCAAAGTAAGAGATCGAGCCTTCCATCCACTTAGTCGATCCAGTACCATGGCTATCAAGTACTGATAAGATGCCTTGGTTACTCGTTGGTGGAGTAATGGTACTCCTAGGTACTTTTGCGACTTTACATCTTTTGAAACATTCTTAGAGAAGTAAATCGTAGATTTTGGTAGACTAACCTTATGTCCTGATGCATCGTAGAATTTTCCCAACACAGATAAGGCCACGTTTGCTTGTTCCAAAGAGGCCTCGCCAAAAAGAAATAAATCATCTGCAAAGAACAAGTGGAAAATACTAGGACTTCTAGATGTAGTTCGGAATGGCTTCCAAGTTCCCTGATTAACCTTCCTCTGAATGGCCTAAGCTAGTCGCTCTATACACAAAGCAAAAATGTATGGTGATAACGGATCACCCTGGCGAATCCCCTAAAAGGTGTAAATGATTCAGTCATTGAACCATTCCACAATATTTGAGTGCTCACTGATGTAATGCATTTCATAATTAGACGCCACATACTTTCTGGAATACCAATCTTTACCAGGGTATCCTCAATGAAAGCCCACTCTGATGATCATATGCTTTCTCAAGATCAATCTTCAGTGCCATCCACCCCTTGCGGCTTTTTTTCCCTTTTATTGAGTGTATCACCTCTTGTGTAATTAATATGCTATCCAATATGGAACGTATGGGCACAAAACTTGTTTGATTTTCCAACACCTGAAATGGAAGTAAAGGTTTCAGCCGATTTACTATGATCTTCGTAATTGCCTTGTAAATAACATTACAAAGGCTAATTGGTGGATAAATTCCGGATTACTCACTTTAGGTAGCAGCACCAAAAGCGTATGATTAAGATCCTCGTGCCAATGTCTTTCCATGAACACCCCTTTTATGTACTGACTCATCGATTCTCCCACTAGCGACCAATTTTTCTGATAAAAAGTAGCCTGAACACCATCCTTCCCAGGAGATTTCAACGGGGCCATCTCAAAAATAGCTCATTTTATCTACTCACTAGTAACTGGCCGAGCTAACTCATCCACTTGATCAAGCTCCACTTGTGGAAAACAACCCATGGTAGCATGCTCCAATCCCAAACTGCCGGACGTGGAAAACAGGTTGACATAAAAAGAGATGGCCGTCATGTCTTAATCCGAAAAACAATTACCATCATTATCCTTAAGCATAGCAATTTTATTCCTTCCTCTCCTAGCCATTACCGAAATAATGAAAAAATTTAGTGTTTCAATCCCTATTAATAATCCATTCCGCTCTCGCCTTTTGACGTCACAAGTTTTCCTCTTGCTCTAACACGACATCCAATTCCTCACGCAAAGATATCTCAAGATTACAAAGAAATTTCGAGTGATTTTTTTTTTGCAATGCTCTGTCAATTCCCCTTAGCCGTGGCATTAAGATTTTCTTCTTTTTACCAATAAAGCCGAAAATGTCAGAATTCCATTTTTGAACCTCTGATTTGAAGGTTTGGAGTTTGTCACCCAATTCTCCCTTAACCCACCAAATAGATTCTAGAAAACTATGAAACTCAGGATGACCATTCCCTGCCTCTAAATACCAAAACGGTTGATCCCCATACAATCTCTCCTCTACGCAATGTTTAAACAAAATAGGACGATGATCAGATCGTAACTGATCAAGGTGAATCTAGAGTCGTACGATCATAGGGTGGAAGACCATCGGATCCTATCGTTCAGGTAGGGGTACTGCCGGTGTTAGAGAGGGCGGGCACTCCCATGGAGTTGGTGGATCCGATAACGCCCAAAAAGTCCAAGAATTGTAGTAGTGCAGTGAATGAAGGTTCTGAAAATGTTGTTATGGAAGCCGATTGTGTGGTTGTTGATTCGTTGGCAGGCCATGACACGGTTGGGAGTGGGGACAACCTGGTGGAAACAGTTGAGGGGGGATCTGTGCCGATCACTAAAGCTAAGGGGTCTTATGTGGCAGCTGCGGCTTCTAAGCCGAACAAGGGTGGTGGCTATGAGGGTGAGCAGAGTTTGAATACGGAGGATGTTGTGGTGCTTGATGAGGACTGTGTAGTGGACAATTCTGCTGCGTTCTTTAAGATTAGGTTTTCGGAGAGGGTCCATGCACAGATCGATCAAAGTATGCGTAATACGATTATTGTGCGTTTGTTGGGACGTACAATAGGTTATGGAACGTTGCGTCATTGTATACACGCTTTATGGCATCCCAGGGGTGATCTCCAGTTAATCGATCTTGATAACAATTATTTTCTGCTTAGATTTGAGGATGAGAGGGATTATGCCGATGTCCTGACCGAGGGGCCGTAGACGATCTACGGTAACTATTTAACCGTGCAACCCTGGAGTAGGAATTTTTCCACAGCTGAGAAACATCCTTTGGAGTTTATACTTTGGATTCGTTTGACGGGGTTGCCATATTAATATTATTGTAAAACTTTATTTCGACGGATTGCTCAGGTTGTTGGTCGTGTGATACGGGTGGATTACAATACGCAGGCTGGTAAACGTGGTAAGTTTGCTCCTATAGCTGTTATGGTCAATTTGAATAAACCACTTTTGTCTTGTATTGGCTTCGATGATTTTATTCAGAATCTTGAGTATGAAGGTTTGCAGCAGATTTGTTTCACATGTGGTTTGTATGGGCATTCGAAAGATTCCTGTGGGCAAGGGGGTAGTGCTTTTGGGATGGGGCTAGAAATACTGTGCGACAGGACCGGGTTGTTACTGAGAGTGCTCGAGCGGCGGAGCCGTAAGCCCTTGGATGTTGGTTTCAAATAATCGACGAATGAATGTATCTAATAGAGTTGCCTAGGCATGGGCTAAAACTAATAGTGCTGCGGCTGGTGGGTCTTGGTTTGTAGTGCTACAAGATGATTGTATGGAGGTGGATCGCTCTACGGTTCCACATGAGGAAACAACTGTGATGGACATTGTGGGCGATGGAGGCAAGTCTAAGGATAATGACGGAGCTGGTTCTTCCAACGGTGTGGTTCAATAGCAAACTGTAGAAAGGAATGCAGCTTATCTTGCATCTAATTCGAACAGGAAGGCCAAGGCTGGTAGCAACAAAGGGCTCGTTCGGTGGATGTGATTTCACTTGTTAATGGAAGCTGGTTGGAGGCAGTGCAACAAAGGGTGGTTAGTGGCGCTGGTAACCATATTGTATTGTCTATAGTAGAGAAGGTCCTGGCGCCCAAGGGGCGAAAGAGAACAGTGCAAAGGGTCTTCGGGTTAAGAAGATGGTTGAGTATCGTGCACCTAATCGAATAGTGTTAACTGAATAGATCCAATCTGCGCCTCAGAGGATTGATTCCGAGGCCAATGTGATTCGGTGTAGGGCCGGTCAAAACTCGCAGGAATGGAGGAGGATGACCCTGGAGTTGGTTTACCTAGTGATACGAAACGGCCGATGGTGGTCCTGAGGGATTCAGTTGATGCTGTTGTACAGAGAGTTGAGAGGGTAGGGCCCACTTTGTAAGTTATGAATACTTTATTTTGGAATTATCGGGGTGCGGCTAGCCCTGGATTTAGGAGAAATCTTAGGAATTTTGTCCGCGAATCAAGTTCAAAGATTGTTGTTTTATTAGAAACTAGAGTTAGTGGTCATGTAACTCGGTGATCCGTAAGCTCAGGTTTGATAATTCTTTTCGGGTGAAAGCTAGGGGTTTCAGTGGAGGGATTTGGGTGTTGTAGCGCAGTGATGTGGTGGTGGAGGTAGTACGGGTTTATCTCAGTTTGTGCATTTCAGGTGCCGTAATGATAATGAAGCTGACTGGTTTTTGTTACTGCTGTGTATGCTAGTCCAACAGCGGCAAGTCGAAAACTTGTCTGGAAACATTTGGCTCAGTTAGATCTGGGGGATGCAGAACCATGGGTTCTTGGTGGCGATTTCAATTCTATTTGTAGATGTGAAGAACGTAAGGGTGGTTCAGGGAATACTTCGGGGGTTAGCAAGCTTTTTTCTGAGTTTATTGAAAATACAAGCCTGATTGATATGGGGTATGTAGGCAATGCTTTTGCTTGGAGGCATGGCTCGCTCTTTCAAAGGTTGGACCGCTGTTTAATGAATGTGGGATGGAGTTTGAGGTTTCCGACATCACATGTTCTTCATCTTGAGCGACTGGGTTTGGACAATTGCCCCCTTGCTCTTCGACCGGTTATTAAGTTCATCGCAGCTTGGCAGGAGCATGCAGAATTCAAAGAGTTCTTGGCGAATATTTGGAATGCCGAGAGGGATCTTTGCACGAATCTGAGTGATATCAAACCCAAAATCTTGGAGTGGAATCGCGATGTATTTGGACATATTAGTAAAAGAAAACGCAAGTTGATTGCTCGTTTGAGAGGCATTGACAGAGCCCTTCAAGGTAAACACTCAGCCTTTCTTGTGGATTTAGAGTCTTAGTTGAAAGCGAAGCATGAT
Source organism: Hibiscus mutabilis (assembly GCA_019671005.1). Classification (NCBI taxonomy): domain Eukaryota; kingdom Viridiplantae; phylum Streptophyta; class Magnoliopsida; order Malvales; family Malvaceae; genus Hibiscus; species Hibiscus mutabilis. Next base: position 27,394,680 of record CM033719.1, on the reverse strand, counting down.
TTGGTATTGGCTCAAGATAAGAGTTTATGGGCTCAGAAAGATTCGGTCAAAATGGGTGAGTCATGGTAATCGAAATACCCGATTTTTTCATGCTTAGACCGTGGCACGTAGGCGGGCAAATACTATCTTACGATTAAAAGATGAGGAGGGGAATTGGTGTGATGATCAAGAGCAATTGCAGAGATTGGTAGTTGATTGTTTTCAGCAGCTCTTTACGACTTCAGGGATCGAGAAAGGGGTTTACGTTTGTCGTAATATGTTTTCTAGAATCTCTTTTGCTATTTTGATTGAGCTGAACCAGCTTGTGTCGGATAGAGAGATTCGAGATGTTAGCTTTAGTATGAGCCCGCTCAAGGCCCCAGGGTTGATGGTTTGCATGCCTACTTTTATCAACAAAACTGGAGTCTTATTGGGAAGAGTGTGCGTGGTTTTCTGAAGAATATTTTTGCGAGTGGAGTTTTGCCTGCGGAGCTTAATCGAACTCTTATTGTCTTGATTCCTAAGATTACGATTCCTGTTTCCATTAGTCAGTTTCGCCCAATAAGTTTATGTTCGGTGTTGTATAAAGCGGTAACGAAATAATTGTTAATCGCATGAAACCTTTCTTGGCGGATTGGGTTGCCTGTAATCAGACGAGTTTTATTCTGGGGTGGTCCATCACGAATAATATTATCGTTGTCCAGGAAATTATTCACTCGATACGTTGTAAAAAAGGGCCATGGGGGTGGTAGCTATAAAAATTTGATTTGGAGAAGGCTTATGACAGGTTAGAGTGGGCTTTTATCAGTGATACGCTACGAGATATGGGGTTTCCTGAGTCTTTGTGCAAGTTGATTTTAACGTGTGCTTCGTCAGTTTCAGCTCAACTTGCTTGGAAAGGTCAACGTACATATTCTTTTTTCCCTTCTAGGGGTATACGGCAAGGGGATCCTTTGTTGCTTTATCTTTTTGTCCTATGTATGAAAAGATTGAGCCAGGCAATTGAGGTGGCTGTGCGAAATTAGTGATGGAAACCATTTACTGTATCGCGAGAGGGACCACATGTATCACATCTCTTTTTCACCGATGATATGATGCTTTTTGCCGAAGCTTCGATAGATCAGTTGGAGGTGATTCGCAATGTTTTGGAAGATTTTTGTAAGCCTTCTGGTTTAAAGGTCAGTATTGCGAAAACTACTATTCACTTTTTTAAGAATGTGGATCCGAGATTGCGTGCTCAGATTAGTGGAGAATTTGGTTTCACTGAAGTTGTAGATTTGGGGAAGTATTTAGGAGTGCCTATTCTACACAAGAGTGTAACGTATCAGTATCTTATTCAAAAGGTTCAGGATAAGTTGTCTAGTTGGAGGGCGAAGACTGTCTTTGGCAGGTCGCAAAGTGTGTGCTCGCGGCCATACCCTCGTATACAATGCAAACGACGATCCTTTCTAAGGGCGTGACTGATGAGATTGAGCGCATCATTTGTCGATTCATTTGGGGGCATAGTACTGACCACAGCGGCATTCATTTAGTTAGTTGGAAGGACTTGTGTCAGCCGGTTGAGAGAGGTGGTATTGGATTTAAGAATCTGAGTGTTCAAAACGAGGCTTTTCTCATAAAACTCACGTTTCACTTGCTTACCAAAGGGGATCAACTATGGGTTCGGTTAATAAATGGCACAATATTCAGGAAGTTCCTTGTTTAAGGCGATCGTGTTCTCGTGTTTGGAGGGGTATTTGCATGGTTTGGAAGGACACGAAGAATAATGCGGGTTGGCAGCTGGGATCGATTGGTGCACTCTCGGAGCATTTTGTGGCGGGAAAGACGATACCGAAGTTGGATGCCACTGTCGCCAAGTTTGTGAGTGATGAGGGACAATGGCGATGGAATGACCTGGAACATCTACTGCCCTCGGATATTTTATTACGGATTACCGCGACCAAGGCACCATTTGATCTTGTTTTCAAGGATCGCCCGGTGTGGAACCAGACCTCTAATCGTGAGTTTTCAGTTCGTTCGGCCTACAGTGTGAGAGTTGGGGTGCAACAGGGGCCGTGTGAGGCTTTATGAAAGGTGTTGGCTGGTTTTAAAGGCCTTTCCAGGGTTAGAGTTTTCTTATGGCTTGTTTGTCACGGGAGGTAATGACGAACGATGAGCGAGCTCGGAGGCATCTTACATTGGATCGCAGTTGTGGAGTGTGTGGTGCGGTCCAAGAAGATGCCGATCATATCCTAAGACGGTGTCCGATGGCGGCGACACTGTGAGGATCGCCGATTTGTGATGAGAGGGTAGACGAGTTTTTTAGCTTGCCAATTAAAGCGTGTATCTATGCTAATCTTTCGAGACCTGGTTGGTTTGTGAAGGATGATCCGCATTGGGATATTCTCTTTGGTTCGCTCTTATGGCGACTGTTGACTCGAAGGAATGAGTGCATTTTTTAACCTCAACTGACCAGACGTGAGTCGATTCTGTAGCAAGGGATTTGAATGCAACAAGAAACTGTTTCGCAGCTTGTGCAGGCGCAGGGTGCAGTGAATACGGCAGTGCCTAATCATCGAGTTGAGCTCATGTAGTCGAAGCCTCCAACGGGTTAGTGTAAACTGAATTCCGATAGGGCAGTGGATGTTGTTACAGGAGATGCTTCGTGTGGGGTGTTGTTAGGGACAAGGCGGGGCTGGTTGATTGATTTCTCGCGGTGGCTCGGGGTTTGTTCTGTCATTGAAGTGGAGCTTTGGGGTATTTATAAAGGTCTCCGCTCAGCTTGGTCTTTGGGGATTCGCCGGTTGCAGGTTGAATCCGACTGTTTGGACGCAGTACAGCTGGTGCAGACTAACGCCGATGGTTGTCGAGGTTTGTCGCTCGTGGCTCATATCCGTGAACTATTGGCGAGACCATGGTCAGTTATGGTGCAACATGTTTTCTGTGAGGGTTATCGTTTAGCTGATGGTTTGGCTCGGAATGCATCGCAGGATGACCTTTTATGTCATAGGTTTTTATCGCCGCCGGCGATGTTTATCAAGCAGGTGCAGCTTGATTAGGCAGGGTCTAGCCCTATGGGTATTGTTGTGGACGAGTGAGTCCTTCTGTTAGGGTGTATTTAGTTTTTATGGCCTTGTGGTTTATTATGGTTATTAGTCATGGTTCTCATGTACGTTTTTTTAAAGTTTCATGTGTACTCTTTTCCTCCATTCAGGTTGGAAAAGTTTTTAACATGATAACTTTCTCTCTTTATTTATAAAAAAAGGATAAAATCTGCAAAAGCTTTACTCCCACCCACTGTATTGCCCGAGCCACCTAATCTTTCATCCGAATTAACAATGGAATTAAAGTCCCCCCCTAATATTCATTGGCAATCATCCCTCAGATTCAGCGCAATCAGTTTCCCCCATAATTGTGCACGGATAGATTTATTCAGACTCGCATGAATAGCTATAAAAAATCCATTTCTTATTATCCTCACTGTAATAACGACCACGTATAAGTTGATTGTAAATTTGGCGGATAAACACATCAATAGCCTTATCCCAAAAGAGCCAGATACCATCACTAAACCCATGAGCATCCACTCGAAAAGATCTTGTGAATTTTAATTTTGCAATCACTAGATCTGCCCGTCGACCACTAATTCTAGGTTCACAAAGCATAACGATCTTTGGACGATAATCCCGAATAAAAGACTTCAAATGTCTTCGAAACGTATGACTCACCGCACCCTGACAATTCCAGAACATAAACGTAGTCATTGATAAAATATGACATAAGTACACTTTCTTAGTGGACTAAATCCAGATAATCCTCCACAGAATCGGCCCAACCGTCCGAGTCCTCCATGGCATCCTCTTTCTCGTTAGACTCAATCTCATATATTCGATCATTCCTTCCATCACACAGGTTCCTGAGTTAGAGGTTCTCGCGTCATGGCTTAATTTCCCTATGGAATCTAATTCATTTGAAACTACCTGTACCAATTTAGTGCTTCTTATACCCGTCTCATATTCTTTTTAAAGTTCTTGTTCAGCAGTTTGGAAATTTTGACACCCGCACCATTCTTAGTCCGCATAGACTTTTCGTCAATTACCACGGCTCCATGTGCTCATTTTACATGATCCATTGAGTGAGTCCTGGTTTTAGATTCTTGACCATCCACTGAAGGAACTACTTGGATATCTTCCACATTTTGAGAACCATTCTTTTTTTTTTTCTTATCAGAATTTGAAGCTTTGTATGATGCATTATGTATGACCTCCCGTTGTAGCTCATCCCCTTTAACTACACCAGTCACTTTCTTTCCTACACCTTTTTTTGTTGCATTCAATCCATGCACCACCTTTGGACCAGATGTCCTTACTGGATTCATAATATTCTCCTCCTCAGTTACCTCCACTGCAGCATCGGGAACCCCCCACGACATTCTCAACCGAACCAACCACAATTTCCTCCTTTTTATCAACCCTTGGTCGACGACGCATATTGTCAACCACAATCCATGGCCCATAAAGCTCTGTTTCAGTCGGACCTGTTTTGGCGCTTAGTGCTGCATTATTCATCCCTTTTCCTTTTTCCGAGTTGTCACATGTGCTTCCACAAACATTCATCGAGTGTTCATAAGTTTCACACGAATAACATATATTACTCAGCCCCTCATACTCCAATTTCTGAATGAAAACATCAATCCCAATACATGACTTTAAAGGCTTATTAATATCAACTACAATAGCAATACGTGCAAATTTTCTGCGTCCCCCAGCCAAAGTGTTGTAATCGACTTTCACTACTCTTCCAACTATAGCAGCGATTAGGTGAAATAAGTTCTTCGTATAGTACCTATATGGCAGACAGGGTAACTGTACCAACACAAGAACCTATGAAGGATGCTTTTCCAATGTCGAAAAAGAACGACTCTATGGCTGAATCGTTAAATAACTCTCATATATTGTCCAAGAGCCAACAGTAAGTGTTTTAATTTAATCTTGTCCATTCGAAAATTTAACCAAAATGTAATTATTCTCAAGGTCAATCAATTGTATCTCACCCACAGGATTCCACATCACCATGATACGAGACAATAGCGCTTTGTATCCAATTGATATTTCGCGCAGTCACAAAATAAGAGTTTGCTTCATACTGTCATCAATTTTATCATGAACTCTATCAGAAAATATAATAGTTGAGAACGGTCCAGAATCATTAATAATGTAATCATCATCAAGGACTTCCACATCTTCTTCAACTAACTTACTCTCATTAGTTGAATTATCTGCGTGCTTCCCTGCAACCATATGTGCATACGAAGGTTTCGGCACTTCCGATCCCTCCCTAACATCAGCCTCAGATACATGTTCTTCCAAACCTCCTTCAGCCTCCATAGCAATAACTTCTTCCGCACGGTAACAATCTAAACCATCCGTTATGTGACATTGTTTTTTAGGTGCCCTAGAATCCTCCAAATGAGACCCTGGACGCTCAAGCATTGGGAAAAGGGATACCTGCGGAATAGGGTCCGGCAAACGGCCATTGCAGCCCTGAGGTTGACCGCCAGTAGGATTTGCAATAGGGTTTGCGATAGGGTTTTGCACATAAAGATAAATTTTTTTAACTTAACATTTTAAAATTGTTTTCTTTAATCTTTATTGAAATTTTCAAATATATATTTTATTTTTTAAAAAAATTTGAATTTTAAAATTTTAATACTTAATATTCTTCATTTTTTTCATTCATTTAAATTTTATTTTATATTAAGAATCAAGAAAGCCACGTGTCACATTTTGAATGTGCTACATTTCACGCTTTTTTAAAGTTGTTATCTAAAATGAGTAACATTAGGTACTCTAAATAGAAAGTTTAGGTATAAAAAATGAAATTAAAAAATTGTATAGTTCAGGACTAATATGTGTATTAAACCTTTTTAGTTTTTTTTTGATTGATTTGGATATATCTTTCAATGCATTATTATGTTCTGAGAACATTGTAAATAGGTGATTAATGGCGTCAAGAAGAAATAGGTTAAGACACAAGTAGATTTGGACAACCATGTTATAGTCCCAGTACTAGACAGAGAAATGGAGTCTCCAACCCTGTTTATCCAAGACCATCTCGCATCTCACCACAATTACTATCGACTTCTCCAAACCATTGTGAGAGCTTCACATTCTCAACCTTAAAACGCCGGAGGCCAAGGCCGTCGCCATCTTGCGGATCCACCATTCAATTGGTGACGGCATGTCTCTCATTTCTATTCTATTCGCTTGTTGCCGAAAGTCCTTGCCTACTCTTCCGATGCAAAAGCAGATCAATGATCGGGGAAATCAGGGCGATATTTTGTGGTTATTGTCGGCTGTTTGGTCAGTGTTACCGTAACCCCTAAACCCGACCAGAAGAAAATATCGAATTTAGGAAGTCACGGTTGAAACCATAATCCTCAAGAAATCCAATTTTAAAAAATATATATATACTTTAATTAAAAAAGAATATATAACGATAATTTAATAAATATCTTATAATAAATAATTTAGCAAATGTCATAATTAATATTCGAATATTTAAATAAAATCTCTGAAATAAAACCACAATAAATGAATGCAAAAAATAATCCCAAAACATAATTAGTCTCAAAGTATGAAATTACATTAATGTCTCAAAATAATAATCTAAATAACTAAAAATAGTTTGTACTGAATAATAAAATAACTGGATAAAATATGAGATCCTCCAAGTACCGTAATGCCTAGGTTCTGCTTATCTAAAAGAAGAACTAAGAGGGAGTAAGCTAAAGAGTTTAGTATGTCTCTAAAGTGCAAGGAAAACCATAATCATAAAACATAGTAATATTTTCTTAAAAATCTTTAAAACATAAAACAAATGGTACAATATCACAAGCGTAGTGCATTGCACCCAACTACGTCCGCCAAAAATGAGGAAGGTTCCCATAACCTCTTCCCTACGTCCGCCAATCTGAAGTGGAATTCAGCCCAAAGGGTGAAACTACTGAACTTCCTCCGTACAAATCTCAACCCATGCTCATAAATGTATGATGATTAAAACTCAAATTTCATAAACACAATTCCATAAATCTGATATTCCATAAACATACGTCATAAATCTATAAATCCATAAATCATAATCCATAAATCCCGATTTCCGTATATTCCGACGTTTTAAAAATCAAATATTTCCTAAATCATAATTAAAAACACATTCTAAAATCGTATGCATATGACGTCAACCATACAAGCCATAATGCAGATCATAATCAAGCAAGGTATAGAATCATATAAAAATCATTTATTTATACCACCGAAAGAAAACACACCTTAGCCGAAGCAAACTCAACCTACGGAATGACGAGTCTCTCAAAATCAAAAGTACAAGGTTCAATTGTATTGGTACCTATGAGAATAATCCTACGATAACACTATTACTATTATCACTATGATCAAAGAATTATTCTTAAATACTAATCTATCAAAATTTAATGAATACTTATCTGATTTGAATAGTTGATCTTCAAATCAACCGAAGACATTTGAATTGAGCGGTGCCAGAGACTCAGTGGGGTTTGATCGAATTTAATAAATAAAATAAAAAAGAAAAGAAAGATGTAATCCGAATATAAATCGAGAGAAGGAGAGGGAAAGACGGCTGTGGCAAAAATATATAAAATTGCAGGGCTAATTGTGGGGTTATATAACCAAAATTTTAGATAAATTACAAGGCTAGTCCTTGTTCTTTTCTAGGGTTCACAAAGTAGGCACCAAATGTCATTTTTTATAAAAAGGTAATGAAATTGTTTAAAATTCAATTAATTCCCAAATTTCTTAATTAGGGTTTCATTTTTAAATTCTTGATTTCTAGGGTTTTGAATTTAGGGATTTTCAAAATTAGGGTTTTTAATTTGGGGAAAAAATTCGGGGTGTTATAACTCTCCCACCCTAAAAAATATTTCGTCCTCGAAATTTTTAGACTTAGTGATATATCTAAAAATTAACTGACACAACTTAAAATTCTTCGTGCTGAATTTCTCATCCTTCAACATAAAAGGTGACATAATAACTATCTACAGAAGGTGATAACTTAAACTAAGATTCGGTACTGGAGTCTCAGATTTAAAACACGTTGAAAATAATTCAGTAAGAATCAAGTGGAACCGTAGTAAGTTTTTCTTAAAGTGCAAGAAAAACAATAATCATAAAATATAGTAATATTTTCTTAAAAATCTTTAAAAACATAAAACAAACGGTACAATATCACAAGCGTAGTGCAATGCACCCAACTACGTCTGCCAAAAATGAGGAAGGTTCCCATAACCTCCTCCCTACGTCCGCCAATCCGAAGTGGAATTCAGCCCGAATGGTGAAACCACTGAACTTCCTTCGTACAAATCACAACCCATGCTCATACATGTATGATGATTAAAACTCAAATTTCATAAAAACAATTCCATAAATCCGATATTCCATAAACATACGTCATAAATCTATAAATCCATAAATCCTGGTTTCTGTAAATTTTGACGTTTCATAAATCAAATATTTCATAAATCATAATTAAAAACACATTCTAAAATCGTATGCATATGACGTCAACCATACAAGCCATAATGCAGATCATAATCAAGCAAGGTATAGAACCATATAAAAATCATTTATTTATAGCACCGGAATAAAACACACCTTAGCCGAAGCAAACTCAACCTATGGAATGACGAGTTTCTCATAATCAAAAGTACGAGGTCTAGCTGTATTGGTACCCACGAGAATAATCCTACGATAATACTATTACTATTATCACTATGATTAAAGAACTATTCTTAAATACTAATCTATCAAAATTTAATGAATACTTATTTGATTTGAATAGTTGATCTTCAAATCATCCGAAGGCAGTTGAATTGAGCGGTGCTAGAGACTCAACAGAGTTTGATCGAATTAAATAAATAAAATATAAAAAGAAAAAAAAGATGTGTTTCGAATATAAATCGAGGGAGGGAGAGGGGAAGACGGCTGCGGCAAAAATGAATAAAATTGCAGGGCTAATCGTGGGGTTATATAACCAAAATTTTGGATAAATTACAAGGCTAGTCCTTGTTCTTTTCTAGGGTTCACAAAATAGGCACCCAAATATCATTTTTTTTATAAAAAAGGTAATGAAATTGTTTAAAATTCAATTAATTCCCAAATTTCTTAATTAGGGTTTCATTTTTAAATTCTCAATTTCTAGGGTTTTGAATTTAGGGATTTTTAAAATTATGATTTTAATTTAGAGCAAAAATTCGGGTGTTACAATTACAGTTAATCTCGAACACGTTGGTGGAACTTTCGCTGTTTATGGCAACAATTTTATTTATGGAAGACACAAAGACTCCTGTAAAATGATTGTCTGGCGTCGAGTTGTGAGTTTGGACGACATAAAACTAGTGAAGAATGCGATGGACATGGTACATTTCACTCTAAGTAACCTTATATATATGTTTTCTTGAAGATGATTGTTTTAATATTTTACTAGACAGATAACGATGTCGTTTTGGGAGTAACACAAGCTGGTCTCTCACGATATCTAAATCGAAAATATGGTGAGTTTATATACATATTTAAGAAATTTAAATGATAATATTTTGATGTAAACTAAAGAATTATTTCTTATCAAAAATAAAGATTATTGATTTGTAGAATATTGTTAATTGGGCAGGTGAAGTTGGTAAGTCCAAAAGTCTTCCCAGAAACATCCGCCTAAGAGCAACTGTTTTGGTGAACATCAGAAAAGAAGTTCGGATTAAGGTGATGATTCGTATCTCTTTTCCTTTATATCAAAGTTGAATAATGCTGATGATTAACATGGGACGGGTTGGTTGTCGATCATCGGGTGATTCACTCTTCTAATTTGGACGAAAAACTGCAATCGTTAATAATTATAATGATAGTAGCGATGACAAAAACGAAGGAGAGAAACAAGGTCTGATGGATTTTTTTGCGGGGTTTTTCTTTGGGGGAAGCTAATAGCTTCCTTCATATTTATATTGAAGAAGTCTATTGAATTAAGTCTAGTCTTTGTAGGATATGATGGATGGGATAAAGTAGTCATGGTTGCTGTCAATAAGCTTAGCTAGTGAATCAGTGAACTTAATATCTGTCTTGTCGAAGTTGGTATAATTTTGGAGTGTAATTGCTCCGGAGGTCTTTGGTATGTCTCATTCGGAGGCTGTGTCTGTTAAGCATAATCAGAGAAATTTTTACGAGTCATTCCGGATGATTTGGCGAGCAAGGAAATTATTTGACGGAAATCACAATGGGTGTAACAAATATTTAATCGAAATTGAAAATAGGCAGGCAATGGCTGATATGATGAAGAAGTTAAAGGCCAAGTGGGGTAATAAATTCAGATTCATCTGCGTCCCTTTAACCATTGCATTGCAAAATGACCCTTTAGATTACCTTGGTCAAGCTAAGGCAATCGTCCATAGGAAAAAGCACTCTCTCCATGCTCTATGCACATATATGACAAACACTTGCGTTGTCAAATTATTTGGATCAAAGGTAACTTCACAAGTTTTTCTCCATAAAATTCAATCAAAAGTAAAAAAAAATCATCATTTAATCGCCAATTATTCTTCAGTATAGGTTTCTGCATGTTTGGCACATAGAATATTTTCCAACACCACAATGTCAATATCAAATGTGGTTGGACCGGTGGAAGAAATTAGCTTTTTTGGTCATCCGGTTGCTTTCATTGCTCCCACCGTTTATGGCCATCCACAGGTATCGATCTATCTATTTATAACTGTTTAGCCTAGATGAGCTACTTGATACTCGACTCGAAAAGCTCGTGAGCTACTTGAAAAAATAACATATTAACTTTTTGCATTGTATGTACTAATGTAGTTTCATATTAACATATTAACATATTTTAGTTGTCTGTTAGGAGAAGGCCGGGACATTTTTTTTAGTTGTTTTGGGATGTGTTGTGCTGTGTTAGTAATTTGGCTGGTTGTGGATGTGTTTTAAGAACAAAGGAGGGGGTTATAAGAGCTTTATTTTCTGGTCCTGTGGAGGGGTTTGGAGCTGATTTTGCTGAAGTTATTGCAATCAAGACAGCCTTGGAAGTGTTTATCGAGGCTGAGTGGCATGGTAAAGTGAACTTGATCGTGGAATCAGATTCGAAGTTGGCGATACGTTGGATCCAACAAGCAATCCATAGATCGTGGCCATGGTGGAATATATTCTTGGATATCAATAAGCTGATCAGAAAATTGAAAAGGTACAATTCGAACACGTGCCTAGATCCTTGAATGTTTTACCTGACAGCTTAGCAAATGATGGTCTATCGCGTCAAACCCTTTTCAAAGCTTGGTGGTAGAATTCAAGCTTGTTTCTGGGCAGTGATTAGAAGATGGCATGTGGAGATCTTTGAGTTTGTAGTGGTGATTACTGGTTCGAGTTATATGAGCAGGTTGCTTAGTTTTGATTTTGGTGCTACTGTTGGACTTGTATGAGTTATCATTGTTTTGGTAGCAGGTTGAATTTTAACGAGGTTTAAAGATGTTTTTAACAAGGCCCACATATAAACTTAGGCGTGTAAGATTCAAATTTTAATATAATCATATTTGCCGAGTAAAAAAATGTCCAACACTAGTGTCCGAAACATATGAGGACATGTGTTTATGTTGCATAAGCGATACTCCTATGAATTGGTGACCGACAATGTATGTTATTGTTGATTGATCGGCTATGAAACGTCATAGCAATTGTGCAAGCGTACACACATCGATGCAAGTATAGTTGATAGATTGATCTTATTGAATATCGATTCCACGAGGAAAAATGTTTTTTGCCTATTAATGTCAGTACAAAAGTTCTGAAAATAAAAGGAAATGTGAGTTAAGTTGTTGGTGCAAAGAAAATGTAAATGCAAAAGATTTCAGAGAGTGATGTAGATGCAACAGTAACAAAATAGCAAAGGAAAGTGCTATTATGTAAAAATAATGGATTCCCTCGATGTAATTTGGCAGTATACCAAATGCTGCAAGGTTAAATCATGAAAAAATTATAAAGCAAGATAAATCAAACTTATCATACTAACTTCCCTTCACCTCTCAGCTAATGACTTAAACAAATAAATCTACCACAACTTTTGTTAGTGGGAGATATTGTGTGTCTTCGAACGAGTGAATAACTTTCGTTGCGTCCCTACCCAACTCTCACTGTGATGCTTGTTAACTTGAACTGCCACCGAACCTTTCGGTGATAGTGGCTGCATTAAACACTTCCGTGCAAAATAGCATTCAAACCCAAAAGTTGAAACAAGAAAGAAAGCTTTATAAAATAAGTTGAAGTTTATAATCCAAAATAACTAATTCTCAAGGAAAGAAATCAGTAAATCATCCTCCATTGAATTATAAAAGAACATGTAAAAATAAATGGAAACTTCTATTCTTAGCTTGATTCGGAATGAATCCACATGTTCCTTCTTGCTTCAGCACTTGGATCCTCATTGTCACTAAGAGGTCTGCCTCGTTTTCACCTCGATTCACTAGAAAGAAGCTCAAGCAGCCATGGATGAAGCTTCAAAAGAATAAAAAATGATCTTCCAAAAGATGATGATAAGATATGAGCTCTATTTTTAGGTTAAGAATATATGTATATTGTTAACTCCTCAAAAGTATTGATTTTCATATATAAATTACCATGTTTTTGCTTGACTTTGAGTATATTTTTATGCATTTAGCTAATCGATTCATCCATTAGCATCTAGGAGTTAAAGAGTGTTTTTTTTTGCCAGAGTAAGGGTGTATTTTCTTGCTTTGGTAGCAGGGTAGGAGTAGGGCAAGCTTGGCAGAGCATACCAGGACAAGAGCATAAGCCAGAGAGGCAAAAGAGAAATGCTGAGTTGCAGTTGGCAAAGTTGGACGAGAATTGCCAAGCTCGGTTGGCAAAATATGGACGACCGGTGCTCGGTCAAGAAACTGTTGGTCAAAGAACACGTCAACCTTAAATTACAAAAGAAGGATAAGATGATAACATGCCTATCCTGGTGTGTAACTAACTTTCAATTTTCAAACACAATCTAGGGTTTCCACGCATGCCTATTTAAAGAGAGCCGATCTATGAGCCAAAGGGGGTTGCATCGTGGTGAAAGAGGAAGTTGGAGGGTAAACGTGGTTCAACCAGGCTAAGACCGAGAGCTCTGGATCCATTGAAGGGCTACATCGACAGATCTCATTCTTTTCCTATTTCTCTTAGTTTTAATTCTATTTTAATGATGGTGTTATTTGAAAATGATGATGTGTTGATAGTTCCCTCAGCCATGAACTAATTCTTTTAAGTTGGCTGGGAATGTTTTTGCGATGAATGCTTAGCTGTTTTTTAATTTTTAATAATTGAATTCTTTGACATTTTTGTCTATCCGACTAGTATTTAATTTTCCTAAATTGTTTGCCATACGACAGTTAGCATTGCATGTATATTATCCCTTAATATCTTAACATACTTAAAAGATAACGATTAAGTGCCAGGTACTAAGGTGAGAAACTTCGACAGAAGATGTTCAAGTAGATGAGCTTACTTTGGAAGTGAATCTACTCCTTAGGAGAAAATATTAGAACTTTGCCGAGTTAATTATTGAAAAACATTTCTATAGACATATAAGAGTTAATCATAATTAACTTAGGGTATTGCTATCGACAGAGGCAATACTAACCTCAAAATCTGCTCGGCAATAAAACCAAGTCTGGAAGTTATTAAATGATGTCTTTGCTAGCGTGAAATCCATACATCCTTTGCCAATGCCCACTATCCATTTGAATACATTTGTTTGCGAATCTGTCTGAATTTTTACTTTTTTCCGTAATTATGTTTGCTTAAATCTAAAACCCAATCCAAACTCATTTGTTTCATTTCACAATCAATTATTGTGGCATTGAATTCCTGGACAATCCCTGTGGATACGATACTCAACTTACTGTTGTATTACTTGTTGACCGTGTATACTTGCACGTAAAAAACCTAAACTTGGCATTATTTTACTGGTATATTTATACTAATTCATCAATTATTTGCCAAGTGTTAGTCAGTCGACAAGTTTTCGGTGCCATTGCCGGAGATTGCAATAGATTTTTTTATTTTTTCTTGCTTTTTTTATTTTTATTTATTTTGTTTGTTCGGTGTGTGACAAGAACCGTACTACAGTGGAAGATTGGCCATACGACCCAGAGATTGAAAGAACCCTACGCAGATTGAAAAGAAAACTTTGAGAAATGGCTCATAATGGAAATGGAGTGGACGGTGTAATAAATAATGAGGAGAATCCACCAATAAATAATGAGATATCGCCCACACCTTCTGTTGCCGCTGAAAATCCTGAAAAAAAGACCTATTAGAAAGCACTTGGCACCAAATATGGACAATTTGATGCCAGGACTGATTCGTCCCGAGGTAAATGCAGTCAATTTTGTACTTAAACCAGTAATGATTTAGACGCTATTAAATGTAGGTCAATTTGATGGATCACCTACTGGAGACCCAAGGGAAGATTTTAAGCAATTCATGGAGGTTTGCCAACTATTTCAACAACCTGGCGTAGCGGAAGAGACAGTGAAGCTAAGAATCTTATCATTTTTCTTGGGAGATAGAGCAAAAACGTGGCTAAGTTCTTTTCCAACTGGTTCAGTTAGTTAATGGGCAGAATTATGCCAGAAACTCCTTCTAAGATTCTAGCCACCTAAACTTAATGCCAAGCTGCAGAGTGATATTATCTCTTTTAGGTAGACTGGTGATGAGACTTTGTATGATGCTTGGGAGCGTTTTAAGGACCTATTGATAAAATGTCCCATGTATGGATTTCCTACTTGGACCTAGATAGAGACTATTTATAACGAACTCAATGGTCATGCCAAGACTTTGGTTGATGTTTTGGCAAATGATTCATTGCTAGACAAAAATTACACGGATGCATTTGACATCCTTGAAAGAATTGCCACAAATGATCTCCAATATCCTACTATCAGATTGGGAACCAGAACAAAAACTGATGGAAAGTTAGAGCTTGAAGCACTGTCATCTATCAATGCTCAAATTTCCAATCTCACTAATATAGTGAAGTCAATGCAAAAACCTACTAAAGTACAAGAAATAAAGGTATTAGAACCATTCTGCATTATTGGTGGGGAGAATGAAAATGTGGAAGAATGCCCAACAACCTTGAATTAGTCAATTTTGTTGGCAATTTCAATTGTAATTTTAACCCATATTCCAATACTTATAATGCATGTTGGAAGCAACATCCAAACTTTTCTTGGGCGAATCAAGGCAGTAACCAATATAATGTCCAATGTTAGGACGACAATGCACCACCAGGATTTAATCAAAATGTGATGCCACGGAGAGTACAAAACAATTTTCATCAAGGGATAGATCTATCTAAGGTAATACTCTAACCGAGTATATGGAGCGAAATGATGCAACTGTCCAGAGTCTAGCAGCATCTATGCAAAATGTGGAAGTTCAACTGGGCAAATTGCCAATACACTCAGTAATAGACCCTGGGAAATTTAGCAAGTGATACAGATGATGCTAGGCAAAAAAGTAGAGAACAATGCAAGGCATTAACTCTTCAGAGTGGCAAAAAATGTAAGACTGAGACATATGTTAGGCAGTCAACTAATTACCAAGACAATAAGTTAATGCCAATAGATGAACCCAAAGAAACAGAGAAGAATGAGGTGAGCTCTAACAATTCCAGATCTCAATATGATGCCAGCACTACTTTGGCAACACTAGAAAAACCAAAAGAATAAGCATTCACATATCCGCCACCACCTTTTCCAAAAAGGCTCTAGAAACACAAGCAAGACCAACAGTTTAAGTGCTTCTTGGAAGTTCTTAAACAACTATAGATCAACATACCATTAGTAGAAGCTCTCGAGCAAATGCCTACCTATGTCAAATTCATGAAGGAAATCTTATCCAAAAAGAGAAAGTTGGGTGATTTCGAGATGGTTGCTCTTATTGAAGAATATAGTGCAATGATCACCAATAAATTGCCACCAAAACTAAAAGATTCGGGAAGTTGCACAATTTCCTGTACGATTGACAATAGATTCATGGGCAACGTACTGTACAATTTGGGAGCCAGCATCAGTCTAATACCAATGTCAGTTTTCAAAAAACTTGGCATTGAAGCAAGCCCTACCACAGTAACACTCTAAATGACAGATCGATCTTATGCACATCCCAAGGGTAAGATTGAGGATGTGTTGGTAAAAATAGATCAATTTATATTCCTAGCTAATTTTATTATTTTAGAGTATAAAACTGTTGTTAATGTCCCAATAATTTTGGGAAGACTATTTCTTGCCACGAGTAGGACTTTAATTGATGTTCACAAAGGTAAGCTTAATATGCGTATGAATGACCAACATGTTACGTTTAACGTATTTCGAGCTCTTAAAGGTGCAGATGAACTTGAGAAATGTCAAGCTGCTGAGATGATGTGATTGATTTATAATGTGGAGATAGCAAAATTTTGCCAAGACATGGACGATGATGCCATAGAGTATGATGATGAGGATACGAAGAGTAAAGAATATGAAGGACTAACCATGCTGAATGAGGTCATGAGTTATTTCTGGAGACCTGAGCCACTTAAATTGGCTAGCAGAGAAATCAAGGCACCAAAACCATCCATTGAGGAGCCACCAAAATTGGAACTGAAACATTTGCCAAGCCATCTCAAATATTCATATTTGGGTAATGACTCAACTTTGCCAGTGATCATTGCCGCCGATTTGACTAATGGCCACGAGGAAAGATTTTTAGAGACACTAGGCAATCATAAACAAGCCTTAAGGTGAACCTTGGCTGATATCCGAGGTATAAGCCCAACAATTTGTATGCATAAAATCATTTTGGAGGATTACCATGGCAAAATGATAAAGACCAAAAGAGATTGAATCCCAATATAAAGGAGGTAGTTAAGAAAGAAGTCATAAAATGGCTAGATGTCGGTTAATTTATCCTATTTCTGACAACTCGTGGGTCAGCCTGGTGCAGTGCGTGCTAAAGAATAGAGGAATGACCGTGGTCTAGAACAAAAAAAATGAATTGATCCCTTTGAGGACCGTGATGGGCTAGAGAGTGTGCATGGACTATAGGAAGCTAAATAATGCCACTCAAAATGGTCACTTTCCACTGCCCTTCATCGATCAAATATTGGATAGATTGGCATGGAAGGTATTTTATTACTTCCTAGACGGCTACTCAGGCTATAATTATATTGCCATCGCGCTAGAAGATCAAGAGAAAACTATGTTCACTTGTCCATATGAGACATTCACTTTTAAAAGAATGCCATTTAGATTATGCAACGCCCCAGCAACGTTTCAACGTTGCAAGATGTTGATTTTCTCGGATATGATAAAGAATAACTTAGAAGTCTTCATGGATGATTTCTCGGTGTTTGGCAAAACATTCGAGGAATGTATTCAGTGTTTGGAACTTGTTCTTCACAGATGCATTGAAACCAACCTTGTCCTGAACTGGGAGAAATGCCACTTCATGGTGAAGGAGGGCATAGTTCTCGGATATAAAGTGACTAAGAATGGACTGGAGGTTGACAAAGCAAAGGTAGAGGTAATCAAACAATTACCACCACCCATAAGTGTCAAAGGTATTAGAAGTTTCTTGGGACATGCAGGTTTTTATCGTCGTTTTATGAAAGATTTCTCAAATTTTTCTAAACCTTTATGCTTACTTTTGGAACAGAATACTCTTTTTGTGTTTGACGATTCTTGTTTAAAAGTTTTTTAGGAATTGAAAAACAGGTTAATTAATACCCCCATAGTAGTGGCACCAAATTGTAATGAGCCATTCGAGCTCATACGCGATGCTAACAACTATGTCGTTGGAGCTATGTTAGGACAGAGGCATGGTAAAATTTTCTATACCATATAATATGCTTGCCGAAAATTGAATGAGACCCAACTTAATTAAACAACAACTGGGAAGGAGTTCCTTGTAGTTGTTTTTGCATTTGACAAATTCAGATCTTACCTGGTGGGTAGTAAAGTTGTGGTATACACAGACAATTGAGCACTCAAGTATCTCTTGGCAAAGAAAGATGCCAAGCCCAAACTTATCCAATAGACACTTTTGTTATAAGAATTCAACCTCGAGATACGAGATAAGAAGAGGAGTGAAAACTTGGTAGCTGATCATTTTTATCGATTAGAGCACCACCATGAGGATAGCAATGCTGCCGCTATTAGAGATGAGTTTCCTGATGAATAGTTGCTAGTCAATACCATGCCATAGTTTGCTGACATAGTCAACTACCTGGTTAGCAGAATTTTGCCACCAGACTTGGCAAGTAATGCCAAAAAGTGATTTCTGAGACATAGGACAATATTATTGGGATGCGCCATTCTTGTTCAAACATTATGCCGACTAAATCACTTGTCATTGTGTGCCAGAGGATGAACAATAAAATATTCTTCAACTCTGCCATGCAGCGTCATATGGAGGCCACTTTGCTGGGATAATGACCGTAGCCAAGGTGTTGCAGTCAGGATTTTTTGGCCCACACTGTTCAAAGACGCCTATTATTTTGCCAAGGCATGCAACAGATGCTAGCGTATTGGAAATATTTCCAGCAGACATCAATTACTACTTCAGAATATCATGCTTATGGAACTGTTTGATGTATGTGGGATAAACTTTATAGGTCATTTGTTCCCATCATATAGTAATTTATACATACTTGTGACAGTAGACTACGTCTCAAAGTGGGTTGAAGTTGTTGCTCTCCCATCCAATGATACCAAGGTTGTTGCTAAATTCTTACACATGCACATCTTTACCAGATTCAGTGCCCCTAGAGCCATCATTCATGATGAAAGTACTCATTTTAAAGGCCAATTAATTAGTAGAGCTCTGTGCAGGTACAAAATCCAACAAAGAATTACCACTGCCTACTATCCTCAAACAAATAGCCAGACAGAAATTTTGAACAAGGAAATCAAGAATATTTTGGAGAAGACTGTGAGCCCAACACGGAATAATTGGTCTTTGAGGCTAGATGATTCCTTGTGGGCATACAAAATAGCTTTCAAAACTCCCTTAGGAACTTCCCCATGCAAGCTTGTATTTTAGAAGTCATTCCATTTACCAGTGAAGTTAGAACATCAAGCTTATTGGGCAACCAAGCAGTTGAACATGGAATGGAAGGCTATAGGTAATAAATGGTTGTTAAACTTAAATGATTTGGAGGAGTTTTGAGCACAAGCCTATGAAAATGCCAGGCTTTATAAAGAAAGAATAAAGAAGTGGCATGACAATAGAATTTTTCCAAGATAGTTTGTAGTAGGGAAAAAAGTTCTATTGTTCAATTTAAGGCTTAAGTTATTTCTAGGTAAACTCAAATCCAGATGGACGGGACCATTTGAGGTTGTCAAGCCTTATGCTCATGGAATAGTAGACATTAAAGACTTGAAAATGAGGACAATATTCAAGGTGAACGACTAGAGACTAAAACATTATTGGGAAAAAGTCAAAGTAATGCCACGGAGACCATTCTTCTGGTAGAGATTGAGTAATTTTGTCACCATCTTTTGATCATTGTAAATAGTTAGTTTAGTTGTTTTTCTTTTTAGTATTTTAGTTTATTTATTTTATTTTCTTTTTATGCTTTGAAAGGTTGTTTTTGTGGGTGTCAGTATTGGAAAGTTTGCCAAGACAGAATGCCATGGCAGTATGCCAAGACTGACCAGAAATTTGAGACCTCTTTATCATAAGATTGGATAACATGTGGACTCTATGCAAGATCAAGCCCAAGAGAGAGTAGTTTGTTGGTTGAAGCGGGAAAACCCTAGCTATCCAGGGTAAATCTTTAAACTTCAAATTTCAACCTTATCACTTTTTTACCCTTATTTTTTTCTAGCGCCATCACCTCATCCTTACCCCTTAAACCCATCATCATCCCACTTCTCCAAACACGCATAACTATCAAACATATCATTATCCCCACTAAACCTCATCTTTAAACCTTCCCAATAGTTTTCCTCTTCCAATTAATAACCCCCGATTTTCACTTAGCTAAAACAAAAAAACTCTTTTTATTTTTATTTTCTCACACGACAAGCAAACAAAGAAACCATCTTTCTTTCAACCTTTGCTCTTCAAACAATTTTTCTCTCAATCTTTTCCTATGGCATCTTCTTTCGAACCTTTCTAATTTTTCTTCAATAAAGAAATCAAGAAGAAGTATGAAGATAATTTTGCAGCTTGTATGTTCTGTTATGAGAAGGGTTTCAAATTCAAAAACGAATCTAACTTAGAGTTCTCACCAGAAGTTGTTGCTATTGTCAAGAAGCACAAATATGAGACATTTTTCCAACAACCAAGAGAGGTTGATTCCACTGTTGTTCACAAATTCTATGCCCATCCCACTACAAAAGTCTTTTTTACTTATACAAGGTACGCGTGTTCGATTTGATGAATGATTTATTAATGGCTTGTTTAAATTGGAGGGTGCAGGAGAAGAACATTCAGCATTTGCTAAATCTTTAGATGATACTAAGAGGAAGCTAATTCTAAAATACTTGTGCGAACCTAGCACAAAATAGATTGTTTCATCCAAAGGTAAACAGACTGTGAAATGGCTGGCATTGAAGCCATAGCCGAGGGTTTTGAACCACTTCTTGAAGGCAAATCTTATGCAAACCATGCACAATGAAACTGGTTTAGAAGAGCGGATGGCTCTGATGTATTCCATCATGATGGAGAGGAAGATTAACGTAGAACATTTGATTGTGGATGAGACCTACAAATATGCTAGTAAGGGAAGTGGTAGTCTGGTTTTTCCTTCACTAATTTCTAAATTTTGCATACTGCATAAAGTACCAAAGCTTGATTCCGACAACACCCAAAAATGCAAGAGAGTAATTACCCTACGATGTGGAGCCAATTAATTGCCAGAGAGGCAAAGGAGAAGGGAAAGGGAAAGGGAAAGGCTACTGAGCCAGTGTCTGCTGCCAGAACTCCTAAGATAGAACCTGTCACACCGGTGCCAACATCGATGCTAGATGATGCCTTGGCATTACTTTCCCAGATTTACCAGTGCTAGGAGCTCATATTGCAAAAACTGAAGAAGACAGAGGAACAAAATTTAGCGCTCAAGCAATACACTAGAGCTAGAATAGTGCCATCAAGACTACTCTTGAAGGCATGTTTGTCAATCCTTTGCCATCATTTCCTGAGTTCCCATTCGAGCTTCTTGCCACTAAAGGAATACCAATCAATCCCCAATTTGTTCATACTCCTACACAACAATCTGATGCCATTGTCCATATTTCACATGTCCAAGTTGAATCGGCCAAGACTGACACTTCATAAGAATCTAATGACGAAGCCCCTACTAAGACCGATTTGCCACTAGTTGTAATTGCTTCTTCTGCTGCTTTAGTTATCCCTGGTGTATCTGAGCCTGTGTGAATCATTGAGGAGGTCCTTCATGATGTGAAAGCTTCCACTACTATTTCAAAGAAAAAGAAGAAGCACATGGCTCGAAATAGATGGAGCTTTATCGAGAGAAAGACCGACGTCTCACGTCCGAAATATTTTGAAGAGGAGTCTTCTACCCCTTAACTCCTTACATTCATATTTTGTTATTTTTCCCATGTATTTCATTTTATATATATGTATTTTCCTATATTTAATTTTGTCTATATATGTTTTAATGCATTAAGGACAATGCACACCTTTGGTTTGGGGGGTGTGTTGCCTCGCATTTATTGCCATGACAATGTATGTTTCTATTTCCATATCATTCTGTTGCCATGTAGATTAGATAGATCATGCATACCAGACTAGTAAAAAAATTTTACAACATATTTTTTACCTGATAATTTTGCCAACACTTTTGCTAGCATAGTTAGAATTTTTACTAGTATGCCATGTTCGATGATGAATTTAGAATCTGTAGTTAGTATGAGCCAGCAGATTAGTAATGCCAGGTTGCTTGGCAATTGATCTCTAGCTTAGGTAACTTTAGTCTCACTTAAACACGTGATATGCATCTAGATTCCAAAACAAACATAGGACTCTTGAAACTGATCTCAGAATATATATATATATATAAAGAGCAATGCCAAGGTAAAAGTGAAGAATAAGGAAAAAAATATTTTGCCAAAGGCATGTAAAAATTTTAGAACACTCATTTGCCTTAGAAACAATAAGTAGCTTGGGGCTTCGTGGTATGCTCCCTCTTTGTTCTCAAGCCAACAAAGCTTTAGGGTATGAGTGTAACGGGTTAGCTTAGTGGTATAGTCTAGATTAACGTGGGGATTTGTGGTTTGCTCCCTCTTATATTTCATGTCAAAAAATGTCATGAAGCAAACCCTAATTTAATGCCAGCTAAAAGAAAACCTTGGCAAATAAATAATATATATATGAGTTTGGATGTTAAAATGTTGCTAAGGGAGTTAAAATATACTTGATGCATATTGCGCGCACTTCATGCACACTTGATGACCCTAGGCTGGTGTTATATTGATGCACTTGAATTTGTTGATATGTTTGGCATTACTGCTTTGGATATCTGAGGACAAAACTATGACCAAAATATGTTTGCTAGCTTGTATTATCTATCAGGAAAATTTTGTTGATGCATTTTTCTTTATTTTTCTATTTTTATAGCTTTATGTTGCATTACTTGAGGACAAGAAATGAGCTATGTTTGGGGGAATGTTAACTCCTCAAAAGTACCAATTTTCATATATAAATTGCCATGCTTTTGTTTGACTTCGAGTATATTTTTGTGCATTTAGCTAGTAGAATCATGTATTTGCATCTATGAGTTAAGGAGTATTTCTTTTGCTAGAGTAAGAGTGTATTTTCTTGCTTTAGTGGTATGGTAGGAGCAGGGCATGCTTGGTAGAGCAGAGTAGGACAAGAGCATGAAGCCAGAGAAGTAGAAGAGAAATGCTGAGTTGCAGTTGGCAAAGTTGGATGAGAATTGCCAAGCTCGGTTGGTAAAAGTGGATGACCGATGCTCGGTCAAGTAGCCGTTGGTCAAAGAACACGTCGGCGTTAAATTACAAAAGAAGGATAAGATGTAACGCGCCTATCCTGATGTGTAACTAACTTTCAAGTTTCAAACCCAATCTAAAGTTTCTGCGCGTGCCTATTTAAAGAGAGCCGATCCATGAGCCAAAGAGGGATGCACTGTGGTGAAAGAGGAAGCTAGAGGGCAATCGTGGTTCGACCAGACTAAGACCAAGAGCTTTAGATCCATTGAAGGGTTGTATCGACGGATCTCTTTCTTTTCCTATTTCTCTTAGTTTTAATTCTATTTTAATAATGGTGTTATTTGAAAATGATGATGTGTTGATGGTTCCCCCAGCCATGAACTAATTCTTTTAAGTTGGCTGGGGATGTTTTTGTGATGAACGCTTAGCTGTTTTTCAGTTTTTAATAATTGAATGCTTTGGCATTTTTGTCTATCCGGCTAGTACTTAATTTTCCTAAATTGTTTGTCATACGACAATTGGCATTCCATGCTTATTATCCCTTAATATCTTAATAGACTTGAGAGAACGATTAATTGCCAAGTACTAAGGTGAGAAACTTCGACAGAATATGTTCAAGTAGATGAGCTTACTTCGGAAGTGAATCTACCCCTTAGGAGAAAAGATTAGAACTTTTCCAAGTTAATTATTAAAAAACATTGCTATAGATTAATCATAATTAACTTAGGGTATTGCTATCGACAGAGGCAATACTAACCTTAAAATCTGATCGGCAATAAAACCAAGGTTAAAAGTTATTAAATGATGTCTTTGCTAGCTTGAAATCCATACATCCCTTGCCAATACCCACCATCCATTTGAATACATTTGTTTGCCAATCTGTCTGAATTTTTACTTTCTTTTCCTTAGTTATTTTTTTCTTAAATCTAAAACCCAATCCAAACTCATTTGTTTTATTTCACAAGCAATATTGTGGAATTGAATTCCTGGACAATCCCTGTGGATACGATACTCAGCTTACTGCTGTATTATTTGCTGACCGTGTATACTTGCATGCAAAAAGACCTAAACTTGGTATTATTTTACTGGCATATTTACATTAATTCATCAATTATTTTCCAAGCGTTAGTCAACTGATATATATATATATATCCTTATCACTTTTCAATTGGGTGTTTACATATGTTCTTCATAGTTTTTCTTAATAAAATTTTGTATATGACAGTTGTACTAATGGACAGCTCAAAATCCTTTGATCTTATCATGGCAGCTACCATTGCGGTGACAATGAATATTTCATCGTTCCCACATCAGGCCCGGACAAAAGTTATTGTAACTAAATGCCAGCTCATTGTCCTTTGATCTTATCTTCTTGCTAGCATCATTTGATCTTCTCTTTTTTATAGCTGTCAATACGGCGATAGTCCTGGACGCAATCCAAACAACGCTTATGCAATGATAACACAATATAAAAACAGTCTTGGCTACAATAATAAGATGCTTTTGTAGCGACATTAGTAGTGTAGTGACAAAACAACAAAAAATGGTAAAATAAGGAGAATTCGAGCAAAGTAAACTAATTTAGAAAATATACAAATAGTAAACTAAAAATATAAGAATGCATGCATGAGATACCAATATGGGGACAGATTAATTGATAAATAGGGGAAGATATGTGCTCTTTAGAGTACCATCTGCTATGAGATACCAATGTGGGGAAATACATGCACGAGATACCAATGTGGGGACAAACTAAAAATCCATAGCCATGGATGCAATGACATCTGCTATTTTGAGTTCACTATACTGGTGTACGACACTTAGATCAGAGAATGATCAAGTGCTATGCAAGGGTTTTGTTATTCTACATAAAAAAGAAATTATTGCAAAAAATAAAAAGAAAAAATAATAAAACTCTATACTTAGAAAAATAAAACATTTAATCAGAAAAAGTAGACCACTTGAATGGTGACTTAGGATCAAAGTCTCTCCCTTGCGTTCGATGTTGGTTGACCCTCAGTTTTCTCTTTTTGTTTCATCTAGACATCATCAACTGCCTCTAGTTCAGAAGAAAACACTTTGAATGGCTCCACAATATCCACAGCTTGATCACTTCTTCTACCATTGCATCCATTGTTTAATACTAAAAAATGTCACCTAGTGAATCAGTTGCAGTGACATTCTTGAATACATCTGCTTTATTACCAAACAGTTCATTGATTTTGGCTGCATTCCAGGGAATTAACCACTCACATTCATGAGATTCCTTCTGGATTAAATTATCTAGTATGTGGACAGAATGACACTCCTCTTTAGCTCGACGTTGCATCGACAATTGGTGTTGCGTTAACAACTTAGATTTTAGAATTGATGGTAAAGGAGTGATAACTTGAGAAGTAACATTCTTTAAGCTTTCATCCACCCTATCCTCAATGACTTGATATTTTTTAGATGAATCACCTTGATCTTGAGCAAATGCAATTGATTTTTAAACCAATTTACTTATCTGTATACCACTCCTTGGAGTGATATCCGTGTAATGTTCGTTCCCTTTAACAATCAGAGTTACAGTGGCACTAGGGAGTGTGCCTGGTTGTCGAGAATTCACAGTAGATGCTAATTGTCCCATTTGAACCTCCAAAGCATGAATTGAAAATGTGTTGCCTTGCACTATAACTTCAATTCGAGAAATATATTATCGGATTAATGCTTCGAAATGAGCAAAAAGATTAGATGTAGATGTCTGAGCATATTATTCCTAACTAGGTTGTGATTGCATCGGAGTCTATGAACTTTATTGTGGTTGCGGATTTTGCCAAGGAAAATATTGTGGTTGCACTGTGTTCTACTGTAACTGCAACAAAACTTTCTGAGTGTACTATTGTTGCGATTGATTGAAGTTCCCTTGTTATGCGTTAGAATTTCTTTGTAAACCAATATTCCCAAATCTGAATGCTCCAACACGTTGTCTGAAATTTGAAGTTCCCCAAGACTGACATGTGGAAACATTGTAGAAAATACCAAGGGTATTTCTTCACATAATGTTCACATAACACGAATTCTCCCCATACTGCGGGTAAACTTCGTAGCTATGGTTGTAACTGCAAATCTTGCAGTAGATTACATGGACATCAACTAGTTGAGCAATTAGAATATGTGCAACTTTACTAGTCCCTTGCATATTTTGAATCTTTTTGTCAAGAGGAGAAATTTTAGCACGAAGAGCAAAATTTTTATCCGACTTTATAACTCTCAAAGCATTTCTAAAAATAGGATATTGATAATCATCCTGAGCATATCTCTCCAAAATACCAGCTGCCTCATTATAAGTGCAATCAACAAAGGTCCATTGGGTGATCTATCGATAAGATTCCTCGTTTGTAAATTCAGCCCATTATAGAAAATCTTGACCAGTGTCTTTTTTTGAATGTCGTGTATAGGGTAACGTTGAAGTAATAATTTATAACGTTCCCATGTGGTAGGAAGACTCTCATCATCCAGCTAATGATAAGATGTAATTTTAATTCTTAGACGAGCATTCATTGTCGACGAGTTAAATCTTTGAACAAATTTCGTTGCCAATAAATTCCAAGATGTGATAGATCTGGCAGGAAGTCTATGAAACCATGTACAAGCTCTTCCCTACAAAGAATACAGAAATAATGGCATACATAAGGCATCATCAGGAATACCTTGTTGACTAAAAGATACACAAATAAAGATAAAGGATTTGAGATGCTCTCTTGCGTCTTCATGAGGCAATCGAACATATTTACCATTAAAATTCAACATTTGAAGCATGACTAGTTTGAGTTCAAAATTTATAGCAAAAAGTTTGGGCTTGACAACTGCTGGTTGTAAATCATCCAAAACAGCGCAATAACATCTCATATAGTCCTATTTTAAGATTGAGCGCATGGACACAGTGGCGAGTCAATAGGATGTTGTGGCTGCTTCATAGATGTGAACGCATTGTTTGTTGGTAAAACCACGTCCCTTTGTTCTTGAAGTCTCCTCCTAGCAGTTCTTTCAATTTCTGAATCAAAGTCAGCTATAAATTAGCTTTGGTCATAAAACATTTAAAATGAAATCTAAAAAAATAACAGTGATAAAAGAAAAGCAAAGATAATAGTTACTAAAAAATAATCGAAAATGTATAAAAAGTGAAAAAATAAAAATAAACATCAAACGAATATCTTCCCTGCAACGACGCCAAAACTTGATCAGTTATGAAACGTCATAGCAATTGTGCAACCATACACACGCCAATGCAAGTATAGTTGATCCTATTGGATATCGATCCCATGAGGAAAGCGGTTTTATGCCTATTAATGTTAGTGCAAAAGTTTTGAAAATAAAAGGAAATGTGAGTTAAGTTGTCGATGCAAAGAAATGTAAATGCAAAAAATTTCAAAGAGTGATGTGGATGCAATAGTAACAAAATAGGAAAGGAAAGTGATATTCTGTAAAAATATTGGATTCCCTCGGTGTAACATGGAAGTATACCAAATGCTGCAAGGTTAAAGCATGAGATGATTATAAAGCAAGATAAATAAAACTTATCTACTAACTTTCCTTCAACTCTCGGATAATGAATTAAACAAACAAATCTACCACAACTTTCATTGTTGGGAGATATTGCGTGTCTTCGAATGAGTGGACCAACTTTCATTGAATCCCCACCCAACTCTCGTTGTGATGCTCGTTAACTTAAACTGTCACTGCACCTTTCAGCGACAATAGTTGCATTAAACACTTCCGTGTAAAATAACATTCAAACTCAAAAGTTGAAACAATAAAGAAAGCTTCATAAAATAAGTTGAAGTTCATAATCCAAAATAACTCTCGTTCTTAAGGAAAGAAAACAATAAATCATCCTCCATTGAATTATAAAAGAACATGTAAAAACAAACGAAAATCTCTATTCCTAGCTTGATTCAGAATAAATCCACATGTTCCTCCTTGCTTCTGCACTTGGATCCTTATTGTCACTAAGAGATCTGCCTTGTCTTCACCCCGGTTCACCAGAAATAAGCTCAAGCTGCCATAGATGAAGCTTAAAAAGAAAGAAAAAATGATCTTCCAAAAGATGATGATAAGATATGAGCTCCCTTTTTAAGAATATATGAATATATATCCTTATCACTTTCCAATTGAGTGTTTACAGGTGTCCTTCATTGATTTTCTGAATAAAATTTCATATAGGACAGCTTTACTAATGGACAGCTCATAATCCTTTAATCTTATTCTGACAGTTGTCGTTGCGGCGACAATGATTGTTTCATTGCGCCCACATCAGGTCCGAAAAAAAGTTGTTGTAACTAACTGCCAGCTCATTGTCCTTTGATCTTATCTTCTTGCTAGCGTCATTTGATCTTATCTTTTTGACAATTGTCAATGGGAGATAGTCCTAGACGTAATCCAAACAACGTTTATGCAGCAACATCACAATACAACAATAGTCTTGGCTGCAATACTAAGATGCTTTTATAGCGAAATTAGCAGTGTAGTGACAAAACAACAAAAAATGGCAAAAATAAGGAAAATTCTAGCAAAGTAAACTGAATTAGAAAATATACAAATAGTAAACTAAAAATGCAAGAATGCATGCATGCGATACCAATGTGGGGACAAATTAATTGATAAATAGGGAGAAAATACGTGCTCTTTAGAGTACCATTATTTATCATTCATGTGAAATATGTTGATAAGCATTTAGAAGAATTTTAGAATGATTAATGGAGTCAAAGATAAGTTTAGGAAATCTGTTCAAAATTTATGCATTAGCGGTGTGTTATGAAAATCACCAAAAATTTCATAAAAAACAATTATAAAGTTTGAGAATGTTTCGAGTTCGAGCTCCAATTTTTTTATTTATTTTGGATTCGTTTTGAGCTTGATAATTTTGAGCTTATGAGATTTCGAGCCTAGTCGTGCTCAACTTCGAGCTTTTCGAGTCGAGCTCATCTCTACTTATAACTTTTTTTTCGATGCAATTATTAAAGGGTTTTTTTTAATTAATTGCAGGCTTTGACAATTCATTTCCAAAGCTACATCGATAAGATGAGCATTGTTGTAGCAGTTGATCCAAATGTGATTCCTGATCCTTACCTGCTTTGCGATGATTTTGAAGAATCTCTCAAGCTCTTCAAGGACGCAATCGTAATAAACAACAGTGTTTGCTAGGCCAAGGAAATGTTGAGTCAGTTTACCCATTAAAATTCGAAGTATTTGTTAGTAAATTAAATGATGACACATCGTCATAAAAGTTTAAAAATATTCTTCCAGTTTCGTATCGATATGCATTAAAAACACCATATTTATACACGTTTAATACTTGAAGTCGTTCTAGTTGTACCACCAACCATTTATTGATCAGATATTCACTTTGAAAACGTAGTATGTGATACTTTCAACAATCATTGCCAGTCTACTAATAGTTCAATTCAGATATACAATTAATCATACAGTGATATTGAGATAAATAGTCACCAGGGATAAAGTCAAGATTTTAGAGTTGGGGGAGAAAACATAAATGTTTGAAAGTGAAGGTAAATTTATAAATAAACTATTTTTTAAAAAATATATATAAGAGGACTAAAGTGAAAAAAAAAGTGTATAAATATGGTGTTACAACTCGAATGACTTCAAGTATTAAACGTTAGGGTTAAGAGAATTATGGGTAGGGTATATTTTTTTAAGGTTTATGATTTAAAATTTAACGTTAAGGCTTATAATTTATACTTTTAGTGTTGAGGTATTGGATGGTACAAAGGATTTTTGACCGATGACAAATAGGAGGTTACCGTGAAACGTCACCCCGAATTATATTTGCCTTTGCTTGTTTTTAGGATAAAATGAACAAGAAGGTTAATTGTACAATATTAAATTAATACTCAATAAAATTCACAATTTTTGTATCTGGATAAATACACACCTAGTAAAACGACATTATAAATAAGAGTTTTTCCTCGATCAAAGTTATCATTCGAATATTTGGATTTGTACCCATAATTTTGTTGTAACAACCCCTACTCGGTCCGGTATCCGTACATAGTCATGAAATGTTACATTCGAGATCCGAGACAAAATTCACACTAATTAAGACTTAGTTACTGTAGAGAATTTAAGAATACAAAAATATAGCACAATATACAAGGAAAATGAAAGAATGGAACTTAGGTAACATCAGTAAACATTGTAGAGAAGATGTATCACCAAGGGATCAAATTGTAAATTTTAAAAAGTTTAGGGTCTAAATTGGTAATTTTTTAAATGTGATAACATTTGAATAAGTTGAGGCAAAACTGATGTTTACACTAATATTTAGGCCATCCAAGTAATTTAAAACAACTTTGTAATCAAAACAATTAATTTTAAGTCAATTTTGGTGGGTAAGGACCGTAACAAAAAATTTAAGAATTCCATGGCAACATTACAATTTTTGAAAGTTTCAGGCCCAGTGTTTCGGAAAATTTTCAGGATTTTTTCGATACATGTAGAGCAAAAATGAAGAAAAACAATTATTGGAGATTAAAAATCAGAAATTGACTTTTAAATCAATATTCTTAAAGAAAAAACATCTCATAACCTTATGAATTCCCATTCAAAATCACTCAAATAATCTAACATGCCGTGGAAGCGTATATTGATAAGTGTGTAAAAGTACTGTTTTTCTAACCCTTTTTACTCATATTATTGTTAGACTTAGGCCCATTTTAGTTGCATTTGTAGCCATTCATGCATAATTTCGTAGCTTTTCTGTTTGGAGGGCTTGATCTTGTGTTTTGCTATTTTCGTGGAAAAGTCGCTGCTTTGGTGCTTTAATTTGTGCAGGTCAGGATTGTCAAGGCAAGTCGGGATAAATCTGCTCATTTTTTAATAAACTCGAAATTCAATGGATAAGCCCCCAAAATCCAGATTTACAAGAGGAATTTGATGGAGATAAAGACTTTATCTCCAATTATTAAGGAGTTCTTGGAGATAAAGATGGAAGATATTGATTATTTTTTATCCAATTTAATCAAGCCCAATCCTATCTTAATCAACAAGCATTATCCACAAGAAATTCAAGAGTTTGATCGGATGAGGAACTAATCTCCATGGAATTCCAACGCAATCCAACTCCAATGCAAATCCAACTCCAACACAATTCAACTTCTCCTATCAGCAAACAACTGATCGATCATCTCTTTAAATAGAGATCAAACCTGCGATTGGAAGAGAGAAGAGAGGGGAATCAGAGAAAGAGAGCAGATTGCAAGGCACCATCTTCTTATTTATTTTTACTTTATGCGATCTATGGCTGGGAAGTTTTCCTTTGTATATCTTTCGAACCCATCCACGAATTGATGTAAATTGGCTGGGTTTATTTTGGGTCTGTGGTTTTGATAAACGTTTAGATTGTTTAAGTTTTTGAGTTGCAATTTAATTTCAAAGTTTGTTCATTCTTGGTTCTTATTTTAATTACGAGTGAATTGGAAGAGGATATCGTGAATTCATCCATTTATCTAATATCGGGAGAGATAGATTCAAGAAATACAAACGAATGTTGGTGAAGACTAATTCGACTTAGGAATAAGTAGCGAATTTCAACGGCTAAGAGAAGCGCAAGATCGGTTGTTATCCACCCATGGTTAATGCAAGGATGTATCACCAAGACATGCACAATTAATAGTGTTTCGAGTTAGGGATAACGAGAAGCCATTGAAGAACGCTTCGCCGAACTTTGAAGGTTGACGCCCAATTGCCCAGGCAATCGCAGAATTGCCCAGGCAATCGCAGAATTGCCCAAGCAATCCGACTGGATCCAATTGACGAAACGATTGAGCTACTCTAGCACTCAATTACCACGACAGTCCATTCGACCATCACCCCACAACTCACAATAACCCGGCCTACTCTCTTATTCGATTACTTTATCTTTTATTTCTGTTTACTTGGTTTATTTTACTTATTATCCATCACCACTCAATCTATCCCTTATAACGCAGTAACTTAAGCAAAGTGGCCCAAACCAATCCATGTGGAGACGATATCTTTACTATACTATTACTTGCGACGTGTATACTTGCACTGTTTGCGTTGCACTCAAAACACGCAACATATATTATTTTAATAGTCTTAAGGTGATTACAAGATAATATATGTGCATATATATTTTTAACCCTTTAACAATACATACACACACAGCAGATAAAGTAATTTGAACTCAGATCTTAACATATTTTGATGATCTAGATGGATACTTTGATTATTTTAGCTCCAACGACCCTATTTCAGTGTCTGTTTTGATCATTCGAGATTGTCGTTAATTCGTTTGCTTCACTCCCACTAAAACTCGGGTCTCGTTTTTTTGAATAAAAAAATAATTAAGTGAATCGAGGCTTACCCAACACCAATAGGGGAAGGAAAAACGACAGAACAAATGAATCGATGGGTTTCCTTTTTCAATTCTCAAGATCCACGACGATGAGGAAAGGTTTATAAGCAGAGGATAAGCCACCATTCACTTATTTTTATTTTTCTTAAGGCTTAAATGAAAAATAAATGCTTAAAGTATATTTTTTTAACTTTAAGTGTTTAAAGTATTTTTTGTAAAAATAAGTGTCTAAAGTTTCAAAAGTTATAATTTTAGGTCCCTGACCGTTAATGGGTGTTAAAAAATTTAACCAATCAATGTTTGGCATGTGACATATTTGGGGTACCTAAAATTTTAACTTTTGAAACTTTATGCATCTATTTTTATAAAAAAAATACTTTAGGCACCTAAAATTATAACTTTTGAAACTTTGAGCACCTACTTTTACAAAAAAATGCTTTAGGCACCTAAAGTTTAAAAAAGACATACTTTGGACACCTATTTTTTTATTTAAGCCTTTTCTTTACTCAAAAGTGTTCTAATTTTCTCCGGTTGAATTTAAATTCGTGAATCAATCCATTGAGATCCACGTGTTGACCTGATTATTAGGGCAATAAACGAACTAAACGTTTAATGAACCGTTCGGCAGAAAGTTCGTTTATATTAGTTTATTTATTAAATGAACGAACATGAACAAGACTTTCTGTTCGTTTAATTAAATGAACAAACACGAACAAATGGCTTGTTCATTATTTTACGTTTGTGAACGTTCGGTAATCAGTTCATTTATGTTCGTTCGCTTAAATTTATTCACATATATCCGTTTATATTTATTATTTTTCATAGCAAAAGTATTATATTTTAAATAAATTAAATTTATTTACATATTTCCGTTCGTTTATGTTCGTTTAAATTTACTCACATATATCCTTTTATGTTCCTTCGTTTATGTTCGTTTATCATTTTAATGAACGAACACGAATAAGCTACATTTCTTAACAAACGAACATGAATAATAAATTATGTCCATTTAGTTGTTTGTGTTCGTTCATTTGTTCAGTTAAAATTAAACAAACGAACATAAACATACACTCGTTTGTGTTTGTTCGATTCGTTTACAGGCCTACTCATTATTGTTCTATCATTATTACGCCGTCAAAATGCCAAAATCCTAAATCCCCGTCTCAACTAAACATCACATGCCTTTGGGTGCGAGAGCCTCGCACATTTTCAGGCAGTTTTATGTCATAGGATGCGTAAGCCTCCTACAACATCAGCAACGAGCAAGCCCTCTGGTTTATGAGCATCACACGACATCAGACGGTTCCAACCTTTTGGATGCATGAGCCTTGCACACCATTAACAATGAGCAAACCTTTAGGTGCAGGAGCCTCACACACCAACAACGAGCAAGCCTTTAAATGGTCACCATAGGGTCATTGGGGAAGTGTCACCATTTCAAGCATGCTAATGTCTTCAAAAAAAATTCTCAAAAAAAGTCTTTAAATTTTAAAATTTTTATATATTATTGCAATCGATTTAATAAATTTCAAAAAAATTAAATTTAATTCATTAATCACTTCAATGATCTAATATAACAGCATAGATTGTTTGGATCGGACTTAAAATGTCATAAATACCAACAAAGTGAGAACCGAAAAGCAAACCCCCTTACCAGCTACCAACCACTTAACCTATAAAAAAGCATTTCTCTTTTTCCTAATGATAAAGGTAAACATCAAAGCCCAACAACTTGTTGGGAGTAAGGGCCAGAAAGAGCTTGTTGTATAGGTTGGGTTTGCTGGTTTCCGAAAACATTAGATTCCAGTAAGGTCGTAAGTGATACGAGACAGATTATAAGTTATTTGAGTTTGATTCGGTTAAAGTTTATTTGATTGGACTCGATTCAGGAAATTCGACTTGAGTTTTTAACGAGCTGAGCTATTCGATACTCGACTCGAAAAGTTCACGAGCTACTTAAAAATATAATATACTAAAATTTTTAATTTTTTTTAAAATTAAAGTAAACTAAAATGTACATTGTTGGATAGTAAAAATAATAATATACTAAAATTTAATTTATTATTATTATTATTATTATTATTAAGAAGGATATAAATTAGATGAGACAGATTGCAAGCTACTCGAGTTCGACTCGGTTAAAGTTCAGTCAATACTCAACTCGATTAGACTCGACTCAAGCTCAAACTTGAATCGAGTTCTTAACGAGTAGACTCGAGCTCGACTCAACTCCATTATCAAAAAGATTATTATATGTTGTCCTTCTGCCTGCCGCAACCTTTGCTCCGAGTTCTAGGTCAATGGAACTGCCTATGGTTTTCAATTTTTTTAATAGTCTAAAGATAATTACAAGTTAATATCTGTTCATAGATATTCTTAACCCTTTGACAATATACACACCTTGCAGACAAAACGGTTAAACCCAAATCTTCTATGATGAATATCATTTACTTTTCCATTGATATCACTTGTTGAGTTTTTATTTTTCTTTTTTTAATCTTATTACCTATCCTCGAATTAAAAAAATGATAGTATTGTTGTTGATATATAGATATAGAATAAAATATATCTATTAAGATTAAAGTAATATAATGTTTAAGCAAGCGACCTTTTTACGACCTGAACTTTTGGTACGCTTTTCGACTCAAAATTTAGGGTGCAAAGTAAGCTTAAGCGTATATTTTGATGGAAAAATTAATTTAATAAAAGGCCTATGTGGCAATCGGCCTAATTTTATTTTTTTTTTATATTTTTTTTGTTGAGAGACTAAAACTTATAACGAAATAAGACTTTAAGGCTGAACGGAGAATAAAAATACTTTATAAATAAATTGAGAAGACAATTTTTTTTTGACACATACAAGACAATTTTAAGATGTAAAGTAATATATATGAGAAATTTTTTAATACACAAATTGCGTAAAATTTATTTTACACAAATATACTTATTTAGACTATAAAACTCAAATCTCAATTTATATTGGAAGCCCTTAAACTCTAAATTATATACCTTAAATTTCAACTACTAATCTTAAATCTTAAATTTTAAACCTAAACTCTAAACTTTTAAACTTTAAACCTTAAATTAAGCCCCTAACGCCTAAAACTAACATGCTTGTCAAAGTCATTTTCATATATATAGGAATAGGATCCTCTTACACTAAGTAAAACTTAAAAATTTTACACCTTTTTAGACTATTAGCTGAAGGTAAAAAGATAAATGAAATTAACAGTATAAAATATAAAGATTATCACTTAAAAAAATAAAAAAAATAATCTTAACTAATTATTACCATCATTCACTAAAAAAAAATGTAAACACATAAAAAGTTATTAAGGCACAGATCAAATACGCTCTTTTATAGTTACAAAAAAAGTTGTGCTTTCTCGCAAAATCAACCCTTCAATTTCAATACCAACAGTATAATTTGGAAAAAGAAGGCTTAAATGAAAGATCGACACTATTATACTATTTATTGTTTTTAGTCATTAAAATATTTTTTAATTAAAATAAATATTTAAACTGTTTTTTGTCATTTTAAATTTTTTTTACTTTAAATTCAATATTTATTTAAGTTTAAAAAATTATTTTTAGCCAACAAGATATTGACAATGTCAGTAATTTTTTTTTGATTAAAAGACTACTTAGGGACTAAAAAATAAAAAAATAACATAATTTAAATATTTATTTTAATAAAAAAATAATTTAAGCGCTTAAAATGGCCATAAATACCAATTTAAATATTAATTTTAATAAAAAATAATTTAGAAACTAAAACAAAAAAATATATTAATTTAAGGGATGATTTTTTATTTAAGCTGAAAAGGAAAGTTGAGTAACCAGGTTAGATGGCCTACATGATTGAAACACATGATGGAAGTACGATCTTTCAACAATCCATTGATTTGACACTCGTGGTTCATAACCAATTTTTAATTTATATAATCTTTTTATCTTTAAAATTTATTAGAATATAAATTTAGCATTTAAAAAAGATAAAAAAATGGTGCAAGGCTAAAATTAATTCCTAACGTTTTTTTACTATCATTTAATTAATAATTATTTTAACTCATATTTTTTTAGTATTTTTATTGAAAAAAACTTTGATACACAAGCCGTATAAACTTTAGTTTGCACATGCCTTTTAGTTTTAGGGGTTATGGTTTTGGTTTAGGGTTTAAGGTTTAGGGGTTTAGGTTGTAGGGTTTAGAATTTAATGTTAGTGTTTAGAATTTAGTGTATAGGGTTTAAGGTTTATTTTTTTAGAGTTAGGGTTAGGAATTTAATATTTGAGTTTTTATAGTGTAAATACACATGCTTGTGTAAAATTAATTTTACACAGCCTGTGTATCAAAGTTTTACTCTTTTTATTTTAATGTTTTAATTTTTAGTCAAAATAATATTTATCATATAAAAATTATTAATTAACTAACCGTTAATGCATGAACATGGCGTGTTATTATATCACATCAATAATTATTTTAAAAATTAAGTTATTTTTTAAAATTAATATGACAATTTTGCTTCAATAATGCACTTGAGAAAAGTTGGCCATCTAAAGTACTCCAACTAGCGGGGAGAGTTATTTTAGCGAAGGCTGATCTTGTGGCTATCCCGTCTTACACTTTGCAAACAGCGGTCATTCCTAAGAGCATATGTGTGGAGATTGAGCGGATTATTTGTTGTTTTATATGGGGCCATGAGAAAGATAATGGAGGCGTGCATTTGGTGAATTGGGATACTCTATGTTCGGCTGTGGATCAAGGTTGTCTTGACCTGAAGCATATTGATATTCAAAATAGTGCTTTCATCATGAAGCTTGCTTTCCATGTGATGGCTAACAAGGATAATCTGTGGGTTCGTTGTTTGAGGGCGAAATATAAATGTGGATGTTTAGAACCGATCTCATCGACGACAAGAAATAGCTCGAGATTGTGGGGAGGTATTTGCAGAGTATGATCTGATGTGTATTATAACACTAGTTGCCAAGTTAGTAACGGTTTGGGTGTTGAATTTTGGAATGATTCGTTGTTAGGGCCTAGGAGATTTTGGCCTTTAGTTGTTCTTGTTTGGTGGTTTGATTCCGAATAGAAATTGTTTAGTGGCATATATGGTTAATGAGGATGGTGAATGGCGTTGGGAGATGTTTCAAAGTCGTCTTCCTATTTTAGTGCTTTTGCACATAGCGGCAACAAAGGCACCAAAGGGTTGGGATGCGAGTGACTTCGCTATGTGGAAACCTACTGCTAATAAGTTGTTTTCTGTTTATTCAGCTTACGACATTTGCGTGAAGGGGCCGCGTGTGCCAACAGCTCCCATTTGGAAGGCGATTTTCGAATTTAGGGGGTTGCCTAAGGTGCAGTTGTTCTTATGGTTGGTTTGTCATGGTAAGATTATATATAACATGGAGCGTGTTCGACGTCATCTGGCATAAGATAGTGGTTGTGGGGCGTATGGGGCTTCTATCAAGGATGTTGATCATATCTTGCGGTAATGCCCCTTAGCCATTGCTGTTTGGTCCAATTTGGTACGTGAATCCAAACTTACAGAGTTTTTGTCATGCAGCATCACGGATTGGGTGCTTCAGAACTTGGTGAATCCTGGTTGCTTTGCTCGTGATCCGACGGATTGGGATGTCTTCTTTGAGCTTTTGGTTTGGAATTCGTGGCTATGGCAAAATCAAGTGGTTTTCGATCCTGGTGCAATGGACCGTGCACTAGTGGTAGTACAGAGCTGATCGATGTTGTGTGAGTTCCAGGCAGTGAAGGACGTAACAATACAGGTGCAGGTTGGGGATCAACTCGTGCGTTGTGATGTGGTCTGATAGAAGGCTCCCCCGTTAGAGTGGCATAAGTTGAATGTCGAAAGAGCGAAGGACTCGGTTACCTACTTCACGTCCTGTGGTAGGGTGGTCCGGGACACAAACGGGCGTTGGTTAGTTTTGTTTGCACGACAATTAGGAGTATGCTCGGTTTTGGAGTCAGAGTTATAGGGCATGTATGAGGTCCTTTTATGTGCTTGGTCCCTTGGATCTCAACGCCTACTTCTGAAATCTGATAGTCTGGAGGCCGTTCGATTGATTGGAAGTGTTGCGACTGCTGATCGGGTGTCGTCCTTAGTTTCACATATTTTGGGTTTGTTGCGGCAATCATGGGAAGTTAGGATTGTGCATGTCCTCAGGGAGGGCAATCGTGTTGCGGACGGTATGACTAAGATTATGAGGAAAGAGGATCTGATATGTCATCGATTTCTCTCACCGCCGAATGAGATATTATCGGTTCTTCATGCTGACTT
This sequence comes from Hibiscus mutabilis, assembly GCA_019671005.1. Classification (NCBI taxonomy): domain Eukaryota; kingdom Viridiplantae; phylum Streptophyta; class Magnoliopsida; order Malvales; family Malvaceae; genus Hibiscus; species Hibiscus mutabilis. The sequence continues at coordinate 27,356,014 of CM033719.1, read as the reverse complement.
TAATGTCTAGTTTGCTTTAGATGGTTGTAATTCAGTAATTATTGTAATATTATTATCTTGTGTACTCTTTTCTTCCGACTAGGTTTAGGGATTTTAACGAAACATTGGATAATAATCACATTCATTTATTAAAAAAAGTGTTCCAGCAATTATTCTTTAAAGTACGAATGAATCTACAATATCATAAAAATCGTCGAAAAAATATATCAACTTCTAAAATCGTCGAAAAAGTATGGTAATTTTTTTAAAATATCATAAAAAAAAGAAAACAAATTTCCATATTCTCGGAAAAATGATAACTTTGATTATACGCTGCACTATATTAATATGTAAATTCAGTTTATTAAATTAAAGGGTAAAGTACACAAATTGTCACTAAACTATCTCTAAAAATATAAAATGACCACCAAACTTTCAAAAGTTATATAATGATAATTAAAGTTTAGTTTTTGTTACAAAACAGCTGAGCCATTAACTGCCGCTAAATGAGTGACATCGCAGTTACGAAAATTTGTATAATTGCATATTTAACCCTTCATATTTACATATTCAATCAATTTAGACATCAATAATGATGGTTAAATTAGGATCAAATTGATTGAGTGTGCAAATATGAAGGATTAAATGTGTTACTATTCAAATTTTCGTAACTGCCACATCAACCACCTAGCATCGGCTCGGTGAGATTTTGTAAAAAAATTAAAGTTTAATGCAATTATGTATCTTTTGAAAGTTCAGTGATTATTTTGTATTTTCGAAAATAGTTTAATGACTATTTGTGTACTTTACCCATAAATTAATTGGATGAAGAGAGAGGCTCGCAAGAATAGGGTCATCGGTAGGGATAGTAGACATATATAATTTTGTGAATTTTGCACCGCATCCGTCCCAGTTGAGGCAGGATGAATATAAGTTTGATGGATAGTGGGCGAGTGTGGATGTCAAAAGTTATACCGTCGTGTGTAGTAGGTAGGTGATGGATTTGCGACTTTACCCGTCTCGAATTTGCTCGTCCTGCATCCCTACAGATGACGGGTGATCAAGCGGGTCTGAGCTGAATTTTTTTTGTAATCGGATAACCCACCTGACCTGGTACTTTTAATATATATTTTTAATTTTGAATTATAGTTTTATTCTAGGTTCCTGAATATTTTTATTCTAAAATTAAATTTACATCCCTAAATTCTTTATATGTTTGTATTATGTACTTTTAAGTTTTAAATTCTTAAAAAATATTTGTATTAATTTGTCAATATGAGATTCGAATGAAAAAATCACGATCAATGTTAATATTTCTAATGTCTTCTTTTGGTGATATACTTTAATATATATATATATATATCCAAATATTTCTCTTAAAACTACCTTTAAATTATTAATTTTTGTGTTTGGATTATGTAACTTTTAATTTTATATGTTTCTTATGTGATTTTTTAAATTTTTTAATTTAAAAAATAAAAAAATGTACCTAGTACTCGTGTTTTACGGTATCCGATAGTCACGGCTGTAAATATGCTACCCGAGAAAATAAGTACTCAACACTTCGAGCAACCGGGTACCCAACATCTCGGGAGATAGGGTACCCGGATTTGAACAATTTTTTTTTTGAAGAAACGGATTTGAACACCCCTATCGTGGGGATTGACCCCATTTTTATTTTGGAAAAATTAAAATTTAGTCCTTTAAAATATTAAAACTTTTAATTTGCCCCTTACAAAATTTTTAAAAATTTATGTTAAGCTTCAAATGTTTAATATTCTTAATTAAATCTCTATCATAATTTTTGAAAGGCTTTTCACTAAGCTGTTCGAAACCGTAAAATTTTAGTAAGACCCTAAATCTTTCTGAGAACATAGAAATTGAACCTCTCAAAATTTTTAAAAATTTCATTTTAGACCTTTATTTTTTAAAAAAATTAAATTGACCCCACACTTTTCTCCAAGTTTCGATCCCTTCGTCTGAACTTTTGGATAAATAGAGCAGGCAAATGACATATTACTTGCAAACATGAGCGGCAGCCCCTGATATCAATCTCGGGACCCCTAAAGCATATAACCAAACATGAATTTGCTCCCATGTGAGCCAAAATGTCTGCACTCTGCAGCATTGCAGTTCCATTGCACCCTCTGAAAACATGATTTTGGCCAACCACGTGTCCAAGTTTTTTTGTCTTCTACTTTTTCTGAAAGATACTAAAAGTAAAGGGGAAATTATTATGGTGTTTAAACGATCGGTTCGGTTAACCGACCGAACCGAACTTCTAAAATTTCATTAACCAATTTTTTTTTATTAACCGTTAACTGAATTGAAATTGTTTCGAAAATTTTTAACCGAACCGAAAAAGTTCGGTTAATTCGGTTAACCGAAATTTGTTATAAAATTTTGAGTAAATTACACAAATGGTCACTAAACTATATTAAAATAATCTTTTCAGCCACTGAACTTTCAAAAGTTATAAAACAACCATTAAACTTATCGAATTATTACAAAACGATCATTGATTTATTGCACATTTTAAATTATTGATAAATATTGAAAATTTTAATGATTATTTTTTAATAATTTAATAAATTTAATGATCATTTTGTGCAAATTTGATAAAGTTTAATGATCATTTTATAATTTTTAAAAGTTTAGTGACCAAAAATAAATAAATATATATATATAATATAAAATATAAAAATTTCGGGTAATTCGGTTAATTAACTAATTTCGAACCGAATTAACCGATAACCGAAGTTTAAAAAAATCATTAACCGTTAACCAACCGAACCTAAAATTAATCGACCGATTAACCGAAAAAAATTTGGTTCGGTCGGTTAATTCAGTTAACCGAAATTTTGGAAATTATGTCTCAAGCTTGTTCCCCCCCCCCCCCAAATTTTTTCAAAGTTAATTTTTCTATTTCTGAGTAAGTTTTCAAATCTATATATATATATATTCATGTTATGAATATCTTAATTTATGGTGGATATTCGTATATTAAATGAGACTTTAATATATTTTATTATTAGGGTTTAATACTCATTAGAATTAAGGTTTTTCATCTTATGCCTATAAATATAGAGTTTGGAGAAAGCATTGTACACAACCCTACATTGAGAATATAATACAAGTCTCTCTCTTTGTCTTTCATCTTTGTTCTTGTTCATCTCTCTTGTTCATGTTCTTTACTTTGTTCACAACACGTTATCAGCACGATCTCGCTCAATTATCGTGATTCTTGTTTGCAATTCCCGAAAAAGATTTCAACAAGATATTGGTGACTACATATACCGTATATTCAACTTAACTTAGAAAGCATGGCATTTTTCTTATTTATACATCGATATAGTGGCTGATTAATCACTCTTATATTAAGCTGAGTGTATTTTGATATATTATATGATTATTATTTCATTCTAATATTCAATAACGTTTTGTTGCACCGAGTTTATATATATAACTCCAGGAATAAATAGAGAGCCTTCAACGAAACCTACGGGATCAACTTAGTTTGAAAATTATGGTGATAGAATAACCAATCGTTACTTTAAGGAAAGTGAAGAAAGCGATGGATTGGATATGCCACTTCACAGTGATGTTTTTCGAATTCCCCAGGCTATATAAACCTCAACAATTTTTCCATTTACTTTTGCTTTATATATATATATATATTTGAGTTTAGTTTTTTTTTTCTTTCTAAATTTGGCGTTTTGATTTTTAAGGTTCATATAACATCATGATCAAAAGGTGTGTAATTGTTTTATGGTTGACCAAGGATGAACCAGGTTCTAGTGCGATTCTTTATTGGATTGAAAATCTCAATCAAAAGAAAAAGGCTGAAGGAAAATTCTATACCTATAAGTTCTTTACTTGACGTCTTGAGTTTTAAGTCCGGTAAATATTATATATATTGGTTGATGAATTATTCTTTAATAGTATAACTGTTATAAAGTCTATATTTGCTCAACAACAATAATTCTTCTACATCAGAAAACTCGACTATAGACTTCTCCCAAGTTCAAGTTACGAAAATTCGTCTTGATCCAAGAATTTTTATGGAAGGTATTCCATGAAGTGAATGCAAGCATGGTGTTTATTCCATACGATTATTGGATTTGTTTCATTCCCTGAAGTGAATGCAAACATGATAATTCACTATATGGTCCGTAAATAAAACTCAACTATGTGAATGTTTCAAATTAAATTAAAATTTTGTGGTCAGAGTATCACTGATGAGGATATTTTAGAAAAATATACTCCACTTTTCATACAATTAATGTTGTCTTGCAGACACGATATCGTGAAAAGGTTTTAAAGACCTATTGGCTCCGCTTCATTCCCTGAAGTGAATGTAACATTTTATAGCGGAGAGAATAAATGCCACATTAGCAATTGTGGTCGCGATTGAGGTCATAAAAAATAGACATGGATAAAATGATCATTTTAAGAATGCTTAGAACCACCCGAATTGGGATTATAAGGATGACAAGAGTGATAGAGATATTATTAAAATCTTTATGTTATCAATATGATGGTACAAATCATTGGTCTCATACTTGTCAAACGCCGAAGTATTATAGACCTTTATCCACAATCATGAATGATAAAATAAAAAATATAAACAAATCTTGTTTATGAAATTGGCGAAAATAATTAGGCGTTGTTGGTCCAACCCATTTGGATGTTGATTTCCTCATAACCCCTGAAGGGATAATTCACATTTTTATTTTATTTTCTTATATCCTCTAAAGGGAATAATTGATCTTTTAATTTATTTTGATTTATGTTAATTTGCTTTACATGTTATTTATTTACGTTTTATATTACATATATATTTAAATATTTTAAAATATTTATTATCCTTTAAAGAATATGATTACTTCCGAAATAAAATATACAATAAATTGTGACGATTTATTCTTAGCAGACAGTGCAAGTACTCATACTATACTAAGCATAAGAAATATTTTTCCCATTCAAATGCAAGGGGAAAATGTGAGTGTTATATCTCAAAGTACTGAATATGAATGCTTCGGAAGAGTAATAAGTTCTTGAGACATTATCTTTAATAGATAATCGATTTGATATGTGTTATATTCAATATTTTTCATTCCTTGAAGTGAATGGAACAAAGTACATACTGAAAGGTGTATAATTATGCATATTTTTCTATTTAAAAATACAAAGGAATAATGCGGGTACTATATTCGAAAGTACTAATATCATAGAAGGCTCTAGAAGAGCAAATATGTTATTGCCAAATGGAACTCAATTCCATATTCACAATGCATTATACTCGTCAAAGTCGCAAAAAGACTTATTGAATTTTAAAGATATTCGCAGAAATGAATATCATATTGAGACTATTAGTGAAGTGGATGCTGAATATCTCCAAATTACGAGTATAATTCAAGGCAATAAGAAAATCTTCGAAAAATTACTTGCACTGTCATCCAGATTATACTACACAAGAATTAGTACAAATTGGCATGCTATTGTAAACCAGAAGTTTACAATAACTTTATTATTTTGCACGGCCGGTTAGGCCATCCCGGTTCAATTATGATGCGAAAATTATTGACACTTCATGTTTTCATTCATTGAGGAGCTGACATATTCTTCAAAGTAATGTTTTTCACGTGATGCTTGTTCTCAAGGCAAATTAATTATTCGACCATCACCAGCTAAGATAGATTATGAATCTATTAATTTTTTGGAACGAATATAGAGTGATATATGTGGGCTCATACACCCTTCTTACAGACCATATATATATTTTATGGTTTTAATCGATGCATCAACTAGATGGTCACATGTATCCTTGTTTTCAAATCGCAACTTGGCGATTGCGAGGTTACTTGTTGAGTTGATAAAATTACGAGCAATTTTCTAGATTACCCTATAAAGATAATTCGTCTTGATAATGTTGGTGACATGCCATTTTACATACAGCATTACTAATTTGCATCAAGACAAAAAGTTATCATAAGTTCTCCCCATTACAAATAGTTTTTGGTCAGGAACTAAATATTTCCCATTTTAGAATTTTTGGGTGTGCGGTATATGTTTTAATTGCTCCATCACAACACACAAAGATGGGTCTTCAAAGGAGGTTGGGAATATATGTCGAATTCGAATTCTCGTCAATAACTAAATATATAAGCTTTTGATGTGGAATTTATTTACAGATCGATTTGTTGACCATCATTTTAATGAGTCAGTTTTCCTAATATTAGAAGGAGAAAATAAACAACTAGGAAAAGAAATAAGTTAGAATGAATTATCATTATCTCACTTTGATCTACGTACCCAACAATGTAAACTAGAAGTTCAAATGATAATTCATTTATAAAACTTAGCAAATCAATTGCCAGATGTTTTTACTGACCCTAAAAGAGAGACTAAGTCACATATACCAGCTATGAATCCTCCGACTAAAGTTGATGTCCCGAAAGGACAAACTCTAGTTGCTAATGAGTCTAACTACGCCTGAAGCATGTTAAACAAGTAGGTTCCAAAGATAAAAATTTTAGAAAAAAAAGAAAAGAAGCTATATTTTATGATGGTTTGATTAAGTGTTAGGATATTTGTTTTGATATAATAATTGAAAAATAGTTTTGGACTAAATTGAAAAGGTTTCAAAAGTGTTTCTAAGTTCAAACAACTTGAAAATAAGTTTGGGAAGTTTTTGAGAGGTTTTGGAAATGTTTTAAACGTTTTAAAGTAGCCAAACTCAAGTTTTCAGCACTACCGTATCGATACAGTTACACCCCGTATCGATACACCTTAGGGTTTCATCTACAGTAATTTTTTAGAACCAAAAACCCGTATCAATACAGGCTTATGCGTATTGATACGGTGAGGGTCGTATCGATACATTTCAAAGGCGTATCGATACCCTATGTTTTTAAATCCCAACGGCTATTTTACCTATAACGTATCGATACACTTCAAAGGTGTATCAATATACGCAGTGTATCAATACACTTCACAGGTGTATCCATACACTCGTATCGATACACTTCATAGGTGTATCGATACACCAAGGTTGAATAGCATAACGGCTAGTTTATGAAGAATGCGTATCGATACGGCAACACCGTGTATCGATACGGTTGACTCTAAAACTGTATTTTTACGGGAAATAAAGTCTCCAACGGCTCCAAATTATCCTCAACGGTCTCCAATGGCTAGGAACTCATTTGGGAGTATAAAATGACCCTTCAAACACCTGGAAAAGCTAATGATCAAATTGCCAGCATCTATTATGATTGTAATCAAGTCTTAGTGCTTTAATTCTCATTCTTTGTATAGACTACACTTGTGAGCTTTAATTGTTATATTTGCTCAAGTGTTTAGGTTTTGGGTGAGTGAGCTTAATTGTGCAAACAATCTACCTTGTGAGGGATTTCTTGTTTGCTTTGTTTTTTCTCTCTTGTAAAGAGGGTTTACTCAAGCTTTAGGGTAGAAGCTTTGAGTGTGTAATGATTGCTTCCTAAGCCTAGAAAAGGGGAAGAAATTCATAGTGAATTTGGAAAATCCTTAGTGGGGAAGCTAAGGTAGTGGATGTAGGCTTTGGTTAGAAAGCCGAACCACTCTAAAATTCTTGTGTTAATTTTTATATTTTTGCTTCCACCACCATCACCCAAGAAGTCACTTTTCCACCACTTGGCAAGCAATTTCGGTTGATTCATCGAGCCCAACAATTGGTATCAGAGCGAGGCTCAATCGAGAAGGTTTAACTACCTATTGAGGAGATCCGGCAAGCTCGACCAACAAACAAGTCAATCGACTTCCATGGCGTTATCTATCGACAAACTACCCTTCTTTAACGGTGACAACTATACTTCTTGGAAGCATATAATGATGTTCTTCATGAAAAGCAAAGACTATCGTCTTTGGGACATAGTTAAAGATGGATCGTTCATGTTAAATCGAAGCAAGGAGGAATAGAGCGCGAAAGATCGCAAGAAGATGAAACTCAATTACAAGGCCATACACATTCTATTTTGTGCATTGGGCCCGGAAGAATATATGAAAGTATCTTCTTGTAAGAGTGCCAAGGAGTTATGGAACAAACTTGAAGCAATCCATGAAGGGACAAATGAGGTGAAGAAGACAAAGATTGGTATACTCAACTTCGAATACGAAAACTTCAAGATGGACCCATATGAAAACATCAAGAGCATGTTCGGCCGGTTCTCTACAATTGTCAATCAACTCAAAAGTCTTGGAGAAAAGATTCTAGAAGAAAAGCTTGTTCGGAAGTTGATTTATTCACCTCTCGAATCATGGGAGAGCAAGAAGACGGTCATTATTGATGTTAAAAACTTGAAGAAGCTCAAGCTTGAAGAGCTCGTAGGGTCTCTTCTCACCCATGAGATGATGTCTCTACCCTTGAAGAATGAGAAAGAGAAGATAATCGAAGAGCAAGGAATCGATGTCAATATCATTGCTCTACAATCCTCCACAAGCCAGCGAGAAGAATCAAGTAAGGAGGAAAGTGAAGATGAAGAGATGACCTATCTCTTCAAGGAATTGACCCGATTCATGAAGAGCAACAAAGAAGAATCCAAGTATAAATCAAATATGAAGATGGTGGATTCCCCCAAGTGCTCGAAATGCAAGAAGATGAGGCACACCAAATCTGATTGCCCTCGCTTCAACACGAATGGATCATCATCAAAGAAAGCATATGTGGCTACATGGAGTGATGAAGACTCCACCGATGAAGATGAGATAACCCACCTATTCATGATGGCCCTCCAAGAGGATGAGGTAACTTCTAACTCATCTATTTCTAATTCTTATACTTTTGATGAGTTGCAAGATGCCTATGACCAATTGGTTTTTGAGTTTAAAGCCTCATTTTCTAAGAACAAAAAGTTGATTTCAAAATTGAAAAATGAAAATAATTTGCTTGTGAAAACCAATTTGGAATTTGAAGCAAAATTAAAGGACTTTGAACTTAAAGTTTTGAATTTACAAAATTTGCTTCAAAAGAAAGAAAAAGATTATCAAATTGAAATAGATGATCTTAAGAAAGAAAAAGATTTGATTTTCAATGAGCTTGAAAAGAAAAACAATTTAGGAAAATCAATTTTTTTATCAAAGACAATCTAGTGCCCCTAGATTTTTTAATGGAAAAGTTTTTAGAAGTATTTGGGTCTCAAAAGGACTAATTACTTCAACCAAAAATGATGAAATTGAAAAATAGATTCCTAAGAGGACTAAATTATGTGCTACTAATGCCTATGGATCCAAAGCAATTTGGATACCAAAAATCAAGTGATTGTCTTTTGTAGGTGTGATAGAGCTTTGATCAACAAGTGATGAAATTAAGGGGGAACTCTATACACACAAGGAGGAACACTTGAAGAAAGAAGGCTTCAAATCCTACCTTTGGTTCAAGTGGTAAAAATTAGTTGAATTTTATTTTAATTTGATTTATTTATTTTAATTCAATTAGTTTATCATATATTTGTTGGACTAACATTTGAATGTTGCTTGAGTAAGGGGGAGCCAATTTTAAAACAAAACTTATTTTTGTCAAAAAAATTTCATTTGAAACTCTCCATTGTTATGAACTTTAAAGTTTTCAAACTTTGGTTTGAATCATTTTTGATATAACAAAAAGGGGAGAATGTTTTGAAAAATTGAATTTTCAAATGAATAAGGGGGAGCTTATAAGATTTTCATCATTAAATCTATTATTCAAATCTTATTTTTACTAATAGGGAGAATCTCAAAAATAATTTTTCAAGTTGGTTTTATTATATCAAAAAGGGGGAGATTGTTAGGATATTTGTTTTGATATAATAATTGAAAAATAGTTTTGGACTAAATTGAAAAGGTTTCAAAAGTGTTTCTAAGTTCAAACAACTTGAAAATAAGTTTGAGAAGTTTTTGAGAGGTTTTGGAAATGTTTTAAACATTTTAAAGTAGCCAAACTCAAGTTTTCAACACTACCGTATCGATACAGTTACACCTCGTATTGATACACCTTAGGGTTTCAGCTACAGTAATTTTCTAGAACCGAAAACTCGTATCGATACAGGCTTATGCGTATCGATATGGTGAGGGTCGTATCGATACACTTCAAAGGTGTATCGATACCCTATGTTTTCAAATCCCAACGACTAGTTTTTTAAACCCTCAACGGCTATTTTACCTATAGCGTATCGATACATTTCAAAGGTGTATCAATACACGCAGTGTATCAATACACTCCAAAAGTGTATCCATACACCCGTATCGATACACTTCATAGGTGTATCGATACACCAAGGCTGAATAGCATAACAACTAGTTTCTAAAGAACGCGTATCGATACGTCAACACCGTGTATCGAAATGGATGACTCCAAAACTAGATTTTTACGGGAAATAAAGTCTCCAACGGCTCCAAATCATCCCCAGCGGTATCCAACGGCTAAGAAGTCATTTGGGAGTATAAAAGGACCCTTCAAGCACCTGGAAAAGCTAATGATCAAATTGCCAACATCTATTATGATTGTAATCAAGTCTTAGTGCTCTAATTCTCATTCTTTGTATAGACTACACTTGTAAGCTTTAATTGTTATATTTGCTCAAGTGTTTAGGTTTGGGTGAGTGAGCTTAATTGTGCAAACAATCTACCTTGTGAGGGATTTCTTGTTTGCTTTGTTTTCTTTTCTCTTGTAAAGAGGGTTTACTCAAGCTTTGGGGTAGAAGCTTTACGTGTGTAAGGGTTGCCTCCTAAGCCTAGAACAGGGGAAGAAATTCATAGTGAATTTGGGAAATCCTTAGTATAGAAGTTATGGTAGTGGATGTAGGCTTTGGTTAGAAAGCCGAACCACTCTAAAATTCTTGTGTTAATTTTTATATTTTTGCTTCCACCACCATCACCCAAGAAGTCACTTCTCCACCACTTGGCAAGCAATTTCGGTTGATTCATCGAGCCCAACATTAAGGAATCAACGTATTATGAAAATCTCTAGAAGAGATTAAAAGGTCTCCAATAGAGACATTGACATAACTCAAGAGCCTGCTAATAAATAGATCTTAATAGATTATGTCATGTCTGGTAATAAGTGGAACCAAAATCAAATCGACGTCGATAATACATTTGTATGCAATATAACACTAGAGATTTTGAATTTTGATGTGGATCATGAATCATTGTCAATTGGACAATGTAAACAAAGACATGATTGGCCAAAACGGAAAGAGGCAATTGAGGCGAAACTAAAATCTCTTTTTAAAAAATTATTTGTGAGATATAAATGTGTCTTTATGAGAAAGAGAAATTAAAAAGGAAAAATTACGAGATATAAAGCTTGTTTGGTTGCACAAATATTCTCACAAATATTTGGAATCGATTATGAGAAAACATAATCCTCGGTGATGAATGCAACTACTTTTAGTTTCTTTAGTAGTCTGGCAATGAAATGACTTAGTTTCTGCTTAATGGATGTTGTTACATCCTATTTGTATGGCCTCTTGATAATAACATTTATATGAAACTTCTAGAAGGATTTAGACTGCCAAAAGCAGTTAATTCAAGTTTTTGAGAACATTATTCAATTAAATTGAACATATCTATTTATGGATTAAAACAATTTGGGCACATGTTGTATAATCGCCTTAGTGAATACTTATTAGCAAAAGGCTATAAGAATAATTCAATTTCCCCGAGCATTTTTATTAAGAGGTTTAGCTCTGAATTTGTTATTGTTGTTGTGTATGTTGATGATTTGAATATCATTGAGACTCATGGAGAGTTGTCCCTAACAATAAAATCCTTGTGCATCAATCGAAAAACAGAGAAAATGTTTAAATAGACTTTACATGCATAACGCACATCCGTTGAGCAGGAGGCAAAGCCAAAAAAAATTGCTATGCATTGGATCTTAATTGGTCTAGAAGTACTATCTAAATGTTATGAAACCATTATCTTTAGATCTTTCAAAACTCTATACCTCTCCAAATCATGTAAATAATTGCTATGCACGAAGCAAAGTCAAAATTTGTGTTTGGCTAAACATAACCAGAAGATATGTGAATTGCTTTCACAAGATAAGATGCAAGCTATCTTGTGTAGATATAATGCAAAATTTATATCTCAATCAAAAGGTGGATACATCAAATGTGATAAAACGAAACATATTTCTTCAAAGTTTAGTCCCTTGTGATCTTTAGAAGAATAGCATTCGATGAATCTTTTCAATCAGTAATTTGAAAGATCTATTCACCAGTGCATAGTCTACTTCAATATTTGAAGATTATATTCAAGATTGAATTATGAAGATTCAAAGATCTTATGTGATATTTTCATGAAGGGGAGTAAATTCGCTTTGCACTCTTTTCCCCTTTACCGAGGTTTTGTCCCAATAGGTTTTCCTGGTAAGATTTTTAATGAGGCAACATGTTATGCATATCAAAGATGTGTGAACTCTTTTTCCTTTACTAAATTTTTTTCCCCACACAGTTTTTTATCTTAGTAAGGTTTTAACGAGGCATATTATCTTCATGGATATCCAAGGGGGAGTGTTATGAATATCTTTATTTATGGTGGATATTCATATATTAAATGAGACTTTAATGTACTTTATTATTAGGGTTTAATACTCATTGGAATTAGGGTTTCCATCTTATGCCTATAAATATAGAGTTTGGAGAAAGCATTGTACACAACTCTACATTGAGAATATAATACAAGTCTCTCTCTTTATCTCTCATTTTTGTTCTTGTTCATTTCTCTTGTTCATATTCTGTACTTTATTCACAACATTTTATATCATTTAATTTATATTATTTTTATAACATTTATTTATAAATTGTTACTTAATCGTGAAAAATAATTTTATAAATAATATTCAGATATAATCAAATGTTCTTTTAAGTGTATTTACAATTATATATTATATTCCTTTAGATTGTTAGTTAAATCAGGTTCTTGTATTCTATTTTAATTTTCAGATTTGAAAATTCAAGTTCAATTGTCAATGTTGTTATAGTATCTTATTAAATTAGTTGACATGATATTTTGTAATTAAAAAATAACTCGAAAATAATGTAAAGAATGGTATTGTAATAGGTATGAATTGAATAAAAAATATTTTAGTAATTAGATTTGTTTTTTAATATAAAAAATAAAAATTATACTTTTTTAATAGTCTTCAGGTGATTACAAGGTAATATTTGTTTATAGTTCTTCTTAATCATTTGATAACGCACATATACCTTGCAGACAATGTTACTCGAACAGTCGAACATGAGTTTCTTAAGATGAATATCATCATCTTTTCTGCTTTTTTGAATGAAATTGACAAATTCATCTAAAAAAATATTGTTAAAATCAAGTCACTTTGTCTTCGAAAGTAAAATGAACATCTAATGTGTTATAATATAATATTTTTTAGCCCCCAAAGCTTATATATTCCGTTAATTTTATCTTATTTCAAAATAATTCAATAAATTTAACCATTCATATTTAAAAAATATATCAAATTAATTTTTGATTGTGATACTATCAAAGCAGATGGGCTCATCCGAAAAGCAGTAATTAGATAATAAGTTTGTGTTAAATTGATATTATATTAGAAAAATAAAATGAAAGTAACATAACATTCATGGGAGAATAAAAAAAAGAGTAAAATGATAAAAAAATAATGATTAAATTTATTGAATTGTTTAGTTATTGATAATTGTTCATTAATCTTTAAAGATTAAGAATTAAATTGATATAAATAGTAAATGTAGGGATAAGAAAAGTTATTTTATTTTTTATAGCTGACATATAAGTAATTAATGATAAAATTGTACATAAATTATGAAAAGGGCAAGATTTTTAAATAAAAATAGTACAAAAACTCAATGTCATAATTAAATTATAATAATTAAGTTTTAATTTTTCTTAAATAGTACAAGGACTCCTAACATTTTTAAACCTCATTATATAGATGATCGAGAATATTTTATGTAAGAGACATATTTATAAATATTATTTTAATAAATAACTTTCGATAGAGTAATAATTTTTTATATGAATCTATTGAACCTATATATATTTTTTAATATTTTTAGTTATTTTTTAAAATTATATAAATATAAATAATTCTTTTTTATTCGTAAAACAAAGATATTCTTATAATAATATTATTTTTTATTGAAATTATAATAATATTAATTATTTTTTTAAAATAAAGATTTTAATAATTTCATAATTGAATTAGTGTCTGGATACTGACAATGCTAACTCAGTTAACCATTTTATATAACATTCATCCAAATCAAAGGTTGATATATTCATAGTTTTACGGTTTTATTTTTGGGCTGCACTTCCGGTTATGTAACACTTTGTTGTGACTAATTTGAATAGACATGCATTACATATCTGATGTAGATGAGTGATTTTTTGGGTGAATTTAACAATTATTTTATTAATATTATTTTTTACAATAATTATTTTATTTTAAAATATATACAAATAAAATTACTCAATTTAATCATACAATAATTAAAACATATTTAAAGTGGTTCCGTAAGAAAACATATTTATATAACATATATTGAACCCATCAAGTGGTCATGTAAAAAAGGGAATACTATTATCTTTAAGTAATTCTAGTTTAAAAAGTTTATCTGCGTGGTAAGATATTAAAGGGAAAAGATTAATAAACATATATTATCTTATAATCACAGCGGATTTTTTAACGAATATTTTAAAAGAAATAACATACAAATTCCGAACCTACACTATTTGCTAATTATATTTTTGCAAAGGATAAATTATAAAATTCATCACTAAACTTTCTTTTAACTCCTATTTTGGTCACTAAATTTTAAAAAATTTATCACCGAACTTTCAAATTGTTCATGTTTTGATCATTATTGCGTTAAATCAAATACAATAAGATGAGGTGACAGTCACGTGTACTGACATGAAATTCTGTTTGCTAACGTGGCAACTATGTGTCATCCACAATATTATTCTTTTTTCTTTTTTTTTATTTTATTTTCTCTCCCAAAAATAAAATTTTTACAATTTCATCTACATGTCACGGCGACACTAGAACCCATGTTCTCCGGCGTCTTCTATGATCATTCACGACATAAACAGACTCAATTTATTATCTACTTCCTTTTTGTCCGTTTAGATTTTACCAAAATCTCTTTAAAATTTGAAAAACTCAACACAAAAACTAAAACCCCAAAATCCCAAACCATTATGATATACAATCCTATTGTTTGATTAGCGTCAAATTAAGTTATATAGTTCGTCTTTTGCTTCTTCACCTCCCATTATTAGGATTTGAAAAACAAAAATCCATAGTTGAGAAATCAAACAAATATGAAACTATGGTTTTTTTTTCATCAAAATAAAGTATTTAACATGAAATAACTAAAATAAAACTAATTCGAAAATTTAATTATTAAATTTAAAAAACTAGATTTTAATGTCCAAAGTATTAGTAAGAAGAAAGTTGAATATGTAATTTACCACGTTCTAACTCCATTATCATCCCTATCATGGAACTTAGAAACAAGGTCACGTTCGCTCTGTTATTGAGTGTAATTATTGAGACAAAGACAAATTGGGAACCTGACCCTGCCTTCTAAAAACGACAAACGAAGCTCATGTGCCAACAGTATACATTTGAAGGTTGTCTTCTTTGTCCAACAATTTTCATCACTTTCCCACAAAATTCTCAAAAAAAAAAATATTACTAAAATAAAGTCTCAGATATAGGATGAAATTTTTTTTTTAAATTCGACGGATTTTGACCTGATCCTATCGAACAGGGTTGAATTTTTTTGAATTTTCGGCATTCAGATCGAGTCATATTTAAGACCCCGGAAGAGAAATACTAAAATAAACAGAGTTCCTTTATTGTTCTCACTTTGCAAATTGTTGGGGATTGAAAAATCAAAATCTAGCTTGTAACCATTTGAAGCATATGAGCTTCAAGTTTTATTGATAATATGTAGTTTCACACCAGAATCGGCTTTCTTCCCAGTGAATCGTACTATATATTATACATATACATATACATATAAAAACCGATGGACCGTTCATCAATCCATGCTCAATACTCATCATAATCGACTAATTAATCAGTCAATCAATCAATCATGTTTTTTCTCTTGATCATCAGCACGTCGTACTTCAAGTCTTCCATCAGGATTCTTCTCAAGCGTGTAAGGCATGTAGGTTCCCAGAATTTTATCCCATATGTCAAGGTACACAGAAAAGTTGTATTTGGTACCATAAAGTTGATGGTGTACATCGTGGTATGCCGAATTGTTGCTCAACTAGTTGAAGGGGTTTCAAGGAAGTCTCATCCGGCAGTGATCGTCCACGACTTTGATGATCGAAAACGAAACGAAAAACATGCTGGTTCGCGGCGACATGCCAGAGAGGAGCACGGCTAATGTCCCGCCCATCGTGTCCAAGATCCCCTCGATCGGATGCATGTAATGTGCACCGAATGAGTATGGAACAACCAGCAGGTGATGCGGTGCGTGAATGAGCTTGTACAAGAATTTGTTCTGATGCGAGTACCAATGTATAAAGAACGACCATGTGTCGATCACCAATATTGCTATAATCACTTGCTTGGCTAACACAAGCAAGGGTAATTGTTTCTTTGAAGACTCTTGTCCATTCTTTTCTCTTGTTGCCTACAAAAAAATGTGAGTGGAGCATGGGATAAGGAAAAATATATGTACTCCATTAATTGTTCACCATTCAAAAAACGAAAAAAAAAAAACAAAGAGATTACCCCCAAACTTTTACTTTAGTCCAATTCCACTAAAACACTTTCTTCAAGTTATAGTAAAATTCGAGAGTTAGCATTTCAGTTCTATTCTGTATTATTTTTCAAAAGTGTTTTTGAGATTAAAGTAATGTAAAATATGTAATTTTTTAGGTTAAAAGTTTTTCTTTAAAAAAATACTCTTCAAAATTAATTTTTTTAACTTTTTATTCTTTTTAAAATTATTTTAGGTATAGCTACTCCTTTGTCATCGTTTATATTATTAAATATTTTTATATTTTTAAAAAATAATATTTAAAATAGACTTTTTTTATTTATTTCCAAACACTTTTTAACAACTATACAAAAATACCAAAACTTTTTTAGGATAATATTGTAGCGATTTATATTGTATGAAATGGGTGAGTAGGTTTTTATTGCAGGAAATAAGGATGTTTGAACGATGTGTAAGGAAAGTTGTCAGAAAACGGTGTCGAATTTAGTGTCTTTTTCAAAATTTGTGTGAAATCATTAAGAAGGGAAGACAACTTCCTTCTCATACATGCATATAATTGACGTTGTGACAAAAATAATGGTATGCAGTAGTCGAGATTTTTTAACGACTTTTAAAAATTGCTACGAAGACAGACGGACTTTTAATTTCACTATAGCAATCACAATAGTTCGTGAAATAAAAAAAACACTCTAAATTATAAAATAACTATAAAAAACGTTAAAAATATTCATATTTTAAACTAAAATTTAAAAACAACTTTCCATCCATATTTAGCTGCTTCTTTTAATTGTTTATCAAAATAAACTTGCAAACAAAGTCCCTCCAAAGCATATCCGTTTGGTATAATTATAATAAAACATGTTCCTTTGGGATATGATGAAGTGGCGTTCAAGACCAACACGTTGAAATATTGAAAAGGATTGCTTTACATTTCCACCACAAGAGAAAAAGACGAGTAGGGAAAAAGTAATATTTTTTCTGAACCGGTTCTGAAGTGGTATCATATCAAGTCCATTTCATTGAATTGATTGATTGGACACCTGCCTTGGTTTGCTGGCATTTTCTCATATTTACACGTATCCAAGCTTCATTTTCTCATACTCCATATTGACAAATTTAGCTCTCACATCTTTTTTAAATTTATTTTTCAAGTTAAATTTTATAATTTTTTACAAACAATAACAACCAGTCTTATTAAATATTGAATATGTATATATATATATACATACATTAAGATTATAAAAAAGAATCTGGAAAATTGGAGACAATAAACAGTTAAAATCTAACCTACCAACTCTGAAAAATAATAGACAAGCAAATGTTATTATTATTGGTGAAAGATAAATATTGTCGGCACTAATATAAAAATATATAAAAATAATAGTATATTAATAAAATTAATTTTATCACAATTTAACCCAAATTATTTTTGTGATTACAAGTGTCTATCAATACAAAAGAACCAGTCCGAAAGTTTAAATCAATGGTAGATCAATATGAAAATAAAATACATATTTACGTCAAATCAAACTTGATTAAGAGATAAAAACATGCTATAATAGCGTAGAAAATATGTTATAAGAATAAGTGGCAGAACTTAGGGTAAGAGTTTGGGGGTCAATTTAAATTTTAAAAAAAATTGGAGGCCTAAACTAAAATTTTCAAAATATTTGAGGGTTTAATTAAAAATATTAAAAAAATGAGAGTTTAACTAAAATTTTTAATAATTTTGAGAGATTAAATGAGAACTTTTAAAGAATATGAGAGGTAATTTAATTAAAAATATTAAAAAATGTAAAGCTTAATATGATTTTTTTAAATCTTGAGGGGTCAAATTAATTTTTTTTAAATTATAAAGTTTAAATTCTAATTTCTCAAATTTTTGGGGCTGACCTCACTGGTTTCTTCTATGTTACGTCACTTATAAGAATAGAGAAAACATACTTCTCTAGAGTATAAAAAACATCCACCATTTTTATTAGAAAATAAAAAATCATTAAATCACATAAAAATCAAATATAAAAAATAAAAATAAAAAATATAAAAAAAAAAGAAAAGAAAAGAAAAGAAAATGAAGGAGAACACAAGAGTTATGATAAAAATACGAGTGATAATGGCTTGACTAAAGATGACATCATTCTTTTATGCAACCAAAAAAATGAGAACTTTAAGAGAGAGAAAATATCTAGTTAAAATTTATATTTAACTTTTTTTATAAAAAAATATTTATATTGAGATAACAATTACAGGTGATAATTTATGGACATTTTATATTAATATTTCATTTTTAATTATTGAAGGATCTTATTCAAAGATAAATTGTACTACAGCAATATAAAATACTTATGGACAAATAAAAAATCAAATTTTAAACTAAATTAATAGAATATGTTAAAAATTAAATTTGTCATTGTATTTCAATAAAAAAAGCTTGGGTATGGGAAGATTCAATAATTGATCTAGTAGTTAAGGATGTTTATTTTGCTCAATTTTGCATGAGTTCGAATCTCGATATGAGAATGTAGTAATTTTTATTGAATAAAAAAGCATAGGAATAGGGATGGCAAAATTACCCGTCCTTGACCCGACCCGATCGGGTTTTTTCTTATGATTTTCGGAGATCGGGGCGAGGTGGGGCAGATATTTAAAAATGTAAAGTCGGTCGGGGCGGGGTGGGTATGATATGAAAATTTCCCGCCCCGCCCGGTATTTTTTTTATTTTTTTATTTATTTTTATTATATTTATAAAAATACAACTATATATAAATACATTTAGGAGTTTCAAGCTATTTTTTTAGTTTTTGTTAGATATTGTTCGAATTTTAACATATCTGATTCTAAAAGTCAATGGTCGAGCTTATTTTTTTAAATATGTATTTTTTTCTTCATATGAGTAATTTAATTGGTTTTATTTTATTTTTTATATGATTTAAAGTCTGTGAAATTTATATTTTGTAAATATAATGACCGTTCGATCGAATCTAACGTTTATTGTCGACGAAATTTAATATATATTTTTTATATTTTCAGGTCGAATTGGGGTCAAATTTAGGATTTATAAATCGGGGCGGGGCGGGACGGGTAAATTATTGTTTTATTTCTGGAGCGGGGTAGGGTCGGATTTTGGATTAATATATTAGGGCGGGTTTGGGGCGGCCAAAAACCCGTCCTGCCCACCCCGTTGCCATCCCTACATGGGTATGGTTTAACTACTTACCTTCGGGAAGTATAACGAATATGCCTGTTTTCAAGATAGATTTAAAGATTTGAATCTATATTTTTATTAATAGTATTTTTTTTTAAATTACAATTTGTACTAGAACCATTGCAGCTATATTTCTACATACTAGCTAAGGTCTCAAACTTACCCTCCTACTCAATCTCATCTTCTCGGCCTATGTCATGAGAGACTTTTGGGTTGTTAGCCTTTTTGATGAAGACGAGTAGGTGGTATTTAAAATGCGGTTAATATACGACGTTATTTATTATTCTATTTATAGGTTATCAATCAATTTTAAATTGATTTTGTGTAACATTTTAGATGGTCGAATGAAATATTTTAATCTTAAACTGATTTTCGTTCCCGAAGCACAAACTGATTTTCAGTAATATTTAGGTGTCGAATGAAATATTTCTCTTTGAACTTAAAAAGTTAAATATTTTGTTAATAATTAAGGTCCCCGAAGCACAAACTGATTTTCGGTAACATTTTAGGTGTCAAATGGAATATTTCTCTTTGAATTTAAAAAGTTAAATATCTTGATAGTAGTTTAGGTTCTCAAACCCCAAACTAATTTTGAATAACTTTTTAGGTGTCGAATGAAATATTTCCCTCTCAACGTAAAAAGTCAAATATTTAGGTTCCCAAATCATAAACTGATTTTCGGTAACATTTTATGTTCCGAATAAAATGTTTTCCTTTCATATTCTAGATGAAAAATTTTATTACAACATAACATAACCATGAAATAATCAAAATAGACTTATAGAACATCACATTATTTTTTTAGGTTTTTTCTTAAAACTTCAAAATTATCCAACCTTCTTACTTCATCCATATTCACCAATTTCTTCAATTCACATTCTGAATTTGAATTTTTATATTCTCAACCAATAACATTTGAACTTGATTTCTCTAATTCTTCAATCTCATTCAAATTTCCATCATTGTCAATCCATTTAAAGAAATCACAATGACTCTACAAATGTGCAAAAGATATTCAGAATAATGCATTAATCAAATCATTGGAATACTAAACCCAACTTATTATTTATTACCTCGTGGCCTCTAGCACATTCATAAAATATCTTCCCTTTGCTCTATGGTACAATTGAAGTGCAAACTGGTGATTGCAATCCACAATTACAGTGAATAATATTGTGTCATTCAAACTCAATAACACTCCTTCGAACATCGAAACATTCCAACAATTCCCCGCATAGGTCCCAGTGAACTGGTTGAGATTTTATATTATTTAACGACCCAAACTCAAATTCTTCAACAACAGTATCAACCTCCATCGTCTTCATATCTTCAACAATTCGTACAATTGTTTTTAACTATACCTTATCTCAAAAGATGTCTAAGATAACAGTAATTACGTCAATCTCACTATAAAATTATACTAAATGTTTAAACAATAATGAGTAATCTCTTACCTTATTCAAAAGGCATAATTTTCCAATTTTTGTATGCCTCATTCAACTTCTCGGCCAAATCAATGTAAGGTTGTTTTTATTCCTTACATATGTTCTCTCATTTCTTCGTTGACTTTTTTCTAACATACGATGACAAATTCAAATGAATTTAGCATTTTACATATGACTTTAACATCATAAATCATTGAAATCTACCAGATTAGTCATTTTATCCTTTGCTTCATCCTCTTACATTCAACTCTAATGTAAAAGAATAAAATAACAAAGATATCTATTCAATCATTCATTATGAATTACAATAAGATACATACTTGAATACGTAAATATCAACTTACTAAAACTGAAAGTAGAGAGGACATGTTTTTTGTGCGTATGGCCTATCACATATGTCCAACATCTCATCAACAACTTCATCAAAAACGGAATTCAAATTTCCACTTGAAATCTTTAAAGAAAAACTTCACATGAATTAGTGCAGAAACAAACCAAGCTCACCCTAAACAAATTGATAAATAATTCTCATCCTAATTACAAACAATTCTAACTTTTTTAGGTTTGACAGGAGGGAAAGGATAACATTTCAAAAAACCTAAATAGGACAAATTTTTTATTCTGAATCGATGAACAATATTTAGTTTAAACAAACTGTCTCCAACAAGAAATGTCATTTCATGCCAAGATTTTCAAGCACAAATTCTAGATTTTAAGTATTTCGCAAAAAAAAAAAATAAACTTAGGGTTTCAATTTACCTTTGCTTTGTTAGAAATGGAGAAATTTTAGTGAAAATTGCACAGATTTTCAGACTCAGACCTAAATTGTTAGGAATAAAATGAGTTTTCGATCCGTATGACTGGTCGAAGGTTTTTTACAAATGGGGAGGATTATACAAATTTCCGGTGGGTGAAATGAGTTCTAACTCCTAAAATGTTATTAAATAAATGAAGGTTCGACTTTCATTTGGGGAGGGGTATAATCACTATAAGTACTGAAACGACTACGTAAGTTGAGAGATTTCAAAAAATTCAAAATTTTACTATTTAAACGAAAAATATTATATTAACTATTACATGTTTTGAAACTTCTCCAACTTAAAATGTTATATATTTTCTTAATTTTTGCGGTTTCTGCAAAAATTTTATCCAATATATTCAACGAAAAGTTTCGATACTTTGTAGTATGTTCTGATACTTATCCCATAAACATGCATTGTTAAAAGGTTTTTAAACATTTTTGGTTTACACATTTCTCTATAGGTTCCGGTACATGTATTAAAGTTCTGAAACCTGGATATAAATATAAAATGTTACGCGTTAAACCTAAAATGATATTTTCACTATAGACGGTTTCGGTACTATATATCACATTTCGATTCTTCTTCTGTAAACATTTATTGTGAAAAGCTTTTTTAACATTTTAGGTTTACACATTTCTCTACAGATTTTGGTACATTTTTAGAGTTTCGATACTTCATCGATCTACCTTACATGTTATGCATAATTGTAACATTTTAAGTTGTAGCAAGAAATGTTATCACAAACGGTTTCGATACTACTTACTAAGTTTCGATACTTACCTGCAACAACCTCTTTCCGGTTCTGTGAGTTACTTTTAAAATCTGAATCTAACGGTCAAAATCAAAAATTTTAAACAAGATACTCATTCATCGGTTCTAAGAGCCTGCCATTTATTAGCCGTATCTTAACATGTTTTTATTTAGACTCGCCCGATGAAGATTCTCGTTCTTGGAATCAATCAAAGCTTGATTTTTACTTCTGGGATGGCGAGGTCAAAGTTAATTTTTCTATTCCTTTAGGCGGTGAAAGATGAGTTTGTCTGGGCAGCCAATAAAATAGAATTTATTCTATCAAATTCAAATATTTTTTCCTGCCATCTCTTAAGGATCATGATTCTCGGCCAAGCTCTAGCGAAGATTTGTCTTCAAACCAAAATTTTTGAAAAGCTATTCTGGAGTCTTGATGTGCCTCTAAAAATTTGTTTGTTTCTTTGGAAGTTCTGTCATAACATCGTTCTCACGATAGATAACTTTAAAGTTCATTTTCATGGTTTCTTTTCGTTTTGTGAGAGCAGCCCTCGATGTGGATCTATAGTTGAAATTGTTGAACATTTAATCTTTTTCTGCCCTTTCGCTCAAGCCATATGAAGAGCATCTAATTTTAGTTATTCGCCTAATCCCAACGGCTTTGGTATTAAAAGTGGTGGAATAAAATTTTTACTCTCCGAGATAAAGGAGAATTTACCAAGGGTTGCGAGCTAATTACTTTTATATGTTGGTACATTTGAAGAGCTCGCAATGGTTTTATTTTCTCAGGGAATGTTGATCTCCCGGTTGACGTTTGGCTTCGAACTGAAGAGAGTTTTCATGAATTTAAGAATTGAACTTCTTCTCTTTATGCATCTGAGGTCATACCGAAGGTTTCCATTTTTTCTTGGGAATGGAGTTATCAAAATTAATTGTGATGCATTCTTTGAAGCATCATCAGGATCGACAGGTACGACTTGCTTAGCTCGGAACAACTCTGGCTCTATTATTAGTGGTGATGCAGTTGCCTTTCAGGCAGCTTTGGCATTTGTTGTGAAAGCTTTTGCACTCTGTTTGTGAAAATCCTTTGCAGTTTCTGCAGGCTTTCCTCGAGTTATCATTGAATTTGATAACGCTGAGTTTATTTCGTGGATTGTTTCAAAATCATTGTTAATATGAGACTCGACATTTATTGAGGAGAACATTTTATCTTTTTTCTTCTTCGTTTCCCTATTTGCATTTTTCTTTTGTTCATCGCTCAGCCAATTGAGCTGCTGATTGGGTTGCTAAAGCTGTTCGGACAGGTTCATGCTCGGAAAATTGGCCGTTTGTTGTTCTTCCTGGCTTGAGAGGACCCTTTTATAATTGATTTGTTGTTAATTCATCTTTTATTCTGTAAAAAAAAAAAACTAATAAATTAAAATACTGTGTGATGATTTTAATATAAATATTAAAGTTAAAGGCTGTCAATAACAAATTATATAAAATATTAATAATTTAAGACAAGACATAAAAACATTAGAATTAATTAGAAATATATTTTTATAACTTTATCCTTAAATCCATTTATATGGATAAATTATAAAGACTTATTATGAGAGAGAGATTCTCGACCCAATTAATCCATAGATTTAATATTTAAATTTATCATTTAGGGGGTCTAATACTCTATTCTACTAGACCATTTGATAACATGATCTTTTTTCTAATTATATTTCTTTTAAATAAGAGTAATCTCACTCGTGGTCCTTTTTATTCATAGTTTGTTCTATTTTGGTCACACAAATTTAGAAAAGGCTATTCTTGCCACTTACGTTTGAAAACCTTTCTGTTTTTGGTCACTAGAGCGTTAGTCTCCGTTACTTGGCAAAACCGTCAATAACGTTACATATTTTTCCTATTTTGGTCATTGACCTTTAATTTTCCGATAATTTTTAACGAAGATGATGGCAATGTATGGTATAATAACAATTTTAGTCCCAAACATATACATTTCATCGACTTGGTCCTCATTTTTCTAGAGTTTTAACTTTTTTTAAAAAAAAATTATATTTTTATCCTCTTATTTTCACTTCCTTTAAAAACAATCATCTTTTTCCCTTGGAAACCATATCACCGTTCATCTTTTCTATCATACTATGATATAATCACAACATGAATAAACTCAAAACAATGTAAAAAAATCCATGAAAAAATTGTGAATAAAGCAAAAATGAGCTTACATCATGGTAAATTTTAACTTGGGTATCAAATTTTAATCTCTAATTTTGCATACCCTATTGAAAAATGATGAAAAGATCTCTTTTCTACTCAAGAATTCAAATCAATATAAACCAAAATAAAAAAAATGTGAAAACCCAGAAAAGGAAAGAGTTATATTTTCCATAATTACCTGTTTCAACCTTTGAATTCTACTGAGTAGCTCAGTCCTTTATTCATTCAATTTCTAAAACTCAGCAAAAAAATGAAATTAGAACTTATGAATCGAATCAAAACTCATTTTTCCTAGAAAATGAAGTAAATAATTATTAAATTGGAAAATTAAAAAATGTGAAATTTTAAAACTTACTGCTATTTTTGAACTGATTGGAATGATGTTCTCCTTCTGTCAAATGGGTAAATAAAAACTTGATTAACATTTAAAAAAAGATCTTCTAGCTTTTACGACTACAAAAATCAATAACAAAAACTGTTAAAAAATTAAAATGAATACAATACTGTAATTACTAGTTTTATCCGGGGATTAACCCAATTTATATTTTGATATTTGGGCTTTAATTATTAGTATTACCCGTTTTTAATGTTATAGCATATATAAAAACACAAAAAATATTATTAGGCTTTTATTTTAATTCGTATTATACTAATATTATATTATTATTTAGCTTGTTTTATTATTATAATAATATATTATATTATTATATATTTGCAATACTATTATTAAACCCAAAAAAACCAAATAGATTAAGTACCAAATAATAAAGCCCAATTAAAATAAATAAATAAATAAAACCCAAAAGTTTATTTTCAGTCGTTTATATTAAAACCCAAAAAAATAATATAAGTATCCCCACAAGGCCCAAATAATAAACATGAATCTTCCTAATTACAAAACCCTAATGGCTCTTTTATTCTTGCACGCAGCCAAATTTGGACCGTCATATCTGGCTGATTGATCGAACGGTCCAAATCTAATATGGGTAGGAAACCCTAATTAGGGTTATTATCTGCCAGCTGCATTATCACGACCGTTGGATCAAGACTTCATCGTACGACCAAGATGGAAGCTGAGAACCTTCTAGAACTGGCACGCACCCATGCGTGGCCCTCCCGCTCCTTCACGCGCGCGTGCGTTGCACGTGTGACCCTTCGGATCTCTACGCGCGACTCTTCAGCCCCTGACACTTCATTTGCCGCGGCCAGCTTTTGCACCAGTCTTCTCCTCCTCAATAAGCGGCCACATCTCCCGTGCAATACAAAAAAAGATAAACATTAGCAACAAGGATCAGAGGCAGATCGAACTAAAAATAACAAGATTACAGAGAATTTCGATGAATTTCAAAAAAAGTATAAAATTTTATTTTTCTTTTTCTCACCATGTAACACTACGGTTATAAGAACTGAGAGAAACAAGTTGTAACAGAGTTTTTGAGTTCGAAAGGAATATAAAGAAAAACCAAACCTTTTAAGAGGTATTTTTTTCTACACTTGCATGCATACGAAAAGAAACATAGCATATTTAAAAAAAAGATCTAGGAGAGAGTATTTTTACCCTTGTTTAAGGTCGGCGGTTCGTTGCCTAGATCTGGTCGCCAGCGATGAACCCACTACCTTTGGGCTTAAAGGGTGAGCCAACAAAATTTCTTTTGGGGTGTCTCTTCGACTTCTTTCACCAGTAACAAACCCGAGGCCTATGACCGGTAGAGGTTAACTAGTAAGGGAGTCTGAGATCTTTTGTTACCGGAGTAATAACATAGATCTAAAAGGGGATAGGTTTTTCCGAATCTATTTTCCCTAGATCTAGGGTAAAGTAAAGCCTTTTGGGGTATTTGGTTTAGGTTTTCAGTTTCAGGGTAAAAGGCCGGAGGTTTTGAGGGTGTTTATTGGGTTTTCGGCACCAATTTACAGTGGCCATAGGTGGTAGATACGGAGGTGTTGGAGGTTGAACATGAACGCCGCGACGTTTATCTGGTTTTTCAGAGGATCTTGGGGTTTCCGAAAATGGCATTTTCTTTCTAAAATGATAAAGGCCAATTTTTTGCCCGAAGAGTGAGACATATACCCTCCTTCAGTTTTCAAAACGGGTTATTCGCATCATAAACCCTTCATCCCTCTCTTATTTGCACGTGGAAGTGATTTCGCAATTTGAAATTACACTCGGGGTTCTCCATACTTTTAAAAGTGATTTAATCTCGTCCTAAATTAAAGCCAATTTTTATTTTTAAAATGGTTTATTGCATGTTTACTCATTTTTTAGTGATCCCATACATTCGAACTTAAAATTTGAATTTCAAAAAGGTCGCTACAGTTGGCGACTCCGCTGGAGAACGGTTTTGATTTTTAAAACTAAAGTGTGTCAGGCCATTTTTCAAAAAGAACAAAATAATAATTACTGCTTTATTAATATCGAAAGTTGTGAATTAAAGTGACGATTGAATTAACATCTGTTTATAAATGCGTGTTTATTTTAACGCATTTAAAATCTAACATTTAAACCCATCCTTTTAAGTGGGGGAAAGTGCTAGTGCTTTCATGTGGATATTGTTCCTCCCTATAGGCCTAGTAAGTACCTTCGGAGCTCGACTACCCTATGTTTTCGTGGGAATATTGTTTCCTTGTACGAACATAGCGAAATGGTCCCCCTAAATTGAACCCGGTTGAAAGAAGCCTATAATGGGTGATGACCGGGGGCTTTGCTACTCTTTAGAAGAGGACAACGAGGACAGTTCGGGTACCGTTTAGAACCAAAACTGTATACAAAGAACATAGAAAGCCTACCCCTTTAGAGCCATGCGGTTAAACTTAGGTTTTCAGAAAGAATGTAAATAGGGTTGCTTTGTTTGATGTTTGATTTAAATTCTTGCTTCTTTTTTATATGTTTATTGATTTTATCCGGTACTGACTTGTTTGCTTTTTGTCTTATTTTGCATATATTTTTTTGCATGTGCATTGCATAACATGAAGATGTTGATTCGAGTGGTTTGCCGAGTTGAAATCCTTCATCATGGATTTTTACCTCAAGAAGGAGGAAATCAAATTTGATGTTCAACATTGGTCCGAAGTCAACCAAAGAGTCCAAGGTGACAGTCTACCAAGTGAGCGCATTGTGGCGGGGTACACATATGACAGTCTACAACAAAATGACCTATGGGATTTGAAACAGATTTGGGAAGGATGAGACCGACGATTGCAAAATTTGTTCCAGGAAAATTATGGTGATATGGCACATTTGATATATGTTCGAATTAATTAGCCTATGCTCGAAGCCATCTTTCAGTTTTGGAATACCGCCTTCTGTTGTTTCACCTTCAACGTGATGGACTTTATGCCTATGATCGAAGAATATACAGCATTGCTCAATCAGGAGAAAATTCATGAAGATTGGATTTACACAAAGCCGTCCAGGTCTCAGGATTACTCTTTGAAGCTTAGAACGTTGGCCGAGATGAGTAAAGATTGGGTTAAGGGTTTGATTTAGGTTCGAGGTGACAACACTGCTTTTTTATGGGAGTGTATCCGAGATATCATACTGATACACCCGGACGAAGTCATGAAGATGGATTTATTCGCTTTGGGGATATATGGCTTGATCATTTTCCCTGGAGTTTTGGGTAACATTGATTTAACCATCTTGGACTTATTCGAGCGGTTGGAGAAAAAAGCCAATCTGATATCGGCAATCATGTCTGAAACTTTTATTTCCTTGAACGCAAGCCGAAAGCATGAAGAATGGCGCTTTAGAGGATGTGCACAGTTACTGCAAGTATGGATCCGAAGTCACCTTTGGAAGACATCGACAAGGGTGCTGCTCGGGATAATCTCAGGAAATTTTTCCCCTTTGCGAGAATACCTAACAAAAGAATGGTGGGAAGAGCTAGACAAACAGAAATGGACGACCAACTTCAAGAATATCAAGATTAGGACATTGTGTGGAGGGTGCCTTGGCTCGGTAGCGTCCTTCATTTCTTATACAGTTGTGAGGACTATGATTGGCTAATGACGATATGCTTGTACGGTGGGATCACTTGCGCTCCTTTGTTGGTGTCAAGAAAGTTTGGTTCCCGACAGTTTGTGCCCGTCACATCGGTTTGAGTACTTCTGAGTTTTCATTTAAGAATGAATATAAGGCGAAGGTTCAAGATGCTTCTAGGGCTTAGGACCACCTCTATTGTATAAAGGTGGAAGAAGACAGCAAGTGTATGTTCACCCCAGACTATGCCTTTTGGATGCACAAAAGAATTAATGACAAGATTTCGGAGCCTGACCAAGGGCCAATTATGTCACTTGAAGAATATTTGAGAATGGTTCCTTCCGAGGCCGACATCCTAAGAAGCGAGCTAGAAGATGTGAAGAAGAAGATAGAGGCTTTGCAAACCGAGCACACAAGTGAGCTTTATAGGGTTAGCCTAGATATAGATGAGCGAGACGGGACAATTAAACAGTTAATGAAACTCAACACGGATTTGAAAGAAAAAATGCTTTTTACCAAAGTGATACCCTTAAACTTCAGGCTTTAGTGGAAAATACTGATCGAAAGAAGTTTCTAGCAGTGGAAAAAGAAAGAATGAATGTGATCCGCTTAATTGAAGAGGAGAGAAAGAAGGGTAAGCTAGCACTCGAGAAAGAGGCGGAGAAATGCAAGCAAACTGTTGAAAATGAAATAAAGCTTGCTAGAATCACAATTCAGTAAGAAAAGGGCAAAGGCTAAACAAGAAACAAATGCTACCCTATGGAAGAGAAAGGCCCAAGAAAGTAAAAATTGACTGTTTGAGATGCAAGGTCTATATAACTCTACCCTTGAGAGCTTGAGTCAAAAGCCAAACCCGAAATGCTAAATTAGAAGGAAAGGTTGGGGAGCTAGATCGGTCTCTCCATAAGTACCATGCTCAAAATGGCTTTCTTGAGATCCAAACTACCCAGCAAGAGAACGAAACACTCCGAGCTCAGATTGAGACATTATAGGCTACAGTCCAAGATTATCTCGAAAAAATTATGGTTCTAGAAGAAGCCGCTGAAGGAGAAGATAGTTATTGGTTGAGGCACCTTCGCGATGCTACTCGCATGGTTCAAGATCGATATCAGTACTACACCAACCTAATGGTGCAAGCTCAAGAAGTCGCCCAGCATGTGAGGGACATAGCCAACGAAGTTGAAGCCATTCTTCCTTCTATAGCTCCGGACATGAAGGAGACGCATAGGTTCATTCAGTTGCTCGAAGCCATCGAATAGCTAGGAGTTAGGGCTGAGGCATATCTGTAGGAGTTTATCTTTCTTTGTAATGAGAACATTTTAATCTTCAATGAAAGTTGTTCGAGGGTGATCACTAATAGAATCAATGCCTTTGTTTGCATACATTCTTGCATTTTATTCATATCGCATATAACTTGCATTAATTGATTATGTCACGTAATTAATAATGAGAATGTTGTGACAGAAATTTGAAAGATAAATTGCAATTATTCCACACATATACCGAACCCGTTTACAAACAAGGATCATGGAAGAAAGATTTGCTAAGCCAGAAGCCGGCCTTAGAGGCCAATTGGAGCGAACACAACAACAATTAAGAGAAACCATCATCAAATCTCAGCAAGACATGATGAGGGAAATATTTCAAATGTTGCAAATTCGTCTCGGGGAAGACGTAAGAGGGAAGAGTACCGTTGTGAACCCTACTCAAAACCCGAAAGACCCTTCATATTCTCCAATCTTTAAAAACCCTCTTTTTATTAATCCTACACTGAACCCCCCACAAGGGGTATCATCATCTCACCAAGCGGGTGCCTCTGCTTCGCCTCAGCCGGCTGTGATATTTGCAAATGTCGAACATATCAGAGATAGCATCCCAGACTTTGATGAACTAGAAAAATTGAACCAAGTAAAGACAGATTTCTCAAAATAGTTGGAAGAGACTAGAAAGGATCTTGAAGAAAAGTTCCGGGTAAAAGAAAATGAGGATGGTTGTTATAGACTAAACGCTAGGGATCTCAGCTTAGTCCTTAACGTAGAAATCTCGTACAAATTCAAGACCCCAAAATTCGAAAAGTTTGATGAAACATCTTGCCCAACTGCCCACATAATAATGTTTTTCCGCAAGATGGTTGGTTACACCAACAATGATAAACTTTTGATACACTGTTTCCAAATAGTTTAGTGGGATCTGCCATTAGATGGTACAATCAGCTTACACGAGCTCATATTAAATCGTGGAAAAATTTGGCTAAGGCTTTTACTGATCAGTACAAGCATGTAACGGATGTGGTCCCCAATAGGCTTCTATTACAAGGAATGGAACAAAAGCAAAACGAAAGCCTTTAGGAGTACGCCCAAAGGTGGCGCGATGTGGCTGCTCAAGTCCAGTCCCCTCTTTATGAGAATGAGATTGCCCCTATGTTCATTGATATATTAAAGGGAACGCTATATGATCGTCTGATCAATAACCCTATTAGTAATTTTGTTGATATGGTAATGACCGGCGAGCATATTGAAGCAGCCAATTCAAGAGAAAGAACATGAAGTTAATACCATAAATACCTACGAGGCTATTAAGAAGTTTACCATAACATAGCCCCAAGCTTCTGTTGGGAACCCCCAAAATTTTAATAGGAGGAAAGAGTGGGGACCTAAGAAGGAGAATAAGAATAGATTCTTTACATCGCTACTGATATCTTATAAAGAACTCTAGTCACAACTGTACAAGGCGAATCTAGTGCGGCCTTAGCACGTTACCCCTTTCAACCCTTTTATCCAGCATAGTATGACCTTAAAGCCTAATGTGAATACCACGCTGACGTCCCAGGCCATACTATTGAGAACTGTATAGCATTTAAAATTTTGGTTCAGAATCTGATCAAGACTGAAGTGCTACAGTTGGGGGTGCCAAGTACTGTAAACAGCCCTTTGCCAAATCACGGAGGTCAAGGTGTAAATGTCGTTGAGGAAGGGTGTGAAAAAAAGGCTAAGACAAGCGTGTCAGAAGTTAGGTCCCATTTGAGATGGGTCTTTCAGCAGTTATGTATGGCTTGTCTCATTGAATGTGGAATAATAATTGTAAAAAAGGGTTGTGGCCCTTACTGTGAATTCTATTAGTTGAGGGATCATCAGATACAAGATTGCGAGGAGTTCCGTCAAGTAGTTCAGAAGTTGATGGGCAACAAAATGATCGAATTCTTTGAGGAAGAAGAGAGAAGTAGCGAGTCATAAGTTTGCACGTTGGATGCTCCATATGTCAAATACAGTGCAAAAAGACCATTTGTCCTTGGTCTCAAACCAAGTCAAGAGAATGCACCACGGGAGGAAAGTCCCATGATAACCTCTAAAATTATAATCTCTGCCTCGATATCCTTTCCCTTTAAGGATACCCGGATGGTTCATGTGGAACTATAACGCCAATATCTCGATACAAGGAAGTTCCAATTCGCAAGAAAGAGGGAAACCACTTGCAAAGGTAAAACCCGCCGAATGAGAGCCTGTAAAACCAAACCTCGAAGAGATAAATGATGTGGGGTATTTTACAAGGAGCAGCCGATGCTACACTCTTGAAGCACCAAAGATAGTAGAGGAGATAAAAAAAGGTAAGGCAACCGAATTTGAACCAGCAAAGATATTTGGGGAAGACCCGCCTTCAAAACTCAAGGAGCCAGTGACTGAGGCTCAAGCCTAGGAATTTATGAGATTCTTAAAACATAGTGAATACAGTATGGTAGACCACCTCAAAAAATAGCCGGCCTGAATTTTAGTGCTCGGCCTACTGTTGAACTCAAAGAAACACCGTGAGACTTTGTTGAAAGTGTTAAACCAAACTTTTGTCGAAAGTAATATCTCGATTGGTAAGCTTGACCAGATCATTGGATATATTAATGACTGTAATCATATCACTTTTAGTGACGATGAGATACAGGAGGAAGGTTGGGGGGTCTAATAAGCCCTAAATATTACCACTCACTACAAATGACACATACTACTGGAGTGCTCATCGACAATGGCTCTGCCCTAAATGTTATGCCCTTAGCTACTCTGCAACACCTACCGATTGACATCTCACATATGAAACCCTACCAAAATATTGTGCGTGTATACGACAGGACCCAAAGATAAGTGGTTGGGAAAATTGAAGTACCCCTGCTCATAGGTCCAACCGAATACACTGTGGATTTCGTGGTCATGGGCATCTGACCATCCTACAACTGTATGTTAGGGAGACTGTGGATCCATTCTGCCAGAGTTGTTATGTCTTCTTTACACCAGAAATTGAAATTCATCATTGAAGGAAAGATAGTAACAGTCTATTCTGAGCAAGATGTTGTGGCTTTGGTAACTTCAGACGCTTCATACATTCCAACTGATGAGGAGGCTTTTGAATGTGCCTTTAGGGCATTGGAATTCGTCAATGCCACCTTTGTTGCTCAGGGAAATAGGATCTCATGCCCGAGATTATCAAATTGCAACAAGATAGTGGTGACATAAACACTAGGAAGAGTAGCGAAAAGAGGAAGAGGTTTGGGAAATAGCTCGCAAGGACGTCTGCGACCCATATGCATTATGCACAAGTATGACCGGTTTGGGCTTGGCTATAAACCTAACTTTCTGCAAAAGAAACAAGAATGGAAGAGAAGAGAAGAAGAACGAAAGGCCCGACTTAAAGGAGAGAAGATTCTATGGGCTCCCATCACTTATGCGGGTCTCAAGGATATGTTTGTCTTTGGAGGAGTCGTGAACCCGAACTGAAGGTCCAAGAAGCCAATCAGGAGAACGATAAGATTTTTAATGAATAGTTGATCAACGAAGCTATAGAAGTAATGGATGTCAATATAATCTCTAAAGGTGGAAAGATCATTCAGCCTTTGGATAAGATCCACCCATGTTTTTCGGGCGAAGAGCTTAGCAATTGGACCAACATGGATCTGGCCGTAGCTTTTAGGATTAAATCAAAGTAATGCCCGGACTCACCCTATTGCTTTTGGCCTTAGAGTAATAGGAATCCTTTGTAAAATGGCTACTACGTCAATCTGTTTTTATTTTCAATGAAAATGATGCTTCCTATGTTTCTCAAATGGAAAACATAACACTTATTTCATTCATTATTCATTCATTCATCACTTATTCTTTCATTACTTATTTATTCATTTATAAGCTATTTCTATTCCCAATATATACTTTTAAACTCGAGCAGATCCCCAAATATTAACTGTATAAATAATTTTGGGTCTAATCTCGGGGTAGATTTTGAACAACCCTCGTGCTCGGCTAAAATAGACGAAGGGGATGACAATGAGGAATATGAGGTCCTGGATGAATTGCTAAGATTGATGGCTAGTGAAGAGAAACGGATTCTTCCCCATCAAGAAGAAGTTTTGAATTTGGGGACCGAAGAAGAAAAGAAAGAAGTAAAGATTGGCACCACTCTATCATCGAAGGTGAGGCAAGAGTTGGCAGAATTGCTTTCAAAATTCAAAGATGTGTTTGCATGGACATATCAGGACATGCGGGGTTTAAACACGGATATTGTAGTGCACAAAATCCCAATAAAGCCAGAGTGCTAGCCAGTACAGCAAAAGCTTCGAAGAATGACACCAGATATGTTGTTAAAGGTTAGAGAGGAAGTAAAGAAACAGTTTGAAGCCAAATTTTTAAAGGTTGCCAAATACCCGGAGTAGGTAGCTAACATAGTCCCGGTACCCAAGAAGGATAGAAAAGTATGTATGTGTGTATACTATAGGGACCTCAATAGAGCAAGTTCTAAACACAATTTTCCCATGCCTCACATTGATACCCTAGTCGACAACACTGAGGGGCATTATTGGTTCTCTTTCATGGATGACTTTTCAGGGTATAATCAAATTAAAATGTACCCCGAGAATATGGAAAAGACTACCTTTGTAACCATGTGAGGAACATTCTACTATAAAGTCATGCTTTTGGGTTGAAAAATGCTGGGGTAACTTATCAAAGGGCCATGGTCACCTTGTTCCATGACTTGATGCACAAGGAGATTGAAGTGTATGTGGGTGACATGATAGTCAAGTCTCGAACCGAAGAAGAACATATTGAGAATTTGCATAAGCTATTCCAAAGTCTGAGAAAATATATGTTAAAGCTCAATCCATCCAAGTGTACTTTTGTAGTGAAATCAAGAAAACTCCTATATTTTGTGGTTAGCCGAAAGAGGATCGAAATTGACCCAGACAAAGCGAAAGTAATTCAAGACCTCCAGCCACCTCAAACTCAGAAGAAAGTCTGAGGATTCTTGGGAAGGCTCAATTATATTTCTTGGTTCATCTCCCAACTGACCAACAAGTGTGATCCTGACTTTAGATTACTCCGAAATAATGACCAGGGAAGATGGGATGAAGATTGCCAAGAGGCCTTAGAAAAGATTAAGATGTATTTGACCAATGCCCCAATCTTAGTACCGCCGGTACCGGACAGGCCGTTAATCTTGTACTTAATGATATTTGATAATTTTATGGGATGTGTGCTAAGACAGTATGACGAGACGGGCAAGAAAGAAAAGGCCATTTATTACTTAAGCAAGAAGTTCACCGAGTGTGAGTCGCGGTACCCATTGATCCAAAAGCTGTGTTGTGCCCTCGTATGGGCTACTAAGCGACTCAGGCAGTACATGTTATATCATACTACTTGCTTGATTTCCCAGATGGATCCACTGAAATTTCTAATGGAAGCACCAGTGCTAACCAGAAGAATGGCCCATGGGCAAATATTGCTATATGAGTTTGATATCGTTTACATGAGCCAAAAAGTGGTAAAACGAAGTGTGGTAGCAGATCTTTTGGCAAGCTGCACCTCAGATGACTATGAGCTGTTGGATTTTAGTTTTCTGGATAAAGACTTGATTGGTACTCTATTTGAGGAGAGGCCCACCAATGAATCTTGTAAGCTCTATTTTGATAGGGCATCCAATGCTTTAGGCTGTAGGATAGGGGCAGTGTTAATTTATTCCGAGAAGGTTTATTACCCATTTACCAGTATGTTGCAGTTCTTTTGTATAAACAACATAGCCGACTATGATGCTTGCGTTATGGGACTCCGAGCAATAATAGAAAGAAATATTAAGGTGATTCAAGTCTTCGAGATTCGCCTTTGGTGATCTACCAGCTCCAGAAAGAATAAGGGATGAAAGATCAGAAACTAGTCAAATACTATAATTTGATCCAGGAGTTGGTTAAAAAATTTGAAGAAATCAGCTTCGCTTACCTACCAAGAGAAGAAAATCAGATGGCTGACGCCTTAGCGACTCTGGACGCCATGTTTAAGGCAAGCCCGACTGCCAAAATGAAGCCGATTGAGATGCAGGTTTTTGTGGTACCAGCTCACTATTATAATTTGGAAAAAGAGGAGGATGGAAACCTGTGGTACTGTTGCGCGTAATAAGTGCTACGCAATTGTGCAAGTATACACGTCGCAAGTTATAGTATAAAAGATATCGTCTCCACAGGGATTGGTGCCACTTCAAGAATCTAGTCTCTTGCACTGTAAAAAGTAAAAACACAAGTGAAGGATTATAGAAGTTTTAACTAATAACTAATCTAGAAAGCAATTAAGTAAAAGAAAAGATGAATTCGAATGAGAGAGATAGGGTAGGTTATCGTGAGTTGAGGTGTGATAGCCGATTGGATTGTCTTGGTAAAAGAGTGCATGGGCAACTCAGTTGCCGTGGCGACTTGCACAATGGGGTTGCCTTGGCAACTAATTGATGGTTGCTTGGGCGACTAGTTGGGCAACTACTTGGGCGACTGGGCAGCAACTTCAAGGTTCGGCGGAGCGTTCTTCAATGGTTTCTTCTTATCCCTAAGTCGAAACTCTAGCTACTTGTGCATGCCTTGATAATACATCCCTGCGTGAATCAAGGGTGAACAACAACCAATCTTGCGCTCCTCTTAGCCGTTGAAATCCTTAACTTATTCCTAAGCCCGATTAATCTTCACCATCATTGGATTGCATAAAGATCATATTCATTCGTTTCTTGAATCTAACTCTCCCGATATTAGATAAATGGATGAAATCACGAGATCCTCTCCCAATTCACTGCAAAAACAATAATAAGAATCAAGAATGAATAAACCTTGAAATAGAAAAGTGCAAACTCTTATTACCTAAACAAAAACCAATAGTTTCTCACAACCACAAAACACAATAACCATAGCCAAGTAAATTTAGTTCATGGCTAGGTTCCAAAGAAACACAAGATAAACAATCCCTAGCATGAACCCAATCGAACAAGGAAGAAAAGATGAAGCTTGTCGAAAATTCCTTGCCCTAGATGCTTGCCGAAAATTCCCCTTGCTTCCTCTCTTGGAGTTGTCGAAATTCCCTCTTGCTCTCCCTCTCGAATTGTCGAAATCTCCTTGATATTTATAGGGCTAGGCCAAAGTCATTCTTTGAGGAGGAGTTTGAGTTGGAATTAAATTATCTTTAAAGAATATAATTCTTTATTATAATTTTATTCCTATTAGAACTTCTCCTATCCTCTTGGAATTTAATTCTTCTTTAATCTCTGCATGGCAATCAAATTCCTTTGGGCTTGGGCCTTGCTCCATGTCATCTTGGGCTTGTAAAATCATGAATTTCGATATCCCTATTGCTTTTGGTCTTTGTCGACAAATGCCATGGCAACTAGCTCGGCGTCTCCTTCATGCACTGCCCTGGCAACTAGCTCGGCATATCCTTCATGCATTGCCCTGGCAACTAGCTCGGCATTGCTTTGGCAAGTGATCCTGCACATACACACACAAAAACACACCAAAGCAGCATCTATTTCCACAAAAATCACCAAGTTATGTAATCAAGCTCAACGATTGAAGGAAACATGGATTAATGCATGAATGGCTAACTATGCAACTAATATGAGCCTAAGTCTAACAATAATATGAGTAAAAAGGGTAAGAAAAATAGTACTTTTGAACACTTATCACACCCCCAAACTCGAACTATTGCTTGTCCTCAAGCAATGCAAACTCATAATTACCTGCCAAGACTTCAAATTTTCACAAACTTAGCTTTGAACTTGATTTCAATTCTCTGAACCGGGGTACAAAGTATGATTGGCTTTTTATTTTTCGGAAAACTGAGGAGTTACTCGGAATCAAACTATAATGCTTGTGAGTGTGTGCAAGTTGATTTTTCGGATTCTATGCAAACAATAGGTTTTCAAATTACTTCATTGGGTTCTTTTTTAACATGTTTTAACTAGAGCCCATTTCGGGCACCTCTAGTGTTTTATTTTTAGTTTTCTTAAGTTAATTTAATCGACTAGAGCCGGTTTCGGGCACCTCTAGTTAAAAAAAAAATTTAATGCCTCCTAGAGCCAGTTTCGGGCACCTCTAGTGAAAAAATTTTTTTTTAGCATATGCTAGAGCCAATTTCGGGTACCTCTAGCATTCATCCAATTTTTATTCTAATCCCCAAATTTGTTAATTATCGACCTAAGTTTACTAGAATTCCTTAAATCAATCAAACCACAACAGTGTTTCATCAAATTTAGCATCATAGTAAAATTCTAAGTTTTTCCATGGTTATCCTAGAATAAAAATTCTATCAATTAAGTGCATTGGCAAAGTCATCATTGAATATTCATCAAATCTAAGCAATTCTTGTTCTAATTAAAGGCATGGCAGGCAGTTTATGTATCCTAAATGTAATGCTTAAGATTAATGTAACTAAACATGGTAATTACTAATAACAATCCCCCCCAAACTCGAGTGAGGCATTGTCCTCAATGCATGCATAAAAATAACGAAAAATAAAAATAAAAATGCATACGAGGACTTACTCTGAGAGTTCGTCATCGTAGATGATTAGTTTCCTTCTAGTCGGTGTCTTAATGCTTGAGCGCGATGGTTGTTTTCTTGTTGCCGGGATGTCTTTAGCTTTGGTTGTTGTGGCATCTTCAGGGTTGGTTGCCGTGGCATCAGCTTGTGCAGGCACGATGTAGGTTGCCGCGGCATCTTCTTCATTGATTGTCGGGGTAAGGATCTTGGCAGTAAATTTCCTTAGCATAGTAGTTGTGAGTCTTGTTGTGAAAAAGAAAACAAAGAAAACCTGAAAACTAAAGATAGTGAAGAAAAAATAAAATATCTCCTAAAAACAAAAATGAAAATAAAAAGAAAAAGAAAAAGGAAATACTGAGAGGAGAGCATGCTCATGCATCTCCTAAGTTGACCACTTCCTTGTTACGTTCCACATGGGCACCATTGTAGTGCTTCAATCTTTGTCCATTAACTTTGAATTCATGGTTGTCAGAGATGGACTTGATTATCACAGCACCATGGGAAAATGGTTTGACGACTTCAAATGGTCCCGACCATCTTGATTTCAGCTTTCCCGGGAAAAGTTTTAGCCGAGAATTGAATAGGAGAACTAGTTGCCCTGGCGTGAATTGCCGTGGCAATAGTTTCTTGTCGTGCCATCGCTTTGTTTTCTCCTTGTAGATTCGTGCATTGTTATAGGCGAGTGCACGAAATTCTTCTATCTCATTGAGATCCATCAAGCGCTTTTTGTCCGCACTTTCCCAATCCATATTCACGGTCTTGATTGCCCAAAGACGCCTTGTGCTCGATTTCCACCGGTAGATGACATGTTTTACCATAGACAAGCCGGAAGGGGACATACCTAATGGTGTTTTGAATGCAGTGCGATATGCCCAAAGTCGTCATCTAGTCTTAATGACCAATCCTTCCTTGAGGATTTACAACTTTCTCGAGTATTCCCTTCAACTCCCGGTTGGAAATTTCGCTTGCCCGTTGGTTTGTGGGTGATATGCCGTGGCGATCTTGTGTGATATGCAAGCGTTGCAACATCTTGGCAATTAGTCATTGTCAAAATGCTTGCCCCCGTCGCTGATAATTGCTCTCGGCATCCCAAACCGTGTAAATATGTTTTTCTGCAGGAATCGTTGCACGGTCTTGGAATCATCGTTGGGAACTGCAGCTGCCTCTACCCATTTAGACACATAGTCGACGGCGAGTAAGATGTAGAGGTTGCCGAATGAAGATGGGAAAGGTCCCATAAAATCGATCCCCATACATCGAGCAGTTCTACCTCGATGATGTTCGGAGTGGCATCTCATGTCGTCTAGAGATATTGCCCGCCCTCCGCAACGATCACATTGCTTGTAAAAGTCTTGGGCATCTTTGTACAATGTTGGCCAATACAAACCGGATTGCAAGACTTTGGCCGCGGTA
Organism: Hibiscus mutabilis; assembly: GCA_019671005.1. Lineage (NCBI taxonomy): Eukaryota > Viridiplantae > Streptophyta > Magnoliopsida > Malvales > Malvaceae > Hibiscus > Hibiscus mutabilis. Next base: position 27,315,655 of record CM033719.1, on the reverse strand, counting down.
CGAGTTCCTCCAAAATGTCCTCCATAGGGTAAAGAATGTCCTCCAAAATTGCCGAGGCGTGTGCATCCAAGACTGCTGCGGCGTCGAGAGTTGCCGAGGCGTGTGCATCCATGGTTGCCGAGGCAATTAAAATTTGTTCATCCGGGAATGCATCGCATATCTCTAGATCCGCGTCTTTCTCTCTATTGCGTTCCAGACGTGATAAGTGATCGGCCACTTGATTTTCTGTTCCTTTCCTGTCCTTAATTTCAATATCAAATTCTTGTAAAAGTAATATCCAACGAATCAAACGAGGTTTAGCATCCTTTTTAGCAAATAAGTATTTGATTGCGAATGGTCCGTATGAACAATTACCTTTGTACCTATTAAATAGG